>OZ023216.1:43860504-44460504 GCA_963995525.1 Escarpia spicata | reverse complement strand
CGCCGCTTTTAGTAGTTTTACTTCGACAAGAAGGTTCTCAATGTTGTTGCAGTAGACAGGACTCGTCAATTCTATCTGACACTCTAAACTGACAGACTTGAGGGAGTTCACATGCCTGGCGACAATGCAGGGTAGGTCATCCCCTCTCGTTTGAAGAATCTTTATGATATCCTCTACATTTTTCCGTTTCTTGTCATCCCCTTTGTGTGATATCAGCCGGTCGGTGGCTGAACCGTCAACCGCAAACAAGTCATGCAAGATACGTTTCGCTGTGTAGATCGTTTCTTCATTGTAGTGATCGCTGCACAGTTGCATCAAGGTCTCTTGCGGCAGGATGTTCATTTTGTCAATTATGTAGCACAGTAGCTAGTTTATCACAACTTTCCCGTCGTAGAAATGCTTCTCCGCTTTGTTGACATAGCGAACTTCCGCCTGGTCGACAATTTTCACTACTGACGCATGCGGACTGATGTGCAGCCACACTGCCACACTATACATTCATAGCTGACGTTCTTCAGAAACACAAATTAATTAATTAGAAACACTTCAGTGTGTCTTTGTCAAAAGGTGGCGCCACTGTTGTTCGTTTTCCTGTTACACGACGCTGCTTACGACCGACTCGGTAACATCGACATAAATTTCTTCAATACAGGTCAGTGCTCAGTAGCAGGCCAAGTCATGAACCACCTGTATGACCGCCACAGGCATATCGCCGTGTAAAACGCGATTATCATCGAGGATTGTCAACAAAACTGTGTTCATGTCTACGCGAATCGACCCACGCTACCCTGGTATCAGATTGTCGTGCAGAGTGGCCCGATCAAAACTATGTTCCTGTTTACGGGACATCCCCGTTCCATTGTCAACTAAGACTTAAATCAGATAGTAGTCTGGGAATAGATATCGGCTTTTCCTTTGACAGACATAATTATCTTCCTGCTCGTGTCTTGTATAGGCCTACACGCAAGATAGTATCATGAGTTGTCAACGTGTTGCGTAGGAATTCTAGCACATGATGACAAATGGTTTCTCTTAGCAGAGTATACCTAGCCGCTGAATACAAAAAATACCATGCAATGACCAAGTCATGCACTTTAATAATGTTGTGTGTTGTTTAAAATAATATATATATATATGTATATATATAACGGTAATATTGCGCATTCCCAATGGTGACCGTTATGGACAGACTTTACTGTACGCATGCATGCATATGTGTATGTTTGTATGTATGCATGTATGTATGTATGTATGTATGTATATAAATTTATATATATATATATATAAATTTATATATATATATATACATATATATATATATATGTATATATATATATATATATGTATATATATATATATATAAATTTATATACATACATACATGCATACATACAAACATATGCATGCATGCGTACAGTAAAGTCTGTCCATAACGGTCACCATTGGGAATGCGCAATATTACCGTTATAAAAAATAGGCACGTTGCTGTTATGGAGAGTTTCATGACGTGAATTCTAACTAGGTGGTGCCACAATGCTATGGATGGTTACGTTGACGATCGCTAGTTGGTACTGTCGGAAACGATACAAACCTACAGTTAACAATCATAATACACAACACAATTTGCTGTATTTAAATGGTGTTTCTAACTAATTGTGTATAAGACTGCAAATAAACTCAGTTAATCTGGTTGTACTTCGATTTTTATTAGGATGTAGACCCTTAAATAAGTTGGCGAAATAAATCAGCAAATGGGAGAAGAATCAGCTTGATGTCCAAAATTATCTCAGACAAGCCATGAGTATAATCTTAAATGATAACGGGCCGTTGTAATATTTACCTAAGAGGTTCTCTCCAGCTAGGTAAAACCGCCTGGGTAAATATTACAACGACCGGTAACCAGCTGTGGCTCATTCGTGACTGGTCTGGGCTAATTTTGGACATCAACGTCAACTGGTTCCTACATTTACGGAGATTGTGTCACAAAGTCTTGTTTTTCTTAAACACAGATGCAGACAAGGTTCTAAAACCGTGGGAAAAATTATATGTCTGAAAGTCATATAGGACATTGAAATAGAATGAGTACACTACAGATAATTGGACTTCATTTCTCCAGCTCTTAACCACATGCCTTACCTATCCTCTTCGGGCCGTGTGGCGCATAAGGCTGCTGTGCAACTCCGCCATCTCCCCTGTCAACGGCTATGTGTCTGGCTTTGCTCCAAGTTGCCCAGCCCAGTTGTTTTCGTTCTTTTTCCTCTGTGGTTCTCCACGTTGTTTTTGGTCGACCAACTTTTCTTGTTCCTTCTGGCGTCCATGTCAGTGCTGTCAGGCAGTGGTTGTAGTCCTTCTTTCTCAGCACATGCCCGATCCAATTCCACCTTCTTCTCTGTACTTCTGTGCTGATCTTCTCTTCTGCTGTTACGTTCTCAATGTCTTTGTTCGAAATTACTACTGGTCATCTAATTACAAAACTTCTTCTGAGATAGTTGAAATGGAAAATGTCAAGTTTTTTGTTGCCGCCTTTGTTTACTTTCCTTGTTTCACATCAGTACAGTAACACTGATTTGACCAGAGTATTGTATAATCTGAGTTTAATTTTTAATGTGTACACATTCGAGTTCCATATCTGCTGAGTTTCATGAATGATGTCCTTGCTTTTCGTATTCTGTTGTTAAGATCGTCACCCCCTCTTCTTTGCTTGCTGACGTTTGCGCCCAGGTATGTATATTACTCTACTTCATTCAGTTGTTGGTCATCAATCTGTATTCTGTAGTTGTATTTGCTGTTTATCCTCAGTACTTCAGTGTTCTTTTTATTGATTTGTAGGCCAGTTTTTGATGCGAATGCATTCATGTTTTGTTGCCTTTGCTTGCATGTGTCCGTAACTTGATGACATAAGCGCAAGTCTTCAAGTTTTGACATGAATCTCCAAGTTAACCCTGTGTTATTTTCGTCAGTTGTTTTCCTCATTATCCAGTCCATTACCATCAAGAAAAGAAATCCGGACATTACGTCTCCTTGCTTAACTCCAGTTTTTACCTTGAACCACTCAGATTGTTCACCTTCATCTAACACTGCACATTCATTGTCCTCGTACAAAATCTGTACCATTCTGATTATCTTGTGTGGGATTCCGTAGCTCGCCATGATTTCCCAAAGGCCTTCTCCTCTTGGTGCACAGAGTCAAATCCTTTTTTGAAGTCTACACAAGTTACATATAGCGTTGCTTGCCATTCCACTACCTGTTCTATTATGTTTCGAAGGATGAATATCTGCTCAACTGTGCTTCGTCCTCTTCTGAAACCTGCTTGTTCATCTCTCAACGTGTTGTCAACTCCATTTCTCATTCTGTCTACTATCACTCTTCCGAACACTTTACTGGGGACAGATGTTAGAGTAATTCATCTCCAGTTTCCGCACTCTGTAAGGTTACCTCTCTTTGGTATTTTAACAATTAGTCCTTGTTTCCACGTCTTGGTACCTTTTCTTGTTCCCAAATTGTTTTGAATAAGCTTAGAAGCCAATTCTCTGTTGTCGCCATCTCTGCTTTCAACAATTCTGCTGTAATGTCATCTTTACCTCCGGCTTTCCCATTCTTTAGCTTCCCCAGTGCTGCTCTAATCTCTGTTTTTGTTGTAGAGTCTGTGCTGATTTCATCTATGATCGGATCTAACTAAATATCTATAACGGGGTCATCGGGCATAGGTCTATTAAGGACTTCTTCAAGATGCTCCTTCCATCTTGCCCGCCTGGCTGGTCCTTCAGTTATTAGGTTTCCAGATTTGTCTTTTACTGCTTTCGCTGTCTTGTGTTTGTGTTGTAGACTTCTTTCATTCTTCCATTCCCGGCTGCTTTCTCTGCTTCTGCGACCAAGTTGTCTACACATTTTCATTTATCTTGCCTCATGCTTCTCTTTACGTCTTTTTCTTTTTGTTGATACTTATCTTTGTAGCTCTGCTTAATCCTTTCTGACTTTGCTTCTTCTATGTTGTTCTTTAGTCGTTTCCTGTCTTCTACAAGCTCCCATGACCCTTTGTTGCTCCGTGTTTTTTTCTTTTTTTTTGTAACCCAGTACTTCTTCGGCTGTTTCTTTGTAGGGCACCTCGAATTCTTGCCATTTTCTCTCAACAATGTCATTTTCTGTCTCGTCGTATTCTTGTAGTACATCATATCTGTTCCGTAGCTTCAATGAGAGTTGCTTTTTTAACCACATAGCACGTCATTAATTCACCACCATGTTTATTACACAAAATTTGTGTGGTGTCTAGTGTATGTCAAAATTTAAAGACCCACTTTTGGAAGATTACCAAAAAGTGTATTGCCCATTTGCGTGTGCGTGCGTGTGTGTGTGCGTGCGTGTGTGTGTGCGTGCGTGCGTGCGGGCGTGCGGGCGTGCGTGTGTGTGTGTGTGTGCGTGTGTGACTGTGTGTGTGTGTGTGTGTGTGTGTGTGTGTGTGTGTGTGTGTGTGTGTGTGTGTGTGTGTGTGTGTGTGTGTGTGTGTGTGTGTGTGTGTGTGTGTGTGTGTGTGTGTGTGTGTGTGTGTGTGTGTGTGTGTGTGTGTGTGTGTGTGTGTGTGTGACTGTGTGTTATCTCCAGTGGTCTCGCATCGTGCTAAGTGATACTACACACCACCTCTGGTTTTACTGCCTATTCTACATTACCTTTTCTTGTAACTAATTTTGTTGTTGTGTTGTGTGTTAACACAGGTCTATGTGATGCTGCACCTACTGCTGTAAAGTATTATGTAGTTCTTGCTTAATGCTCTCGCTTTCAGCTACAAACGCTAGCTAGTTTCTTGGACTGAAAAGGTGCCGAATGCGTAAGTCTCCCGTGCTGGTACATAGCCTCTCCATTGATAAGACTCTAGCACAACCTCCTTGTGGTACACTGTGGATACTGGGCACCTTGCGGCCCAAGGCGAATGTGCTCATGATCTCGAAGCAGATTTGGGACACAGAGCTGTCGCATGAAGGGCCCACCAACGTGTGGATACTTTCCGACCTTCACCAGTCCAATATCCAACTATGGGTAAATAGTTAGTGTCAGGTAGCAGCGATGCTTGTATTTGGTGTTGGCGGAAGAGTCAAGTCATCTTAACCAACGTTGTCTCTAGAACTAAGAGTAGAACGCAAATTATCCCCACTGCGGGGAAACCAGCTAGACATCCAGTCATTGCTCGGGGTGCTCCACTGGATTAAGGTATCCCTGGTCCAGAGGGTTTTGATATTAGTGCGCGACAGTCTTGGCACCTAAAACATGATCGCTGGCGAAGATGTAGGTGAAGTCTATGGCGACGGAGTTAAGTTTTAACAAGCGACTTTCTTTGGATTTACAATCAATATAAAGAAAACTGTAACACTATACCGACCTCCACCTGGACAAACTTCAGTCGATCCAGATATTGAGATCTATGGCACCTCACTAAAGTCAGTCAAGAACTTCACATACTTGGGCGGCACGATTACGTCTGACAACACCATCGATATGGTAATTAAAAATCGTATATATGCTGCCTCAGGTGCCTTTGGAGGACTGTGGAAGCGCGTGTGGTCACAACACCGCATTACAGTCTCCACAAAGTGCATGGTGCAGAAGGCGAATGTACTTCCATCCCTACTGTACTCAGCTGAGAGATATACACTCCACAGTCGCCACATCAGGAACTGTTCCCATGTGCATCTCCGGCATCTGCGACAAATCCTTCGGATCTCATGGAAAGACCACATTTGAAGTGTAGAAGTATAAAGATGGGCGAACATGTTAAGTGTAGATTTCGTTATGATTGCATTCAAACGGAGGCGGGCCAACACTATGGATAGATACACATAGAAGAAAAGTTAGGACAACAATATCTACATGGTCACGATCGTCGGCATGGCCTTCTGGGTGCTTCTGTACCTACCGTCTTCTGTGCCGACTGCTGCAGAGGCTTTCTTACACAGATAGGACGGACATCTCACCGCAGAGCAAAACATATGGACACTCCCCTACTTTGATGTCATCATCGAAAAGGATAGCACAGCACTCGGCACTGGAATGACACGAGAATTTACAAGGCAACTGCTTCAAGTCTATACATGCAGTGTATTAAGTTTAATACATCCGAATATGTGCAATACAACATCCATAGTCACATGTTATGTGTTATTAAATATAATGTATAATGATGATATCGCGCTGTCTGGCGATACCTTTTATACAAAACGGCTGAATTCCTCTCACCGTCCCGACGTATAAAGTACACATCGTAAGCATGTTGATCACACGCATATTCTCCATTCTGTTTCCAATTTGTCACCTATTGGTATTATCGTCTGTCCTACTTTACTGCCGGTTGTTAGTGTCGTCAATCCTCGTTTGTCACCAATTGTTTGTTGCCGTTCTCGTCGCCCTTGTCTCCGGGAAAAAGTCGTCGGTTGATGTCTAACAATGTCTCTATTCTGAAATGTCGTTCAGTCACGTACCAGAACCTGCATGCTCTTTGTATTTTCCACATTTCCACAACTTTTTTACAACATGTCGCAATAAAATGAGTTATATATTTTTTTATTTCACAGTCAGTTTACCTTTTTCCTGCGACGTTTCGTCTACTTTCAGCAGTCCTTTTCAGACAGTTACTGCTAGATTGCGACACGGTAGTCCTGCTCAACCACGTGTCCTGGGTTGCTCTTTTAGGGATCGTCATAGATGTGTGAGAGTCGGTGCCGGCCTTCATCTCGATCCATGCTGTCTTTGGTTATTCTAATCCAGATCGCTTCTTTGATGCCTCTTGTCCTCCAATCCGATTCCCTGTCCATAAATTTTGCCCCCTCCCAGTCTACTGTGTGATTTTCTTTGTCATATGGTCTGTGGTGGCTGATTTGTTCATCTACTTTCCGACGTTTACTATCTAGCGGTCGCCGTCTGAGAAAGACTGCTGGTAGCAGTGGAAACATCACGGCTAAAAGGTAAACTGACTGGAATAAGTTAAACAAAGTAACTCATTCAAACCATCCAGTCTAATGAGCCTCTTCATACAAGCCGCAATTAAACATATGTCAAACCAAGCCGGAACATGTCCTTCTACCGTCACCCCTCTGTTAGTATAATACGTTTGTCTAACTAATTAGCTTGACAACTCTAAACTGACGGATTTTTTTTTCTTGATTTTCGCTTTTCGCACGTATGCACGAATAGGCCTACCGCTGTTCCAAGCCAAGTGTTCAAACTACAGTCCATTGAGATCTACCTGTCTCATATCGCAGTGACCAAAGTTTAACACATTAAAATCACGGATGAAAAAAACAGTCAGAATTAGTCGGTGACATTCTGTTATCAGGCAGGTTCCGCTGTATTGTCATCGGTTGTTGTACAGACATTTCACAGTTCACTCTCCGTCTCCCTTGTCGATGGTCGCCGTCGTCGCACCTTTTTCTTACGACACCTGCGGGCCAGTGTCATCGCGATGGCGTCTATTGCTTCGACCAGGGTTATGACGCTCGCGCCAATGAGCAACCCCATCGAACCCCCGATGTCACCTGTAACACAATTGTTTGCGAAAGTGAGTCGTGTGGCATGAAATTTACTGTAACTGCTGATTGTGGCTGATCTGAGGTGTTATCCCCGGACATTGCGTCCTGCGACAATAGCCCAGACAATATCCCCCAGGTGTAATGTCTACTATCATAAGACGCACGATCGTTGAAACCCTACCAGAATAATTCCAATACCTAAATTCATGCCCCTACAGTAAAATCTACTCGCTAACTTTTAGTTAACAATTAAGCTAAAAGGTATCATCGAATCCATATAGTGATACATATTTTATTATAGAGTTTTGGTCATTGATCCTACGTTGAAGGTATTGTACTATTGCGGTTATTATCCGCCTGTTGCGTCCAATAATAGTGCCCGGAACTAATGTTCTGGGGTATAATTTTCCAGGGTAATGTCCTTTAGTAACATCCGGTGACAATCGAAGAGAAGGCGATTAATCGTACGTACAAAAAAGCAGTCGCATATTTTAATAGCAAGGATCATGAATTGACTCTGCGTTTGCTATCAACATTATTTCTGTGGAGACGTGAACAAGGAGCTCGGCAAACCAGACAAATTGTACTTCTAACGTATAGGAATAATAGTAAAATAAATTGAATCTTGCACGCTACAGACAGTTCACTGGCTAGATCGGTTAAACAGTTATTTGTGAACAAGACATTTAATAAATGAGTAAGCAAAATAACAGCGACGTACATCCAGTAACAGCGTATATGGTCTACTAACAACTGAACTGAACTGTTCTTGCTTTGCTCTGATTTAACAGCGCAATAAAACACACATTACTTAGTAAATCAACGAGAGTGTAGGCTTGAAGCTGCTCGTATTTCTGGACACGCAGGTCGCGCATGTAGATGTTCAGCTCCAGAAATTGTTGACTGAAACACGTTCGGAGAAAGAGTTCAATTGCAAATTCGATATCATCGGCATAAAAACGAATGCGTACATTTATCACCAAGTTCGTAGTCGTGTATGCGTCGAATCGTGTTGTTGCGGGTGCTGCTGCTTGATTAAATTATAAGCGTGTTTAGTTATGACTGCAAGTATACAAGTGGTCTCCACTTGTATAATTGCAGTCATAACGTCTAACATTAGACGTATATGAGTGCTCCTGGCACTGGAAATTATTCAAAAGATCAAAGGATTTTGCCATTTTGATTGACAGGTAGCGTTTCGCAATTAGCTATTTTTAATTACCCCTTAATTAACCCTAATTACATATTTAAATAAATAAGTACTTAACTAATTAACAAAGATGAATGGCTTTTACTAATTAATTAAATAATTAATTAATTAATTAATTAATTAATTGACAAAGATGAAAGGGCTTTACTAATTAAGTAATTAATCTAGCACGGCAAAAGATCAAAGGCTTTTACTAATTAACACATTAATTAACCAAGTAACAAACATCAACAGGTTTTAATAATTAATTAATTAATTAACTAAATAACCTAACACGGCAACATATCAAAGCCTTTTACTAATTAACTAATTAATTAACAGCAAAAGATCAAAGTATTTTACTAATTAAATAATTAACTAACTGTTGCAGGCTGTAGCTGAGAGCGTAGTTGTGTGTGCTAGTGACTATGTTATCGGTTAAACACTCTTAGGTAAAAAAATGATGGAGAAATGCCTATACAAGTTGGTGAGCCGGTGGTATAGAGACGGACGTATGATGGATATGGCTATACGGGTTGCTGGGTCAGCTTCTTTCCTGTCAATCTTGTACCCATGCCGAGTCGAAAACTACGGTCGAGTGTTTAAGTATGTTAAACACGCCTATCGGTCTAGCAAGGCGGTGTTTAATGAAGACGAAGAATGCCCGGAAAGTATCGAAGAGGCGAGGTCGGCGTACATGGCGAAACGGAAAAGTAGAGACACCAGGATGAAGAGAAGAGTATCCGAGTGGGATGCTATCCGTGTCGACTGTATGCAGAACCTATTGATGACAAAGCTTACGACCTCGAAAGAGTTGAGAGAGAGGGCTTGCTGGCTACTGTACACATAGAACTGGTGGAGTCGGTGCCGTCGAAAGACGGTTTTTTGGGGGTCGGCTGCGGTGGTAAAAAGGGCGAAACACACTCGGGAAGCTATTGATGGATGTCCGTGATAAATGAAGACAATAAAACGGGGTTACGTACCTCGCGCGCACCAGTCGCCGATGTGGACAAGTCGTTGAAGCATCCTTTTACTTATATTGTAGCCGGTCCTGCGTGGTGTCGTAAGACCACTTTCGTCACCTGCCTCTTGCGTTTCGCTTCATCTATGTTCGAGCCGCCAACCGAGAAGCTCTTGTGATGCTACGGTAAGTGGCAAACCGCGTGCGTGAAATACATGCAGGACGCATTCAAACACCTCACATCATCAGCCTATAGTTACCTCCTGGTCGCCTTGAAACAGGAGACGCAGGAAATGGGGCGCATGCGCACGAGCATCTTCCCCGACGACGCCGTTCAGTATGTATACGTGCCGAGAGTATAGAAGTCGAGGTGCGTCGTCCTTGTCGTCATTTGTTAATATGTTAGAGCGCGTTAAGAGACATATAATATTATTGTGTTTGCAGATACTGAATATGAACAAGAATACAAAGTTGAGAAACGCCATCCTCGCCAACGCCGACGTCGACCTTATTTGCGGTCTATGCAAGTGCGCCTATAACATCCTGAAAGGAAACGTGAAGTTGACTCCTAAGCAGAAAAAAAACTGAAAAAAATAAGGACAAATCTGCGTCAGCTATCGTCAAAGAAAATGACTGTCGGAAAGAAGCACACGATCCTTCAAACATGCGGTTTCCAATCGGCCTTGCTGGCTCCGTTGGTGGGTTCGATCCTTCTACCGTTGCTCAGAGAGGTCATAGGGTGATGGAGCACCTGAAGAAGATGCCTTTGGTAGACTCCCGTTTGGTTGAGAATCTCCTACCGTTGCTCACACCACCGACAACGACCAGGACCCGTTTGGTGAGTAGTCTGGGCGCAGACATGAAGACCGTCCACGAGCGCACGGATCTGTCCGAAAGGGAAAAGGTGGTGTTGTACAATCAGATGTTGGACCGAAACAATATCTTGGAGGAGAAACGGGCGCAGCCACCTTTTCGAGTATCTATGGCGAAAGAGGCACCGACAGCTGAAGCTCCACCACCACCACCCGCGGTCTTGAGCGATATAGAGGGTGAAATCGCGCCGAAAATTATCAAAAGAAACTATTGGAGAAAGTGAAGAAGGACCCGTTCACCAGGTGGAATGAACGGGGGGAGTTCGTGTACGACGGTGTACCTATCGCGGGAAGTAACATGGTCGATCTCGTAAACGACGCCCTGAGAAAGAGGAAGATGACTCCACCGGTGGGGTGGGAAGCTTTCGCGCGTCAAATGAGATGTCTGAACATCCCTATGGAACTCGTCGGCAACGTCGATCGTCGGGCGGACATGCAGCAGCAACGCGCGAATTCGAAGCCGCCTCGCCGAGCTCACTCTCTCGGTCGTCAATGGGAGGTCTTTTAAAAAGAGGTGAACTGCGCGGCGGGTTTATAGGGCGATATGAAGCGGGGTCGAGCGGTAGTCGTCGTAGCAGCAACATTTTGTTATAGGTAATTATACAATTCGTTATTTGGTCATCCTCCTCATGGTGCTACGGGGGGCTTGTCGTACGTAACGACACGCCATGGGGGCACCTCAACGTACTAAACCGTGCCTACTTCGACCTGAAACACGTGGGAAGTTACAGCGGCGTCAATACGTGCACCGAATGACACTAGTACCGAAACGAGCCGTCAATCAGTGATTGTCGGAGCAGGACACCTGTGCCCTTCACAAACCGGTCAAACGCCGTTTCACCAACAATGGCAGGCCGACCTGGTCGACGTAGTTAGCCTGAAAAAACATAACGACGCATAACGAGGAGACCAAAGCGAGTATCGTGGAACGCATTAACCGCGCACTGAAGACTCGCATGTGGCGGTACTTCACGAAACACCAGACGTTGAGATACTTCGAAGCGTTGCCGTGGATCGTGCGGTCGTACAACAACACCTACATCGACGTGTTCAGGCAAGACCGCTTCCTGCTGAATGTGGTCGACGTTAAGCTCCGTCTGGTGCGAAGCAATGACGCGTTTCGCTGATGACGCCAACCCAGGGTTCAAGATAAAACTGCTAGAGACGTCCCTGCATGTGCGAAAGGCCAAAGTGAACAAGGCTGTACAGCATGGTCACATCAATGCGTTGACGAATGGGACGGTCAATTACCCGCTACGACGAATCGACTGCAAGGTGTTCTCCATCCCGCAGGGGACCAGGTCTCACATTCACGAGAACGTCTACCTCGGCTTGATGCCGAATCGGGTGGACGTGTGCTTCATCGACAATGACGCCTATAACGGGGTCTATACTAAAAACCCATTCAACGCGAAGCACAACGACATAACCTTCCTCGGGTTCTACGTAGGTGGTCGACTGGTCCCGAGCCAGCCATTGCAGCTGAACTTTGCCAGAAGCGCGTACGTCAGAAGCTACCTGGAACTGTTTGCGCCGACCAGTACAGTTTCCGAAAACGAGGGTAAAGACTTGTGATGCGCGGACTTTGGCAACGGCTACACCTTCTTTGGATTCGATCAGTCATCAGACCACTGCACAATGACCATTTCAACGTCGTGCGCAAGGCCAACCTGCGACTAGAGGTGCATTTCGCCGCGGCACTTCCGCATACGGTGATCGTCATCGTTTAAGGCGAGTTCGAAACAGTGCTGGAAATCGACAGGAACAGGTACGTCGTGTACGACTTCTGATGATGGATTCACAAGAGATTGCGTGTGTATTAACGGCCGATCCATACATTAAACATGCGAACGACAGGCTACCAAAGACGATTGACACCTACCCGTCGGCCTTCGTATGCTATACCGACGAAGCGGCCGAGCCGGGAGAGCACTGTGTGTGCCTGTGCGTAGACACTAACCAGCGCGGCGAATACTAAGATTCGTACGGACTGCCGCCACGACATGCAACCTTCCACGCCTTCCTGTGCCGCAACAGCGATGAAGACTGGAACTACAACGACCGGAGACTGCAGACCGGACTGTCTAACGTGTGCAGTAGATACTGCGTCGTATACCTGACGCACCGATGTCGGGGTATGCCGCTGAAACTTTTCAAGAACCTGTTCGGGTCAGACTTTACATGCAACGATGTCATATATTTGACTTATTTGAAAGTATAAAGTAAGAAATGCGTGCTTGTAAATGATTTGTAGAGAGAAGCGTGCTGTTTGTTTACTTTAGTAAGATGATATGTACACTTTTAGACGTAATAAAAAGATGAAAACGCGTTTTGGTGTTAGTGTTCTATTTTCTTTATTCAGTGTATTGCAAAGCGCTAGTCATGCTCTTTCTAAAAAAAAAACATATTATCCTCCGATAACGTTAGTTAGTCCCCATCGTCGAGTACACGACGCTTGGCGTAGAAGTAGGTCAGCGCGGCTCGCTCTTGGATTTCCGTCAGCATGGACGAGTCCTTCTCTTGAAAACCGCGGTTCCACCCGCGACCGATCCGCCGACGGGAGGAAAGTGTCCTTGTTGACGTCTTTCTGCCGCTTGTTCTACCCCGTCGTACTGTACTTTTCGGTTGCTCTGAAGCAATAGCAGGTCTTGCTTGAAGAATCCCGGCATTCTCCTATCGTACGCCCTGCGAGCAGCACAGCACGTCTTGTCGGCGGTATCCCATGCTCCTCCGGCTAGTCGGCCCTGCACGTAGACGGGAGTCACTCGGCTCGGTGCTGGAAGTAGTGCTCGCGTTTGGAGGGGGTCAACGAGGTCGTTGATACCCTGTTCAGCGATCCCCATGTGGGCGCTGTCCGTTTCCATAGCGCAGTACTGGAATAGAGGTTGAGGTACGTATGTATCGATGATGTCGTAGTATAACTGGAGCATGCGCTGCTTGGCGTACTGGTACATCAAGTACCCGATCTGGATGGGGAGACTAGGTGACAGTACTCTTGTTCAACGCCACCTCGTTGACGCTGTCGGGTACAACGACGTCGAGTTGCCGGAAGCGCCGATCGTTAATCAGAGTCTACCGAAGGAACGACGCACATCGCACGGAATAGTGCGCTTGGTGACAACATTGCGCCACCTCCCGCGACAACAACATCCAGTCGTAAACGTCACTTATGTGGGGCAGCAACGTCGTCTTGTGTGGGGACATTACTGTGTCGGGCGCCGGAAGAGGACAGCACTAAGTAACTGGTGTATCGGTCGTCAGAAGGGGCCACAACTGACGTATCGAGTACCTGGTGTGTCGGAGGCTCGAGTGTCGGGCGCCAGAAGGGGACGGACTGTATTACGCAACTCGAGCGCCTGGTGGGGACAGCCGTGGTTCCAAAGAGGCTCCGTCTCCCGCGGTGACAACATCCAGTTGTACAAAATACCACTTATGTGGACATATCGTACTGGACACCGACCAGCGCCTGCTTGGTAATCATTTAATAACTACAGGAATACAGGAATCGTACGTACGGTCTATATGTACTCCCACTTTCTGCACGGTGGCGCCCACAACGAGCAAAACAATCAGCTCGAATTACGGTGAATAGACCGGAAGCAGTAGTACGTCTTGCTGCATGCAGAGAGCTACCATTCCGCAATTATATTCTAAAATAAACTCGCAGCACGCAGGGTGACCCACAGCTGGAGTCGCTGCAGGGCTGCCGATCATGTCTACGTGACACCGAGCGCATTATTTCACTGCACACCCACCTGTCAATGGCATTAAGATATGACGTATGCTGGTCTACATGACATCACGCATGTTCATTCCGATTGTCTTTGACTGTTTTGTAACAAAGAATCATTGCGTAAAGATGCTGCGAAATGTAATTTATCTCGGTATAATACTGACAACGATGATGAAGACGACGATGGAAAACGAAGAGACGGCGGATGATGAAAGGTGGGTATATTTTCACAACGAAGTGTCATTGGTGGTGTATCGGGACACTGTGTTCTGTTCTGACACTGTTCACTGTGTAAGTGTAATTGTTGATGAACGGTATAACGTTGCATTATGTATGCCTTACTGGACAACATGAGTGATTGAATGTTGTTAGATTATAAAGTCGTTCTCCAGTTTTCAACGTTTTATTGACGACGACGTACCAAAGCTGCTAAATGGTCTCACACCATGTTAAAATCCGACGTCGCAACGTTTAAATACACCTTATGCATACAAGCCTATATAAACAAACCTGTATGTTCGTTACGACCTCCTACAGGTACCACAACTATGGAACTTTCATAAAAGGGTATTAAATACATAATGATCTGTCAAGCTTACGGAAATACAACATAACAGAAAGGGTATTAAAGGGAATAAAAACACCTATTGCTTGAATTCATGTTATATTACATCCTGCTATCTATTTCCATGACCACCAAGCAAAAAAAATCAAAAAATTCAATGAATTAGAAATTCCAAATTTTATGCTGTGCATCCGGACATTTTCGAATATGCATATTTTTGGCGCGCTTTTCGGGATGCCGAGATGTGACGTCATTTATGACTCAAACTCGCAACAGGTGCATTCAGAGCATGTTTACAAGTATAGCTTTTGGGTCGAAACGAGCGTCAGAATGAGTTATAGTGCAATATTCCGACGTAATACAAACACTAGTCATCATAGAGGAACAAACAGTTATCTTACGGTTCCACATTGAATTGAATTTTATTCAAAACAACGAATGCGAATGGGCCTACAAGTCGACTAGGTTTCGCCGAGCTTGGGCTCGTTTTCAGAATAATTATATCGAATGCAACCAACGGGAGATAATCTACATCAGTAAACACACATAACAAACATGTATTGTATCCAGCTACATAAAGTAACGTGTATAATCTCATAATATCACTAGAATATCGATATATGAAGCAGGAGTTGTACAATTTATCATAACAACTTAAATCGGTCAGAGAGTTTCCGCTGGTCCTGCTAGCTCAGTGGGTAGGCGCGTTTCGTTTTCTTGCCGTTTATTTTACAATCGGGCGACGCCGGTTCAATCCTGACAGCATGCAAACCATTCATTTTCTTTACACTTTTTTGGGTTTATGTTTTCACGACGTAATATAAACCAAATCATGTTATACTATAATGCACTGTTTGTAAATAATGTTTATTTTTTTAGTAATTATTCGCCACAAAAATGAAAATATGGTGATTGTATAACGATGTTTCTATAATTTATTTATTCAAACAAATATAATGTAATGGATATATAATTTATTAATTGTAAATATATTGTACGGTAGTATATTGTAATTATATATGTGAAAACAGATTGTGATCTGTCTGGATAAATACAATTTAGAAACATCGTTTTATATATAATGATAATAAATAATTAATAAAAAAAATAAAAAATGTTTACAAACAGTGCATCATAGTATACTGAATGATTTGGTTTATATTAATTCGAGAAAACAAAAAAAAAAGTGTAAATAAAATGCATGCTGTCAGGATTGAACCGGCGTCGCCCGATTGTAAAATAAACGGCAAGAAACCAACGCCTTTACCAACTGAGCTAAAGGCACCGACAGAAATTCACTGACTGATTTAAGTTGTTATGATAAATTGTAAAACTCCTGGTTCATATATCGATATTCTAGTGATATTATGAAATTATACACGTTACTTTCTGCAGCTGGATACAATATATGTTTGCTACGTGTGTTTATTGGTGTAGATTATCTCACGTTGGTTGCATTCGATATAATTATTTTGAAAACGAGCCCAAGCCTGGCCAAGGCCAAGCTCGGCGAAACCTACAAGTCGACTTGTAGGCCTATTCGCATTCGTTGTTTTGAATAAAATTCGATTCATGTGGTACCGTAAGATAACTGCTTGTTCCTCTATGATGACTAGTGTTTGTATTACGTCGGAATATTGCACAATAACTCATGCTGACACTCGTTTCGACCCAAAAGCTAGCCTTGTAAACATGCTCTGAATGCATGGAAAGGGTCGGCCTGATGCGAATGTGTGTCATAAAAGTGAAGTCACGATACCACGTGATCGCCTAGCTCGTTAAAATTAAATTTTCCGCGGGAATCGCTTCACAGACGGGCTTAAAATCGAATTTATCCTACAAATGTATTTTTCTGTATTTGTTTAATGTTGTCAAATGTTACATACGAAGTTAAACTTTGTGTACACATGGAAAAAGGATTTTAGCTATTTACTTATTTGTATTTCCTTTAATACAGGTCTTTTACTGAATCCTTTACGGAATAAATGTCACTGTCTAAAATACATCAAGCTTAATAATGTATACCTACTACGAACTCTCTCTCTCTCTCTCTCTCTCTCTCTCTCTCTCTCTCTCTCTCTCTCTCTCTCTCTCTCTCTCTCTCTCTCTCTCTCTCTCTCTCTCTCTCTTCTCTCTCTCTTCTCTCTCTCTCTCTCTCTCTCTCTCTCTCTCTCTCTCTCTCTCTCTCTCTCTCTCTCTCCTCTCTCTCTCTCTCTCTCTCTCTCTCTCTCTCTCTCTCTCTCTCTCTCTCTCTCTCTCTCTCTCTTCTCTCTCTCTCTCTCTCTCTCTCTCTCTCTCTCTCTCTCTCTCTCTCTCTCTCTCTCTCTCTCTCTCTCTCCTCTCTCTCTCTCTCTCTCTCTCTCTCTCTCTCTCTCTCCTCTCTCTGAGTAAGACATAAGTTTAAGGTATAAGGTACATTGCGTAGTGGTAAGACACAAGTATAAGGGGTAAGGTATAATAGTAATAGTACAGGGATAATACTCGAAGATAATGGTAATGGTACAGGGATAATAATAATAATACTTGAAGATAATAGTACAGGGATATTCTTCAATGTGTAAGTGTCATTCCAGTTTTCAACGTTTTATTCATGAAGAAAATTATAATGAAATTTTGCATTCCACAGTATGAATACGGACATGTTTTTTTCGAGTTAATACATGTATCGCATTGATAGGGTTTCTCCCAGTATGGATACAAACATCTTGAAATTACCACAGTGAGAGAACTGAACACCACAAGTCCTACATTTATATGGTTACTCACCAGTATGTTTGCTGACATGTGTCTTCAAAGTATAACTGGCTGAAATTCGTGCAGGTATCACATTTGTAGGGTTTCTCTCCAGTATGTGGACGGATATGTTTTTTTTTAAGTTACCATTTTCTGTGTGTTTTGCGCCACAGGTATCACATGTGTAGGGTCTCTCCCCAGAGTGATATATATATGTTTCTTCAAAGCAGTGCACCACTTTTGTAGGGTCTCTCCCCAGTGTGGATACGGATATGTTTCTTCAAGTTACCATTTTCTGTGAATTTTCCCTGCAGGTATCACATGTGTACATTTTCTCCCCAGTGTGGATACGGATTTGTTTCTTCAAAACACCATTTTCGGTGAATCGTGCACCATAGGTATCACATTTGTAGGGTTTCTCCCTAGTATGGGTGCAGACGTCTCTATTCAAGGCTCCACGGCTTGTAATCTGTGCTCCACAAGTGTCACATATGAAGGGTTTTTTCACCTCTGTGACGGCGCACATGTATTGTTAAGGCACTGTTGTTTATAAAACGTTTTCCACAAGTGTTATATTCGAATCATTTCTCAACCGTGTGTGTGTGCATTTTCACATTCTTATTGTATGTAGACAATGAAGGGTGTTTCACAAGTCCGTTGACACGCGCAAGCGTCGTCTGAAACAACATAAGTCATTAGATGTGGGAAAAGTTAGTGACACTACTGTCTGTTCGTTACGACCTCCTAAAGGTATTAGAAATACCCACGACCACTACGGAACTTTAATAAATACATGTCTTTAAAAAGACCTCCTAGCATTAAGACCTCTCTCTCTTTTAAAATACACACAGGTGTTACTACGGAACTTTAATAAACGGGTGTTAAATACAGTTCTTTAACAATACATTACGACCTATCACGCTTAATCAGTTACAGAAATATAACATAACGGAAATGACATCAATACAATTATCGTCTTTAAAATTACTATCAAGCTTAAACAGAATAAAAACATATTAAAACACATTATCATGCTTAATCGGAATAAATGTCACTCTCTGTAAGAGGAGCCATCAAACATAATCATCTACGGAAATGTAACGGAATATAATAACGGAAACGGCAGAGTATATCATAACGGAAATGGCATTAATACCGATAGTGTCTTTTAAAACACTATCAAGCTTAATCGGAATAATAACCCACAATCACCTGTTAACCATCTGTTCCTCCTCCTCCTGTACGCCCCGGACTGGCTTTCCCAAAGCACTGTTAGAGTAGCGTTGCATGATTCATTCAAGCTGTTATAACAACGCGCGTAGTCCACATTTTACACTGCGCCGTTGGAAATCCGTAGGCGATAATCCAGCAGGCGAACCACGCCACAGCTAGAGTGACGGTAGGTGCACGACATTGATACTGTACGCGTTCTCTGTTTTTTTCACACAGCGTTGTATTTCCCATACACCACACAAGACCATTAGCGCGCGTAAACACAACACTCTTAGCGCGCATAAACATGCATCAACACCATTAGCGCGTTATACATTAGTCGGAAGCGGTGAGATAGGCCAACGGTCTTGGGGTAAGATATGAATGAATGCAGAGTATGCCTACATTTCGTGCAAGTTTAGATACTAGTTTTTGCAAGTGCATTGACCAATGTAAGTGTCCATCTATATACACGCCAAGAAATTTAGAGATTTTAACTTGAGGGATGGTCGATCCGCCAATTTGTATTGTTTGGTTTGGGATATTGTATTTTACTGACTTATGTGAATATAATGTAATTCTTTTTTTTTATTTAGGGAAAGTTTATTAGTGTGGAACGACTGTATTATTTATGGAAAGTTTATTAGTGTGGAACGACTATATTATTTATGGAAAGTTTATTAGTGTGGAACGACTGTATTATTTATGAAAAGTTTATTAGTGTGGAACGACTGTATTATTTATGGAAAGTTTATTAGTGTTGAACGACTGTATTATTTATGGAAAGTTTATTAGTGTGGAACGACTGTATTATTTATGGAAAGTTTATTAGTGTGGAACGACTGTATTATTTATGGAAAGTTTATTAGTGTGGAACGACTGTATTATTTAGAGAAAGTTTATAAGTGTGGAACGACTGTATTATTTAGGGAAAGTTTATTAGTGTGGAACGACTGTATTATTTAGGGAAAGTTTATTAGTGTGGAACGACTGTATTATTTAGGGAAAGTTTATTAGTGTGGAACGACTGTATTATTTAGGGAAAGTTTATTAGTGTGGAACGACTGTATTATTTATGGAAAGTTTATTAGTGTGGAACGACCATATTATTATTTTGTTTACCTTCATATAACGAGCAGCACACGCCTACTGGAGAGTTGAAAATGTTATATTATGCATGTATGCTGGTAGAAAGAGCATTTGCATATATGAGAAGTATACACGTGAAAGTTAATGTCAGTATCAAAGAAAACACCAAGACTACGAACGGTGTGGGGTGGTGATGAATCAATGCCAAGCAATTTAACAGTAAAATATATAATATCCTGTTTCGTTTGTATTGTGCCTGTTGTAATTAAGTACATGTTATCAAGATGTATTGTCAATTTAGTTTTATAATAAAGGTAATTTTACCCTGATTATACGTATGTGTTAATGCATATATGATATATATATATGATATGTTAGGGGACGTAGGAGCTAATTAACTAGTTACGTAATTAATTAATTAAGTAAATAATTGTTTTAATTAACACATACAAATTAATTAATTAATCAATTAGTTAATTAGGTAATTAGATAATTAGTGAAATCCTTTGCTCTTTTACCGTGTTAATTACAATAATTATTTAGTTAATTATATAATAGTAATTATATAATTATTTTTAGTAATTAATAAAAGCTTTAACTTTATAAATTTTTGCTATTTTTATATGACAAAACCTTTGATCTTTGGAATGTTAATTAACTAATATGTAAAAGGCTTTGACCGTAATAATTAAAATGTGACCTTGATATTTGACCTTGACCGGTGGCATTTGACCTTGACATTTAATTAATTAATTGGAGGTAATTAAGGGGTAATTAAAATTGCTAATTGCGAATCACAACCTGTCAATCAAAATGGCAAAACCTTTTGATCAGTTAAATCATTTCCAGTACCAGGGGCCCTCATATACTACTGACGTTCATTGTAATCATTGCGTGCCTGCATAAAGATATGCACAATATGAAAGTATCGAATATGTCATTAAAATACAACCAATCATTCAATCAAGTAATTTGAAGGAAACAGTCCAGATTACGTTTAATCATTAATGTTTGTATTTGAAATTATTTGTAACGATGGCTGAATTTTTATAACATACCTAAATGCAGTTCCATCCAATCGAGTCTTGTGAAGTAAAGAGACCAGCGTTTTCTTGAAGGAATTTAATTGCCGATGTGAGACGTTCTTGAAAGAATACGACGGTGTGACAGATGTCGATATGCATTTCTTGTAGTACTCATGGTGTTTTAGCCTCATCAGGAGTGAAATGTCATTGTTTAGCATGAAATAATCTTCCATGGCAGATTTCTCGGCACCGGTTGTTATGTTGAGAAGGTAATACATTTTAGAGTAGAATGCAAGCAACAATGGACTATATACTACGTACTTGCACCTATCAATACGAAGTTGTTTCGTATCATGTATAAGTGCACGTATACGTTCTTGTAATCTCAAAGCCGATTCTTTAAAATTGTCGAGTAGTTGCGTTACTTCGTCCGAAGTAAGCATCCCGGCGAGAAATAATTTGCTGGTGCTTCTTTCGTTCTTCAAATCGTCCAAGTATGCTTTAAGTGTCCCGGTTGTCTTTGTATTGTGGTATGCAATTGAACATTCGACCATATAGTTAATGCTCTTCCTAGTCTCCTCAAAGTTTTTACCCCAATTATTTAAATAATCTGTAATAATTGTTTTGAAATATTCCAACACTTCAGTTGCATTCTTAAGTCGCTCAAGCGGTTGGTGTATGACCAGCCTCTCATACAATTTGAGGTGTCTCTCCGCGGATGCTCGCCAAGAAGCGTTTCTATGATTGATACATTTGTTTTTATTTTCAGTTATGTGACCACCGGTGATGTTGATGCACAACAGTTGATCCATGTATTTCGTTATATATCCTCTGAGTCGAGTGTACGTTTCGTTTATTTCCGGTGTGTGTTTGAGCAATTCTTTAGTTAAGTAAAGCGCGTCGTACATGCCGTTCGGTGTAACCTTGTTGTTTACCAATGGGACGGCGTTGTGGTAGGCGTTGTGCACTCTGTCTAGATTGTGTAATGCTCTCTTCAAAAAGATGACTTGTACTTTAAGGAGGGCCTTTCGCCAACCTTCCTGTTCAATTGTGTCTACTGAATCAATTACTGTTTCAAGGGGCAGAAGCGAGTCAGACATTATATCGTTATACAAATTCATGTCTTTCCAACCGGCAATAAAATCATTCTCTAAAATGTTTTTCATATTTTGAAATCCTAACTTCTCAATGTGTTGCATCCTTTCATTGTATTCCCGATCACTTCGGTGTTTGGCCCTAACACTAGGCAAGAGGTGTAATACGTAATCTTGCCATATCTTGTTATGATCTGGTGGTAGTTCATGAAGGACTCGTTCAACCTCCTGTATGTTGGCTTCCCGTCTGTCTGGCTGTATGTACTCCCTGGTGTCGAGTGATTCGTTCAGGTGCTTCCCCACTCTCATATGGAATTCTTCAGACACATCGAATTGGTTTTTGCTGTTCTCATTGGCGGTCCCGTGAATCGTGGTCGTTTTGTAAAGCACGATGTCGCACGCTTTCGGGCACTCGCACCTCGCAGACAAGTTTTTGTAGAATGATTCTGAAATTACACGCCGCCTTAAATTTGGATATATAAGACATTATTTATAATTAATGTATGGCCATGTACCATAGTGTATGCTAATATTAAAACACAAACATTCATGCTAACATTTGAAACAACTCTAGATGTATGTGTGCGTGCGTGCGTGCGTGCGTGTATGTTCCGTAATCTAGGCATGCATCCCATGAGAGCTCTGTATTCGGCCGTACACGTGCTGTAACTGGTTATTTTCTTAGACTCGGAGTCATGATATTTCGTTACTAACTAGAACGCTTATTCACTTGCCATCTTAGTATTTGCTCAATCACAAAATCGATCACAAATTCCGTTTACCTCTCGCTGGCAGCAGGCAGCTTGTATATTGTGAGACGTTGCACACAGGTGGGTCATCTGTAATCAGTAGTGCAGCAGATAGGTACTTGTAATGGTCATTACACCTTGCACATATGAAAATATCGAATATCTCTGCTGTTTTTAGTGTCGTACAATTTATTGTCATTGGTATGAACACAAAGCTATCTGTCGTGTGTAGATGTATTGTGTACGTAATAACGACAGCTCGGAAATGTATTCAATCTGATCTTGTATGCCCGAATACTAACATTCTTAAATATAATTATAGGCAGCATCATGAGATTATTGGTTGTGAAAACAACTTTATTTAAGAAAGTAAATAACATATTACGCACAAGCAGTGTGAAAATCATGGGCGATTATTGATACAACAATAATCTTGTTGAATAATGATAAATAATAGTTAAATAACAATGAATGTTGCTAACTTGTATTGAAAGGCGGCATATAGTAATCTCTGCAGCCACAAGTTGAGATAACGAAGTCAGTGATGCATTCCCTGTGGCAGGCCGCCTGCGAGTAATAATCGAAGTATCGCAGCTTTCGACGTTTCTCACAATCTCCGTGTGGAGGCGGCAGGTTGGTCTCCTAGAATGTTGAAATTCAACAGAAGATTCCCTATGACTTCGAAAACCAACTAAACCCAGCAATGTATGCGCATAATTTAATTTTGTGTATGTTTATTTTATTAAACATTTCTAAGCAATTTGTTCTGTAACGTTTCAACACAAATGTTCGGCACAAATTGTTTCCACAGAAACCACAACAAAAGGTACTCACGTTCATGACGTTTACAGCAACAAAAGTGTACATTCCTGCTGGGACGTTATCGCCAAAGTCCCGCACCAGTGGCATATTATCATCTTGGTGATGCAGAAGAACCTTCAACCCGACCGCATTGTGTGGTCCTTTCATGTACTCGTAGAGTTCGACGTTCATCATCAGTTGCAGTCCGTGATCGATTCCTACAAAACAGCGATTGATTAAGAAATGTAACAGTTCATGACACATAATTGAACAGAGTAGAAAGCTTTACTATGATGGCCGAGAAGGGCCATCGCGTTTTTGAGTGGAAATCTGCACCGCCATGGGACGATGACGTGATGCGTGATGCGATGGGCGATGCGATGAGCGATGCGCGATGCAATGGACGATACGATGGACGATCCGCGATGCGAAGCGCGATGCGCGACGCGATGCACGATGCGATGTGCGATGCGATGGACGATGCGCGATGCGATGGGCGATGTGATGCGTGATGCGATGCGCGATGTGATGCGATGCGATATGCGATGCGCGATGCGATTTGCGATGCGATGCTCGATGCGCGATACGATGCGCGGTGCGAAGCGCGATGCGATGCGCGATGTGATACACGATGTGTGATGCGATGCGCGATGCGATGGTATACATTATAAAGATGTCGTAATGAGCATGCGTACGCCGAAAACGAGACTTAGACAGCCATTTGTATTTTATATATACGGTTACATATATGTTTGTTTTGCACAACAAAATTGTTGTTCGTACTTCTAAATGTTATGACGAAAGTCTGAGGCAAAAATATCTTATAACATGACACATATGTACCTCTTCAACCGCTCAAATTGTATTTGTTAAATTGTTTCCGTCTGTATATCCGTGGCGGATACTATAAAAGTGTTTTGTATACATTAGATGAGTCAACCATTTGAAGCTATTTTTTAAACTTTAGCTTATTGCAAATGCCTTTCCTTTTTATCCAAAATTTTTCAGTTTCAGTATTATAAATAACTACAATATTTGAAGTCGATTTAATACGAAACATGTACCTTTGTTTAAATCATCGAAAAAACTTTATTTAGTTGTCACTTGCGTCACATGTTTTTCTTCCTGTCTACTGTGTAATTGTTTCTTTTTCGATAAGTGAATCGAATTGCCGAGGCACCGTTTACCAAAAGGTAGATACGCTACAGTGCAACTGCCTGTCAATCGCAGCGGTATAAGATGCCGCCCAATATAGCACACGGCCCGAAGGGGTAATTATTAAGATTGTCTGGTCATAGTTGTGTGTAGGCAACTGCTTTGACGTGGTCGTATGTGGATACTGTTATTGTTTTGAAATAGGTGCCACTAGTGAAGCCAGACATATTCATTACAACAGCATAGAGTGAATTTATATTAAACATTGTATGTGTATGCGTGCGTGCGTGTGTGATTATAAACCTATAATTAGAGCATGCATATGTGTCAATTTTATTATTGTAAATACAGTTCTAACATCATTGCCAGGTCAAATAAAGCGAAATTTTTCAAGTTTATGACGTCACACCGGCTTCCAGTATGACTCAGTCGGTGTCAGTCGGTGTAGTGTATATAATATAGGTTTTGTCCGGTCGGGTCTGGTCGGGTCTGGTCGGGCGAAATGTGCCAGTGTATCCCGGCATTTGCACTATTGTTCCAAGCAACGTAATTAAAAATCAACTGATCAGTCGAGGGCGGTTTATGTAATTTAGCAAAAATCGTAATTTGATTGTTCGTATAAACGGTTACAGGCCTCATGGAGTGACTTTCACAAACTGTATATCACACGTCCTTCCTGGGAACGTAGATGTAAGCCGTTCTAAACCGCGGTCGGATTAGCTGCAATGTCAACAATGCCGAGCATAATGCGTTGCCATCCAGAATGAGTCCATTATCCACCCAACCAGTTGAACCAACGCATTTGAATAAGAAATCAATCCACACGGGTAGCGCCATATATGTTTCCGTGAAATAGCATTATTATGCTGTATTTTCTGATAATTTATGTGACTATGGTTACTGTTCACATGCACTATAGTGTCATATCACTTCACATGTTAAATGTAAAACACACTTGTGGTAGTGTTTTGTATGGTAATTGTCGCAACCGAAACGGGGATTGTCACCCAAAACACAGCGTTGCAATATCAAACCAGAGCAACAGATGGCACTGCCCGTTCAATTTAAATATGGCGTATCGCAGAGTGACTCTGCTTCCTTTTTCAGAACACAGTATTTACCAGTTGCTTTGATCGTAGAGTTGGCGTTGATCTTGGCGTTGAACGTGTAACACACTCCAGCATCAGTTACGGTCAACTTGAAGTCTTCGTGACTGCATGGCTTCCCCCTCCACCGACAACTAACGGGACAATAATATTTGTATACATGTGGAGGTGATCGACTAACTCCGCCGTGGCCGGTCCCAAGCCCGGATGAGAAAGGAGGAGGGTTGAGCGTAGGCCCACCTCGTAAAAAACTACTTGCTACAGAAACGGAGGTGATCGGGAAATAAAGACAAAATTATCATAATTATAGTTATTATTTTCACATGTACAATGTGGTGATGTTGATTAATGTAACTTGTCATCCACTTAATAACATTATATTTTAATACATTTAAGGATTTTAGCTGTTTAGCTTCGTAGCATGTCAATGTTATGACGATTTGTACATCGATCACGAGAATAAATTTGGTTTTGTTTCGCCATTCAGCTCGGGTTTCCGGAGATCTACGCACCGAAGAAGTCATTTTATTATTTATTGCATCACATCACATTACTGCACGTGACACATCACATTACTGCACGTGACACATCACATCACTGCACGTGACACAATTCTGAATGTATTACTATCAGTGTACATATTATACAAAAACATCAACGAACAAAATAAAAACAACTTACGACGCAATCATGTATTCCTTGAGGTGTGCATGTTGAAGGTAGACATCACTCATTGACAGGTTGCCGACGCCCCACTTCGTGTAGTTGAACGTGGATATGTCTGTCCGATTGTACATGTCTTCCAACCAATGATATGAGCCGATTTCTACCGCAGCCAACAGTCTGAAACAAGTGTCGACAAGGGTCCAGCGAGTGAGACGTAATTATAACTATCATTTTTGGTACGACAAATACCGTATGGTATGATGATTCACCACACAAACAACGTAGCTGCTTTTTTTTTAATACGCAAGTTATGACAACACTAAAATGACAACGAGTTGCACTAATTGTCGAGGTACTCTACCATGTTTTGTGAATACCTGATGTATCTATTGCCCATCTTTCCTGTTTTCCAATATTTCCTGCGTGGCGTGATTATCACAACCGATATCAATAAAAAGTGTTCATCTGCTATTTAATCCCGAATTTTTTCTCTCCATCTTTGCTTTATCTTTGGTGTCACATCACCGCGTCTTTTCACCGTTCTTTTCTCATTGCCACTTTTATCTTGTTTATTTTTAGTGACTCTGTCCATTGCGTGTGTGTCTATTATACCATCAAGTTGGTATCATAATTTCACCATTCTCCTTTTTGTAGCACTCACTATTCGCATATAATTGTTCTCTTCAATTTGAAGCTTCTCTTCGTGTGTCACAATGGAGTCAGTTGATCTATAATAATATATGTGTGTCTTAGTGACTCTTAATATTTATTTAATTATCTCTTGGGCTGGAGCTCAATGTGGAGTTTAGTTCGTACAACTCGTACCGCCAATTATTACCCTAAAACATACTTTGGGTCAAGCGTTTGTATTTTTTGAACAAATATTAAGAGCCGTTCCATTTACCTATTATCAAAGGGAACAACATTATGTAATGTAAATGTATGTATATGTATATATATATATATATGTATATATATATATATAAATATATATATACCATACTGCGACGTCCGACTGGACGCCTCGCTATAATATTATGATGTGTGGGTGACGGTAGACTCTCCACAGGTTCGAGCGTATTCATAAAGCAGCTCTATATGGTTCATTGCCTGTGCGTGGTATAGCAGGCAGAAGTGAGTCTGTGGAATTGCGCTGCCTATATAAGATGTATGTCTTGCGTGCAACACCTCTCTCTTCTCATTCTCCCTGAAGCTTATGTCCATCACACTCACCATGCGACTCTCGCCCAACTTGTTTCGCAAACCTGGCTTGCACCGGTCTGTCTGACTGGCAAACCGCGGGGCTGGGGAGTGTGTGGTTACAAACATCACTAAAAGGTCGTAAGCTGGTTGAAGCACAACGAATAGACATGCTCAACATTACACTCACTGACGTATCTTACATGGCCGACACATGTCAGCACTCAGTCACTGTCTTGAATGTTTACCTGGTGCTTAGTTTTGTTAGTGAAAGGAGTATAATGCTTCCGTCCATTTGTTGTCATCTCACTGCACTCAGAACACTTGTCTTGGTACCGACGCCAGTTTGCTCTAGCAACAGGCTGCCTGTACACTCAACCACACCATCACCGTGTTTGGTCTTCAAAATCGAATCGAGGTAATGACGACACCCACAGTGTTATGCACGTACCTGTCCTCCAAGGCTAGCGCTGTGCCGCCGTCGTTGTTATATAGACGACATTCAGTATCGTATGCAATCACCGCCCTGGCTATGCTGACATAGCAACGACGGGCTGCCAAGCATATTGCCGTTCTGCCTATCTCGTCAAAACAATTAAGTTGAGAACCGCGATATAGTAACGTCTACACCCAATTCCTATCTCCCTCTGAAGCGGCAACCGGCAACTACTGATTTTCTCACTTCTCATCGCCACCCTACTGAAGGAAAAGACCAGTGGAGAAAACACTTCAGCAGTCTTATAAACAGACCCAGCAGAAACCCACCGTAGATTACCTTAACCTGCCTCCCACATTAAACGAGATCAAAAAAGCTACATGCCGCACAAACTAAGGCAAAACCCCAGGCATGGACGGTATTCCTGCAGAGATCTACCAAACAGTCGGACCAATGGCGCATGACGCCTTCCACGACGTTATGGTCAGCATCTGGGAAGAGGAGATGCCGACAGACTTAAATGACGCCACATATGTTTCGCTCTTTAAAAAAACAAGGGCAGTAAAGCCGACTGTGGAAACTACCGTGGCATTACTCATCTCTCAATCGACGGGAAGATTTTGGCTCGCGTCGTTTTGCAGCGCCTGTTTAACAGCATCTCCGAGGAAAACCTGCGTGTCTGAGTTGTGAATAAAACGCATTGAGCAAAACATGAAACTGTACACTATGTTCATAAACCTAACAACAGGCCTTTGATACAGTCAACAGGAAGGCCCTCTGGATCATCCTGGCAAAGCATGGCTGCCCAAGAAAATTCGTGAAAATCATCCGCCTATTTCACGACGACTCAAATGGAGACGTCTCTGCCCCAATCCCAATCTCCAGCGGCGTCAAGCAGGGATGCGTGATTGCTCTAGTTCTCTTCAACCACTTCTTCACGTCCACAGCGACTGAACCGTCAGTTGTCCACCCCTGCCCCCATTGTGGACGACAACGCAAGTCCCGCAATATATGAGAAATGCAAACTCGTCATCATCGGAAATGTTGGACTACAAAGGGGTTATTGTCACCTCCCCATGACCCCATGGTCCAACAACAACAAACTCTTCCAGGACATAGGATGTCCAAAACAAGTACACTCAGAACGAAACGAAAAAAGAGCAAGACCATTCAGAGTCAAAACCAAGAAACAAAAGACGAGTTAATAACAAAATCTGAAAAAGATCCAAATATCATTGCAATTACAGAAACTTGATTCGATTCTGACATTGCAGATTTATAATTTACACCAGATAATTATACATGTTCTAGAAAAGATATTACTCAATGCACATCTACCTTAATGTAAGATGTTCGAAGGATTTACTGACTGTGCGGGGTGTGACAAGCAGCGGTGCGTGTCAGTGGTTGTTGCGCAACGCTCTCCGACGGATACAAAAAAAACCGACACGCAAATACTATGGCAACACACTGCGACACTACAAAAAGAATGGCTATCGACTAAAAACGTAGAAGTCAATGGTTCTCAAAGTTGACAATATTGATCCACAAACACTACGTACCAAAATGTCATGGGTATTTTCATGGCATTAGTGTAATGAAACAAATATATCACTGCGTTTAGTTTAAGTTTTACTCGGCGACGACATGTCTTCAACGATACACGACACCTGAATGCGTTTTGGTTGCAAATTGTGACGGCGGGAAAGACGATAGGCTCTTCTCGTGACATCGTTATCTTCCATCTGACAGGCCAATTCAAGTAAAGTCGTACTTGGTTTTGACATTGGTAGACGTATGTCAGCGTGGTGATTAGTACGACTGCAGTCCAGATAATCCTGCAACAAAAGAACGTAGCTGGTGAGATTTTAAGAAACGCAGAAATCTCTCTGATTAATCCCACGAATGGCGTGGCATTATTGTTATATATATATATATATATATATATTTATTTATTTTGTTTTTCTTCAGACCAAAGCCGGTCTCCTTAAAATTTTGACCCCTGGTTGCGTGGTTTATATGTTTTATTTTAACATTCGAACTGTTATTATACGTCGCATAACCATAAATATAATTACGTGAATAACTATTTTGATGATTGCTGAGAGCATTCTTTTCGGAGGTTGTATGTTCTAACTCTCATAATGGTGTTGTCTTCATATGCTGCCGGTAACATAATCAGTCCCTTAGACAAGATTGTGACATTTTCCAATTCATCTGTTATTCTCATGAAAAACCAAGTCACACAATTAACATGTATCCGTGTTAAGTGAGACTGACTGCATGAACACCATTGCCTACCTGCGAGCGCTATTATTTGTCGACTCTGCGACGTTTCGCAGACCGTGGAATGTGGTTTTTTCACAGAACGCCTTAAAGGAGTGTCTCCACTGCTTGTTTTCCTCGCCCGGCTCGTCTCCAGCTTCACCGAGCTGCAGTGACGTCATCATTAACATTCTCTCTGACGGTTGGGAGTCTTTCAACTGGTTCGCAGAAGTTGTGCCTTTCACGGTTACAAGAAAGTACCCTTTATTAATGAAGTACAATGCATTCGAGTCAACTAAGAGTAGGCGGCGCAACTCATACTGTCATATGCTCATTCGGCAAAGAGGTTGTAATAGGCACATCGGCATTGATATATGTGCCAGAAACAGAAGGGAGGATATTGGAAGCAATGTAGACAGAACACCGTGAAGAGTTATGGTTGGATCTTGGATATTTGTGGGGTTTTCACTTAAAATCATTTGAAGGCAAGTAAATGCCGTATTCCCTTTTCTGTTTATCAGTGTGGTGGATTTAATCACACGGAAGATCAGCAGGGTGTTGAAGTTCTCAGATCATGATATATGCAGACGATCTGACCATCATAGCAGAAAGCAAAATAAATAAGAACTACAAGTCGATTTAAAAAGAAGTAGTGTAAACAAGTAGGGTGGACAGAACACAAAAGAGCGACATATCGAATGAGATTGTGGTGCACTGTAGCCCGATGTGAAGATTGCATGTATCGGGATGATGATGGCAGTTCACTTGCTAAGAATGGATGCAGGTACACTAGCGAAGCGAGCAGTGGTGACCGAAAACACAAAGGACGGAGGAGAGGAGAGGAAAGCCATATAATAATGAGCAAGGCGGAAAGACAGGTTTACCCAGCCACAACTGAACTTCGAGCAACACGACTCTCAAATCAACCATATGCACACTGCCACCAAATGGAAACGAATTCGAAAGACACAAGATCGAAGAGAGACGTGGATGTCATATATCTGACCACCATCTTGAAATTGAAACATTAAGTGATAGATAGCATGCATACACATACACAACCAATTAACCACATCAATGTCGAGAGATTAAAGCCAAGACTCAAGAAACTGGTTTTCAACTGTATAGACAGAAACATACTTGACACCACCGAAAGGACCGACTAAAATTCCCCCTCTCTACACACACCCACGTGTTATATCAGTTAAAGTACTACATCTCCTACTCCTAACGAGGCCTGCCTAGAGCTACCAAGTGGTGCAGCAAGCGCGGATGCAAGGTCAAACTAAATCACCGTGAAATGATGAATTTTCGAGATTGTGCTCTTCTGCAAATGTTTTAACAATACAACATTACAATGGTTAACTAGAAAATGAACGTGTCATGTAGTTTTCGAAAACGTATTTCTCTCGTCAAAACGTAATACGACGTGGAGTTGTTACTGGATATGGTAAGCGTGGAGCTAAGGTCAAACAAGGTCACAATGAAAATATTAATATTTGATTTGTTTGCAATATCGCGAACGTCAAAACGTTACAATGACCCGGTACCTTCTTCGTTTTTATGTAAACATCATATACCGTCCGAAAGAACACTTTCTCTACGTCACAATGATGTACGAGCGGAGCTGTCAGTTGATGGAATGTGTGTGGAGCTACGACCAAAGACAGTCTCGGTCAAGTAATAAATGTCCAAAGCTGCGCCATTCCGCAAACTTAGTACAACTGTAATGATTGCGTATCTGCTACGCCAGAGCCACTATCGTCAGGTCCCCGATGTCACCGTTTCAGTCGATACCAAAACAACTTGTTTGAGCAGCTCCTGGTGAATCCCTCAATATGCTGCTCATAAAGTAGTTCAGTTGATCTATGTCAGGGTTTTGTATGATGGCCGAGAATGTCGATCCGGCAACATGCTGCTCATAAAGTAGTTCAGTTGATCAGTGTCAGGGTTTTGTATGATGGCCGAGAAGGTGGATCCGGCAACATACTGCTCATGAAGTAGTTCAGTTGACCAGTGTCAGGGTTTTGTATGATGGCCGAGAAGTTGGATCCGTCAACACACTGCTCATGAAGTAGTTCAGTTGATCTATGTCAGGGTTTTGTATGATGGCTGAGAAGGTGGATCCGGCAACATACTGCTCATGAAGTAGTTCAGTTGATCAGTGTCAGGGTTTTGTATGATGGCCGGGAAGGTGGATCCGGCAACATACTGCTCATGAAGTAGTTCAGTTGATCAGTGTCAGGGTTTTGTATGATGGCCGGGAAGGTGGATCCGGCAACATACTGCTCATGAAGTAGTTCAGTTGATCAGTGTCAGGGTTTTGTATGATGGCCGGGAAGGTGGATCCGGCAACATACTGCTCATGAAGTAGTTCAGTTGATAAGTGTCAGGGTTTTGTATGATGGCTGAGAAGGTGGATCTGTCAACATACTGCTCATGAAGTAGTTCAGTTGATCAGTGTCAGGGTTTTGTATGATGGCCGAGAAGGTGGATCTGTCAACACACTGCTCATGAAGTAGTTCAGTTGATCAGTGTCAGGGTTTTGTATGATGGTTGAGAAGGTGGATCCGTCAACATACTGCTCATGAAGTAGTTCAGTTGATCAGTGTCAGGGTTTTGTATGATGGCCGAGAAGGTGGATCTGTCAACACACTGCTCATGAAGTAGTTCAGTTGATCAGTGTCAGGGTTTTGTATGATGGCTGAGAAGGTGGATCCTTCAATATACTGCTCATGAAGTAGTTCAGTTGATCAGTGTCGGGGTTTTGCTTAACTCCTCTTCTGGAGCTGAGGTCTGGAGCCGTCCATCCGCTCTGCGTCACACACAACGATCTGATAGGAGGTGACAAATCCACACCACTATTTATAGCGCTCCTCCAATCGCGTGCGGGGAACTCTGGCCGTGTCACGTAAGATCGTGAATATGAGTGAGGGCGTAGCACGGGTCTTCCAGATCTCGATTCGAAGGGAGTAATAAACGTCAAGATCGTTGAGCACGCTGAAGTGTCCCGCTCTCTTGCACTAGTTTTTTTTTTTCGATGGAAAAGGTGTGTAGGTATCACAGCTTTCGAGTTTCCGCAGATGTTTCAGCGGGTACGATGGTGAGTGGCCAGACTATCGTGCTTCGCTTTCTCCTTGCCTGCGGGGTGCACCGGTTCATCGATGAACTCCTCTCTTGCCGAGTCTTGGAGATCCTCGTTATTGCCGTTACTGGTCATCTTCCACTGACCCTTCATCGTTTCCACAATCAGGCCGTGCCCGTTCCAGCTCCAAAGTTCCTTTCGCCGTCTTAAGGTATATATAGCAGCTATTTTGCCTATACCGTATATAATCATTATTTCCTTACTCCCAATTGGAATGACGTCCGCAGCAGTCCTCGCCACCAGGATACACACACAATAACGTTGACATGAGAAAGTGGTTTTTAACCTAAAAAAGCTTACCCATATATTGGTGGGATTCCAAACGGATATAACCCTGTATACTGCAGGCCCATGGCATGGATACTTTTTTGGGGGTGCGTTGTGACGGAAAGCATTTTGGTGAATTTGTGTCAAATGGGAGAGTTTCAGCCGGAACCTCAGCTCCTGTCTATCGGACTGGCATCGGAAGAAGGGGTGGCGGTGGGGGAGGGGGAGCTGTTGGAGTTTGTTTGCGGTGACGTTGCGTCTATAGTGCCCCTGCTTGCGGGCATGCATTTTAATATGAATCATACAAGAGAGCGGAATTTGGTTACGCTCCCAGACCTACACATTGATCCGAACATATACCCTCTGGGTAAAATAAAATAATAATAAAGCGCTGTGCCTGAATGAATGTTTTTGAAATAGAAAAATCTGGGTAGGAATTAGCTATAGGATAAGAAACGATCAGTACAAAATTAAGTGAGGGAAATGTTCTTTACAGTTGCACATGGGTTAAATAATGTCTGCAACACGAGGGATGCTTTAGACGACTCTACGGTTTCGAGTCTTAACTGTACGTGGGGCCCCGCGGATGCCGTGTAGAATGCGGAGTATGCCGGGTAGACCCTCTGGGCCGCCCGGCATTAATGTCGAGTCAGGATCGATACGACGCCTGTGATATTCACAGTCGTGACGAAAGGCAACTTAGCCATATTCGATAAATCAGCAGTTCTTCGCTACAATCATCAAACAGTCTATTATGTCGAGGGTCGTTAGTACGGAATAACATTTCACTTGATATTCCTAGCAAACCTAACATTACCAGTTTTGTATTTTCTTTAAAGTCGTGTGTCCTAACACAGGTATGGCAATACTACTCTAAACATATTAAAAGTGTTACCACTGGTTGGTTATTTCATTCGTAGGTTGTTTATGAGAATACTGCTGAATTTAAAGATGCTTATAAATGGGTTTGTCCTTCTGGAATATATATCATTTGTTCTACACATGTATAAATAAATCGTATTTAGCACTATATGCCCCGTATAATTGAATACTAATTGATGTTTCTTTCTTCGTACACTCTACATTGTCATAATTGTTGTTAGTTTTTTTTTTATATAATGTATTTGTTGTCCGTTTATGGTTATTATTTGCAAGCTGTATCTATGTTGTTGAAAAATCTATATATGTTATAGCAACCAATCTACCATTATCAGCGGTTGGCAGCGACCAATAAAAATTGTTCTGTGTATATATATATATATATGTATATATATATATATATATATGTATACACACACACACACACACACACACACACACACACACACACACACACACACACACACACACACACACACACACACACACACACACACACACACACACATATATATATATATATATATATATATATATATACATATATATATATACAGATGACAGGATCGGCTCTACTGCCAACCAGCAATTGCATTGTATTATAATATTTGTGTCTTTCGTCTTTCATTTATTTATTTGAGTACTATTCAATTCCGAAATAAAGCATTCACTCACAAAGTATCCCAGACTATAGATGACACTAGACACTGTTGGTTTGTGGTTGGGAAAACAACACTAATTGAAACAAAGCATTCAAAGACTGCACCTTACCTGTGTCGGAGGGGTCAACGGCTACTTCGGGCAGACTCTCCACTGTTGGGAAAGCAGTTAGGGCAGTCGCCAGATTACTCGATGACGCAGAAGCTGCACCAACGTTTGTCACATTCGATGGCACCGCCGTAAACATACCCATCACCTCCTGCCGCAGCGCCCCCGTCTCCTGTCTCATCTCATTCATCTCGCTCCCCATGTCCAGCCACATATCCTTCATCTCTCTCATCTCTTGCCGCATCTCCCGCATCCCGAGCCCCACCTCCTGCCCCAACTCGTGCAACGTCCGCCACATCTCCTGCACCATTTCTTCTCCGATCTTCTGCCCAGACTGGCGCATCTCCAGCCTCATCTCCTGCCCTATCTCTTGCTGCATCTCTTGCCGCATCCCACGCATCTCCTGCCCCATCTCTTGCCGCATATCTTGCCGCTTCTCCTGATTCAACTCCCGCATCCTCCGACCCAACTCCTCCCCCGTCTCGCGTCCCTTCTCCAGCCTCAGTAGCTCGGTAGCAGCCATACTCTTGTCAGTCTCTGGTCCACAATCAGATGCGTTCTCAGCTGTATCCGAGTGTGAACCTGTCGCCGTGACCTGCTCCACTTGAGACTTCAAAACGTCTGTCGGCGACGGACGATTCGACGCTGCCGCCTTTACACTTGGGTCTGCTGAACGCCTCATCGGAAACATCCTGTAATCAACCACAGAATCGTTGCAATCATGATGTGAACCATCATTAGTAGACAAACAAATGAGGCCACACTTTTTCAAATACATTGCCGAACAACACGTAATGTCACTCGTACCTTTCTGGGATCACCGTAAGTCAACCCCTTCCATTCCGGTGACCAGCCTGGGTTAACCCCTTTCATTCAGGTAACCAGCCTGGGTCAATCCCTTTCATTCCGGTGACCAGCCTCGGTCAACCCATACCATTCCGGTGACCAGCCTCGGTCAACCCCTTTCATTCCGGTGACCAGCCTCGATAAACCCCTACCATTCCGGTCACCAGCCTCGGTCAACCCCTACCATTCCGGTCACCAGCCTGGTTCAACCCATACCATTACGGTAACCAGCCTCGATCAACCCCTACAATTCCGGTCACCAGCCTAGGTCAACCCCTACCATTCCGTGAACAGCCGCTGGTCAACCCCTACCATTCCGGTGACCAGCCTCGGTCAACCCATACCATTACGGTAACCAGCCTCGGTCAACCCCTTTCATTCCAGTGACCAGCCTTGGTCAACCCCTCCATTCCGGTGACCAGCCTGTGTCAACCCCTTTCAATCCGATAACCAGCCTCGGTCATCCCCTCCATTCCAGTAACCAGTCTCGGTCAACCCCTTTCATTCCGGTGACCAGTTTCGGTCAACTCCTACCATTCCGTGGACAGCATTTTAGCAACTCAGCCTAGGTTGATTCATATTATAATAAAGTTTGTAAAATAATGCATTAAAATCATACACTTGTAATGAAATCTTCTTATTGTCCTTTAGTATACGTAAGGTTGCCAATTGCGTAATTCCCATGGTATTAAATAGTTTCACTATATGTTCGTCCGAGTTACTGGTATTGTGTACATATTACAGAAGTTTGTAAAACAAGTGATATTTTATTGATTAGGTATGATATGATTTAATCTGTGTGTGCTAACTTTCATCTTATTGAAATGTTTCTCAAACAGACTGTCCCGTCTTTCTTTCGAGATGTACGCAACGGAACAGTTGAATATCTCTGCATAACGTATGCCAGGGAAAATATATGTTAGTGCTATTTTCTGCAACATTTCAGAACTGCCTGATAAATAATTGGCATACATGCAGGGCATGCACATTCCAATAAAATGTATTATTTGTTAGACGAGAAATTATAAATAATCAGTATATTTATACACTATAATCCAGAGTATATCTCTGTTCGACAGTGCCTCCAACAGTCAACTGATGTGTTAAAGAATAAATATAATAATACAATAAAGTAAATAAGAATCCCTAAGATTGGTATATTTAACTAGAGAAACTTTATCACACATATGAATTTGTATAAAATATAAAGTGTCATTTGTAGGTAAATGTAAGTGAATAAATAAACATTGGGAGTTGCATTCAAATAAAAAAAATAAAAAAATTGAATAATCAGGTACCATAAATAAAAATTAGTAAATAATTAAACTAATGCTTTATTGGTTGTATAAGCAAAAATACCTGTCTCGGAATGCCTTGGTAGTTGACAGTCATGATAGTAGTATTTACCGAATGTTAGAAAACACATCATCGTTCCTTAAACACAACAACGCACTCGCAGATAGTTCTTGTTTGTTCAAAAGAATGAAGGTCGGAGAGAATGTGAAATTCATGTCCGTCGATAAGCCCTGGCTGTGATAGTGTAGAATTGTCAAATAGTATCTGTGCTATTGGCAAGATGGTAGACATAGGCATATATGATTGTGTTAGCATCTACATCATGTTGCCAAGTTCATGACGCAGGGGCCGTTTTCCCGGAATATTTGCTGTGTTGTTCCTTCAATTATTAGGTTACGTTTTAAGCATTATGCACACACTACGTCTTACGTTCCGAACAACTGATTTACCCCATAAAAGGTGATCATTTTGACATGGGAGAATATAACATTATTCATATAGTAGAATACAATAAAATGTAATAATATTAACCCAAGTACCTGTGTAAATACAGTAAATAGCTATGTATAATAGCATATTGTAGCAGGCTATGGTAAATAACGACTAGCGGCTAAAGTAAGTCATAGTGAAGATGGACACATTTATGTATAGGATTACTTGCTAATGAGAGGGATTTTATTTCGTAATTATTAACATGTTTGGGGTGATGACCAATATATTTCAATTAGTCTTGGGTCAAACCATTGTGGTTCGTCTTTGCATTTAAAAAGTGTGAATAACATTAGGAGGGTTACTTTACAGAAGGATACAGTGGGTTGTTTTGTTTGTTTTATTAGTGGTTTTATTCCAAGAGAGTTTTAGGGTGTTGTCAGTCTAGATTTGTTAGGTTCAGATACATATCCTCTGCAACCTATTTCAATGCATGTTAATTCTGATTTTATGGCTCGTCGTACGCAACGACACGCCATGGGACAACTCAACGTACTAAATCGTGCCTACTTCGACCCGAAACACATAGGGAGTTACAGCGGCGTCAATACGTTGCACCGAGCGACCCTAGTACCGAAACGAGCCGTCAAGCAGTGATTGTCAGAGCAGGACACCTATGCCCTTCACAAACCAGTCAAACACCGTTTCAAGCGGCGCTGCGTCATCATAGGCAGTCGACACCAACAGTGGCAGTCCGACCTCGTCGATGTAGCTAGCCTGAAAAACCCAACGACGCATAACGAGGAGACCAAAGCGAGTATCGTGGAACGGATTAACCGCATGCTGAAGACTCGCATGTGGCGGTACTTCACGAAACACCAGACGTTGAGATACATCGAAGCGTTGCCGTGGATCGTGCAGTCGTACAGCACACCTACCATCGAAGCATCGGTATGGCTCCCGCGAGTGTCAACGCCTCGAACCGAGAGACCGTGTGGCAGCGGTTGAACGGCGGTGGCGACGGTCGAGGCAAACCGAAAGTGCGCGTTAATTGTTAGGTTACGTTTTAAGCATTACGTGCACACTACGTCTTACGTTCCGAACAACTCATTTACCTCATAAAAGGTGAGGATTTTGAAATATATATGTGGTATTTTGAAAATATATAGGTAGTGCGTCCTATTCTAGTGGCGTTAACCAACTCGTATCCGCAAACTCGATTACAGTATAATTAAATGACGTATGAACATTAAACGTTAAAAGCGAGTTAAAGTTGTGTGTTTTAGGATTAGTTTTAAATGTGTCCATGCACTTGGTTAGCCATACGTCGCTCGTACCATTCAATGTTATGCAGTGGAACAGTACGGCGAGATAGACCGGCGTCCGGTCATGGAGAACGGAGAATACAAACACAAGTAACTTCTACTGAATGCGCCACTTCACCAGCAACAAACGCAGGCGTCTCAGGGCTGCCGTGATGCTTTGACGATCACATCACGGAATTCGCAAGACGGCTCTGGCCGCCGAATGCTGAAAGGCGGTGGAGTAAACGGTGTGGTGCTCCGTATAGCATTGCATTAGCTTAGTCAATTCTTGAGGTCAATGATGCATGCACTGTGTAAGTTACCCACCAAAATCCACATATCCACTTCCGACCCATGTGCTCGTAACATTCTGAAAAAACACAGGCAACAAAAAAGTCTGCAGCAACTACTGCGCACTGCAGCACAACTGACCAAATCTTTGCCATCAGACAACTAGTAGAAGAAACAAAAGAATTTAATCAATCTGCCTTTATTGCCTTTGTTGACTTCAAAGCTGCTTTTTGATTCGGTGTTCCGCGATATGGAAAATCCTACAATTTGTTGGTGTCCCTGAGAAACTCAGAGATCTCGTCCGAACACGTCATACCGACACCCGCCCATCCGTACGCCTCGCCTCCTCTCTATCGGAAGAGTTCGCAGTCGAATCTGGTATAAAACAAGGATGTGGTCTGGCTCATGATCACTTCAACAGCGTGATTGACCACCTTATGCGCCGATTGACCAACCGATGCGACATTGGCATCACACTTGGTAATTATACCCTGACTGATTTCGATTACGCCGACGACATCGCCATATTCACCTCCACCATCGATGGACTACAACAGGCCTTGACAATACTTCACGAAGAAGCAAACCATGTGGGCACTGCATATCCTAAACGAACATGTTGAAATTGTGGACTCTTTCACCTATTTAGGATCTGTTATAACAAACAATGGATCATCAGTCAAAGACATTACATCCCGCATCTCCAAAGCTGCCGGTGCCATGTGCCGTATATCGGATCCTCTTTTCCGCAAACGACGCATCAGCATCAAAACCAAGATAAATATGTGCCGTGTGCTGATTATTTCCGTTCTTCTGTATGGCGCCGAATCCTGGGCAACAATTCTCACAGATCGCCGTCGCCTCGACGAGTTCGATATTCGATGCCTGCGTCGTTTATTACGTATCTCCTGGCAACAGCACATCACCAACTGCTACAATACGAGATACAACCGGCCAACCCACTCATCATCATCATCATCATCATCATCCCTTCTTCGTCAACGCCGTCTCCGCTGATATTATGGACACCTTCATCGCAAGACGTGCACCGTCCCGGCCCGCCAAGTCTACGACTTTATAATCCTAAAACAACAGGATGGCACCGCCCGAGAGGACAGCCCAAGACTCGGTGGTCCGATTCAGTCGCCCATGACCTGGCCACTGCTGGCATTGACATTACCACAGCCGCCCAGATATGCCAGAACCGCTCCAATCGGAGAACGTTCAGGGAACTGCCCAGGCTCGAATCCGAACATGGCACTTAAGTCAAGTAAGTTAAGCTTCAGTTCACTCAGCTGTATGAATGAGAACCTGGCTATAGACAGTGGTGGATATTTGAGTACGAATAGTCTTCGCACAGTAATTGCAGCGTGGCTGAATGCTTCCCAGAGAAGTCGAGATGGTGTTCGATTGAACATGTCTGCCAGGGAGTGAATTGTAAAGCGCTTTGAGCAGCCCAGGGGACTGGATACAGAGCTATATAAGAACATACCTTTACTTTACTTTTTACTTTATATATATATATATATATATATCCTCTCTAGTAGATAACTCCTGCCACAGAAATGGGTTTTAAGTTACATATCCGATTCTTGTGATACCACTCGAAACAGCTGTCAACGCACGGTTTAATGGTGCTATTGTTGTTTAAATTGATCATATTAGTTTGCATAAGTTTACACGTCATATGTTTGAGTAAATGTAGTTATTTATGAATAAATATAAAGATAAGGCTTGAAACTGGTATCGACTTTGTTTTTGTGGGCTCATTATTGATATGGTAAGCGCGGACTTGTAAGATGTGTTTCGTGGGTCTCGCTTATATTTCTTGTAATTGGGTCCCTGTGGAATAGTTAACAACATATTTATGATAACTCTAACACATTACTAAGAAGACTTCAGCTTTGACAGCTGGCACATTGTAACACATATTTAACAACATACATTGGTTTACAATTTTGTTTCTGATTAACTATAACACAATTACACGTGTTCTTAACAGTTCCGCCACCCTAGACGGAATAGCAGGTTAAACAAATATTGGTGACGGGAGTATTGTGTCATGCATCATACCAAACACACACACGTATGCACGCACGCACACACACCACACACACACTCATGCACACAAGCATGCACGCACGCACACACGCACACAGACACACACACACATACGCACCACACATACTCATGCACACAAGCATGCACGCACGCACGCACACACACACATACACACACGCCCACCCACCCCACACACACATGTCCCCCATATATACACGCCCACACGCACACAAAGACACACACACTCACAAACACACACACATGCTCGCACGCACGCACGCACGCATATATTAACACTTGAATATGTATACATACGAATGCATATATAATCGCAAATATTTATACACGGACAAACACACATATACACACTCGTACAACAGAACATGTCTACACCTGCACATACAACCATACACATCAATATTCTTACAGGCACTCTGCACACATGCGTACATAAACACGTGCGTACATAAACACATGCGCACATAAGCACGTGCGTACATAAACACGTGCGTACATAAACACGTGCGTACAAAAACACGTGCGTACATAAACGCGTGCGTACATAAACACGTGCGTACATAAACACGTGCGCATACGGATCACTATATTTGCAACAATAAAATTATGATAGCATCTTCGAGGTGTTTAAATGCCGGGGCTCGTTTTTATTTATACATTCCCAGCCAGACAGCTCTGTTCGGCTTGTCACACAAAAGGATCGCTACACTCTTCCATTATTAATTTGTGTCAGCTTGAACTCAGTTCGCTACAGAGCCTGTCACAGTCTTAATGGGTCCCAAACAATTGAATAACCTTTCGGAAATTGCGCGAACACATTAATGGCGAACGACCATTGTCTACATCTCTCGACGGTTGTGTTGCGATGTGGACGCTTTCATTGTTACTTCTATACTACATTCCACATCCTCAATTGCGTGACGAACGAAGCAAGCATTGTACATTTTGTCCGCTTCACCACTTAACTCAGGCTCGACTGTTTTGATAGTTTTTCATCGCAAGTAAAACCAGTACTCAGACAAATTACAGCACGACACAAAGGAACATCAGCTGTAATTATGTTAGGCGCTGGCAAAAAGGCGCATTATTCCAAATGCGACGGCTTGTTTTGAAACCCTACTTGTTGTTTCCACTAATTTTCTCTTCATGATCGATTCATTGTTGTTCATTTACTTTGTTGGTATAAAAAGAGGTCGGGCCTACCGTAACGGCCGATAACAGTACACAACATGTTAGTATATGCATTAATTGAAACAAATTGCTTTGTCTTATACCCGTCGTTAGATGTTTCATTAAGTTGAATATACCTGTATATATTAATGTGCTAACGTTGGACAACTGTGTCTCCTCCTAGACGCTGATAGCATCAGGAATTCTAGCGGCACCACTGTTCATGCTTCTTCTTCAAACAAATGTGTCACTACACGCAGTAGAGCAATCTCGCTTGACCCCTGCGGCCAGTGGACACACAACAAATATGCTGGTGTTGTTACAAACGATGCATACGACGAGCTATGCAACAGCGGTGATTTCTTTAATTATCTGTGCGATCCAATCTCACTTCACATCCCCCGTTTGCTAACGACACGGCCAATAACAACATCAGCCACCAACCACCGATCTTCACGCACGCAACCCTCGCAGATGAGGAACGTTATCCTGATGGCGACAACCACCTGTCGCACATTGCTGGTTACCCCGTCTAACAGTCAACGAGTGAGAAACTCCTTGACTTTGAATGCTTACATTCAAAGGGTATCAACTTTATGCAGTTGAACTCGTGCAGTCTTCTGCTGAAACTTGACGATTTAAAAGTTCTCGCAGCCAACAGTAAAGTTGCGGTGATCGGCGTCAGCGAGTCTTGGTTAGATTCGTTGGTCACTGACTCGGTAATCGAAATGACTGACCTCGCTATTCTCCGGCGCGACAGGAATCGCGAGGGCGTTGGTGTATGAATTTACATAAGAAGTGACATTGCTTTCAAACCGAGAGACGACGTATCTGCTAATCTAGAAACTGTGTGGGCTGAATAATAATAATAATAATATATTTAATTTGTTACAGCGGCAGATCCAAAGTTGTTAGAGGCGCTGTACAATACACCATACGTCCACCATCCACCATCTTAGATCTTATCGTTGTCTCAGACCCTGTCAAAATAACACAATGTGGTGTATTAGATGTTGGCATAAGTGACCACCGATTAATATATTGTACGCGCAAATGTAAGAAACATCCTGCAAATCAATACAACGGTGTGATATTAAGATCGCTCAGAAACTACAGTAAGGGCATTTTTTAAGCAAAACTGCAAGAGGTTAATTAGCAGGATATCTTAGCTATTAACTATGTGTACGAGGCGTTTTATCTATTCAAATCTAACTTGATGGCCATTACTGATAGTATTTCCCCCTTGAAGTAAGACCTTACTTGGATGACCGGGGAAATATTGGATCTCATTCATGAGATCGGGCGTTTGCCAAATTCCCTTTTTCGTTAGCATGGCAAACACATTTATTTTAGGAATCTGGTCCAATATATGAAGAAATAGGCCAAATCAGATTTCATAGAAAACAAGGCTGATGAATATAAACAACAACCGAAGAAAATTAATTATGGCAAATGCTAAAAAGCCTCGGAACTTCTTCTCAACGTAAAACTAAGCCAGGAAGCATAGGACTTGATTTCGACAGTACCATTTGTTTTGATAAAGTAAAGGTGTCTGAGTACTTAATTTTTTTATTAACACAGCCTTAACACTGGTTGACAAACTTCCATGAAGTAATGGGAAATATGAGTGGTAACACATCCAAGAATATTACAGATCATTGTGTGTCACCAGTAAAATTTCAATTTTAGTGAAGTCACCGAAAAAGAAGTACACTGTATTAGGGATCCTGAACAGCATGAATTCGAGCAATTATTTAGATCAAATGTCACCCAGATTGATAAGGGATGGTATTGTATTGTATTGTATTGTATTGTATTGTATTGTATTTATTCAGATTCCAACAGGTCCAGTGGACCCAGTAACAGGACTGATAACTGAAACAATACATATAAATAATAAAACAATAATAGAATAATAAAAATAAGAAGAACAATAAAAAACACACAATATCAACATCAAATATACCACACAAACATCCGTTATACATATAAATGTTTTTGAATTGAAGATCTAAAGGTTTTAGCTCCTGAAAATATATCGCAAGTTGGATCACTTAAATACAATATGTTGATAGCAGTCATACATCTATTAAAAACAATGTTTTCTAATGTTGATTCTGCTATTGAAACTCTAAATGAGATGTAGTTTCGTAGAGATCGTGAAGGACAGTGAAATTGGATAGCCCCGTTTTGTCAATAAACGAACGTTGCCAGGGATTCCAGATAACACTGCAATATTCCAACTGGCTTCTGACTAGATCGCAAAGGATCGCAAAGCATGTACATCGGTAAATATTGTGCAAACGCGCTTAATAAAACCACTCATCTTAAAAGCTTTACAAACACAACGATTAATATGATCTTTAAAAGTCCAACTGTCTCGGTCAATGTGATACCGAGATCTTTGACAGCGGTGACCTTGGGCAGAGACTGGCTTAAAATCGTGTAGTCATAGGATGTACGTTTCTTTTTGTTAGTGAATTACATTATGCAGCATTTCTCAACGTTAAGTTTAAGGTGCCATGTCTCACACCAAAGACATACGCTGTCCAGATCCTTCAATCGGTCACCGACGTAATTTCTTTAAACAATTTGGAATCATCAGCATACAATGACATTTCACATAAATCGACATGATTAGTGAGATCGTTAATATACAAGATAAACATAAGTGGACCGATTTGTGAACCTTGTAGTACACCAGACAACACCGGCTTCCAGTCAGATGTTTTGCCTTCGAGGACCACGCGTTGTTTACGGTTGACAAGCTTAGACTGCAACGACTCTAAGCATTGCCCGGAATAGCCATATGATCTAAGCTTGTGAATTAACAAAGGGTGGCACACTGAATCAAAGTCTTTACTGAAGTCCAAATAAACAGAATAAACCTGTTTCTTGTTGTCAATAGATTCAGAAATGCCGTTCAATTCATAAACTAGATCAGATACTGTACTTCTACACCTCACACATTCGTGTTGGCTGCCCGAAATTGTGTTACGCACGTGCTCAAACAATGAGTCGTATACGACTTTCTCAAAATCTTTGCTAAATATCGATAAAAGAGATATAGGTCTGTAGTTGCGCACATTTCGTTTATCTCCCTTCTTTTACACAGGAACAACATTTGCCCTTTTGAAACAAGTTAGAAAAGTTCCACACTTTAAGGACATATTAAAAAGCATAGTTAGTGGACCTGCTAATTCGGCAGCACATTCCCTGATATGCAGTCCTGCTTTGTTTACATCGGTGGTTCTTAGTACCCCGATGACATCATCGTAAGACACATTGATATTAGTTATTGAGTCAGATTGAAAGGAGGGAATACTTGAATAAACAAGGTTATCTACTAATGTAAAAACAGATTCGAAGTGGTCAGAAAATAATTCTGCTATGTCAGCTGGACTGTCTGCCTCAGTGCCTTTATATACCATTGAGGTAGGAAGTTTTACATTAGCTTGTTTGCTTTTGGCAAAACTGAATAGACGCTTGGTGTTTTGTTTGACGGACTTTTCAATTTCCGATATGTAGACACAATACCTTTCTTTCTTAAGTTTCTTAAAAGTGGTTCGTAGTTCAGAAAATACTTGGTAATCAGATAACGAATGTGAACGTTTCCATGCTTTGGGTGCGGCGTCTTTCTCTTTCAAGGTTGCGATCATATCGTTATCATATCATATTGGGTATTTATGTCCACGAATGCAGATACGAGGAACGCATTCGTTTATGGCAGCATACAAAATGTCATAAAATACATCAAATATGTCGTCAATGTCAGTAGTGTCCGTGAGAAATAACCACGGGATACGAGACAATACGTGTCTCGGGTGACTAAAGTCCACTTTGCGATAGTTATAAACAAAACATTTAGCGGGTTCCTGCTTTTTTCGGTTGGCACATAACAGTTCACAATGTAGTGCGTCGTGTGTGGATTTCACCGCCTTTTCTATTTTCTTAACATTACACTCTGCACCATGCACTAAGACAAGATCTAGTGTGTGCCTGTTGCACGTGTGGTCAGCGTTACATTGCACAAGGCCGTATTCAGATAACATTTCAACACACACTGCGGACTGTGGATTGGTCCATGAATGGGGCATAAGGCCTATCATGTTGTTTGATGGTGTCCATTGAATGTCTGGACGATTGAAATCGCACAAGAGTATCACACAATCGCAGTCAGGGTTCATACCTCTAATGACCAGTTCCAGCGATTTGTCGAGCTCTGACCAGGTGTCCACATCCGACGTTTGGAGGTGTATATATTACTCACTGCAACCAAGGCCCCACCGCCGCGACACTTCTTGTTGTTTGCCACAACTGTGCTGTCTCTGTCTCGTCTGTATATGTTGTATGTATTTGGCAATACCTCGTTGTCGAAAATATCCCCCCGCAGACATGTATGGGTTATCGCTATGACGTTGTAGTCATGATCGCTAAAGAACATGTTAAAGTCTTGTAATTTGCCGACGCTGCTAGTAGTGTTCTGGTAAAAGAGTTTATGGGTTGGGCTAGGTCCGGGGTTGGGATTTACGAACCGACCCGCGCTGATTCTATGTTGTATTGGGTCGATCGGCAACGGCACCCAGAGACGCCTCGACATATCAGGGCACAAGAGTGCAGCCATGCGTGACCTCGATACAGCAGTTCAGTTGGTGCAGGACAATAGCGAAGGTTGATATTTTGGCAGCTTTTACAATAAAATCAATATATCAGTATTTACAACCACATAAAATCTATATAAGACATACTGTTGAAGACGCACTCACGCACCATTCACGTATTGTGTAGCGCGTACGCGGCAATTCAAAGCTCGCTTCAGTAAATAGGATATAGTGCGGAACGGAAAATGTTAACACTTAACATTTCAACGATCAGTCCAGCCTCACCCCATGCACTGAGCTAAGCCCGTTGGGTATGCAACACAACGGCATCGGAGATCCTTTTCAGAGCGCCTACCGCCCGTCACACAGCGTTGAAACAGCGATTTTGTGTGTCCAAGTCGACGTGTTAAGATCACTGGATGCTCGTAAGCTTGCAGTACTAGTTCTACTTGACCTTAGCGCTGCGTTCAAAACGATCGTGGTATAGCGTCGATACGATCGTCTCTCCCGCTTGCAGGGTGCAAGTCGCTTGTACACGCGCTAGTCACGTCGCGATTCAACTTCCCATCGACACCTGCGGTAACAACGTCAGCACTTCCACCAACAAACGTTACCTAAGAGTACATCTCGACTCCACGATATCGGTGGCCGTACTTGTCGGACTGCCTACGCCCAACTACGTGGTATAGCGTGGATACGATCACATCTCCCGCTTACAGCGTGAATGTCGCTTGTTCATCCGGTAGTCACATCGCGACTCGATTTCGGAAAACCCGACCCTGCACGACATTACCAGAATCTTGTTGCACCGACTAGAGATGGTCCAACGATCAGCTGTGCGTGTATTCCTCTGCTTACTTTGGCGTGACCAACACAGCATGACGAGAGCTGCATTTGTTACCTGTGGCGCAGCGAATTCAGTTTGTTGACCTGTTGCACGGCGCTGAGCATGCTAACACTCCACAGTACCTTGCTGATCGTGTATCTGTTCATGTTTCCTGTCGCACTCTTCGCTAGGCCGACCACTGTATCGTGGTTATTCCTAGAGTTAACATGGAATGGTTCAGCCGACGCGTTTTCTAGAGCTAAAAAGCCAACATGACTCTGGACTTTTTAGGAGAGACCTTTAATCGGGCTTTTTGTAATTTAATTTCTTTTTAAATACATACATATACATTTTAATGTTATATATGGCCTACATAATAATCGAAATTATAACGACTTACGTAATGTATTCTTACGTAATGTTTTTATTTGTAAACACACCCGAGTCTGCTTTGCAGAGATATGCGGTGTCCACATAAATTGATTTCATTTGAATTGTTTGCGTCTGCTTTGACGCATATTTAAAATTTTTCTTTGTCAAACGGCGAAATTCCAGACAATATTAAATCAGCAAAGGTGATGTATAATTACAAAAAAGAATAGTAAGCTGGAAGCCGGTAACTACAGGCCGTTCTCGATTCTAAATGCAATCTCGAAATTACTTGAGAGAATCGTCTATCAACAGCTGGATGAGTACATCCAAGCACATCAGCTCCTATATGAGCATCAATCTGGTTTTAGATCCTCCTGTTCTGTCGAGAAATATTTGATATATCTCATAGACTTCCTAACACAGGAACAGGATAAAGGCAACTATATGGGTATGGTGCTTCTTGACCTTTAAAAGGTCTTTGACACCGTAACCATAAGATCCTGCAACTATAGGACTTCACAAATCTGCTTTAGTCTGGTCTCAGTCATAATTATATGAACGTCAGCAATCAGTGGACATTGTTGGTACTTGATCTAAGCCGGCGACTGTAACGTGTGGTGTCAACAAGGGTCAATTCTTGGACCTTTACTGTTTTTAATATATACAAAATGATATTTCCTCGGCTGTTCAATATAAACTTCTTTTATAGTTAGAGATAAATCAGCCACTAACTGTAGGAGCTTCTCAGAAGATAAATAATAAATCAAATGCCAAGTTAAAGTTATTGTAGAGGCAAACAAGAAATGTCAATATGAAAACAAAATAAATTGTTCACCCTGCCTTAATACAATGTCATTTTGACTATGCCTGTTCATCGTAGTTCTCCAGTTTAATTAGGAAATATAAATCTAGGCTACAGGGTACCCAGAACAAGGAAATCCGGTTCCTTCTAAATGCACCAGCCAGAACCTATATTGGATCAATTGAGTTTAGGCAGGTTATTCCTGTTTCAGTCATATTTATATGAACGTCAGCAATCAGTCGACATTGGTGGTGCTTTACATAAACCGGCGACTGCAACGTATGGTTTCCAACAAGGGTCAATTATTGGACCCTTACTCTTTTTAATATTACCAGTGGCTGCGGGTTAAACAACTAAAATTGAACCTTATTTATAATACTGTCAATGACAAAGCACCAAATTATTTGTTCGATTCTTTCAACGTAACATGCAAGCAACACATTATAAATATAAGATCTAGTACTCTGTTTTACACGTTTACATTTTTATATTGAATAAATCAAGCAACCAATCACTGCGTTAATTCTCTTCCTTGGATCACTGGCCTCCGATCTACTAACTTACGTTTTATGAAAGAAATCAAAATTAAAGTTAGTAGGAGCACAACTGTTCACATATGTCACACGTGGTCACAGGTAAAGTTAGCAGGAGTACAACTGTTCACATATGTCACACGTGGTCAAAGGTAAAGTTAGCAGGAGCACAACTGTTCACATATGTCACACGTGGTCAAAGGTAAAGTTAGCAGGAGTACAACTGTTCACATATGTCACACGTGGTCAAAGGTAAAGTTAGCAGGAGCACAACTGTTCACATATGTCACACGTGGTCACATGTAAAGTTAGCAGGAGTACAACTGTTCACTTATGTCAAACGTGTTCACAGGTAAAGTTGGCAGGAGTACAACTGTTTACATATGTCACACGTGTTCACAGGTAAAGTTAGCAGGAGGTCAACTGTTCACATATGTCACACGTGGTCACAGGTAAAGTTAGCAGGAGCACAACTGTTCACATATGTCACACATGGTCACAGGTAAAGTTAGCAGGAGCACAACTGTTCACATATGTCACACGTGGTCACAGGTAAAGTTAGCAGGAGGTCAACTGTTCACATATGTCACACGTGGTCACAAGTAAAGTTAGCAGGAGGTCAACTGTTCACATATGTCACACGTGGTCACAGGTAAAGTTAGCAGGAGCACAACTGTTCACATATGTCACACGTGGTCACAGGTAAAGCTAGCAGGAGGTCAACTGTTGACATACATCACACGTGGTCACAGGTAAAGCTAGCAGGAGGTCAACTGTTGACATACATCACACGTGGTCACAGGTAAAGCTAGCAGGAGGTCAACTGTTGACATACATCACATGTGGTCACAGGTAAAGCTAGCAGGAGGTCAACTGTTGACATACATCACACGTGGTCACAGGTAAAGCTAGCAGGAGGTCAAAACTGTTGACATACATCACACGTAGTCACAGGTAAAGCTAGCTGGAGTTCAACTGTTGACATACGTCACACGTGGTCAGAGGTAAAGCTAGCAGGAGGTCAACTGTTGATATACATCACACGTGGTCAGAGGTAAAGCTAGCAGGAGGTCAACTGTTGACATACATCACACGTGGTCACAGGTAAAGCTAGCAGGGGGTCAACTGTTGACATACATCACACGTGGTCACAGGTAGAGCTTGCAGACGTACAGCTGTTCACATGTATTTAACTAGGAATTATAAATCTAGACTACAGTGTACCCAGAACAAGGAAATCAGGTTCCTTCTTAATGCACCAGCCAGAACCCACATTGGATCAACGGAGTTTAGACAGGTCAATATATTACCAGTGGCTCTATGATATTGTCAGTGACAAAGATTTCAACGTAACATACAAACAGCATAGTATAAATACAAGATCTAGTTCTCTGTTTTTACATGTTTACATTTTTATATTGAATAAATCAAGCAATCAATCACTGCGTTAGCTCGCTTCCGTGAACCATTGGCCTCCGATCTACTAACTAACGTTTTAAGAAAGAAACCTACAGTTAGTTAGAGTTATTTAATTCTTCAGTGGTCAAACTGAGTGGTCAACATTCGTTAGGGAGCGTCACGGTTTGTTGTTCCGTTGGTCTGTGTAATCTGGTTTAGATTAATATATGCAATATACAAAGTGCTATCAACATGTAAATATGCCGGCGTATTTATAATCGTTTCAGCAATACATCATATTTATATTACAATTTAAGTACACAGTGTAATAAGTAGAACAATGAAGACTGCTGGGCTGACCTAGAGCACAGCAGCCAGGATAGCCCAAGACAGAGGGTCTGGCGAGATCTGGTGCGAGCTTTATATGCCACACGGCACGATAAAGATAAGTAAATTAAGTAATGAATAAAACAAGGCATATCTCCGTTCAAATTGTGTTTTCATCAAACTAACATGTTATAGGTCTGAAGAGGTTCATCAGGCTGGATGATTCAAATCGATATTATTTGATAGTATGTCACAGGCAATATAAGCTGTTTTGTCTCGTAACCTGTCGTTCGCATTCAACATACGTATTCAAACAACTACCGCTAGATGGCGGCAACCAGCAGTGCTATCACTGGTGCTCCGTAAACGCGTATCGTTTGGCTTTTCAGGAGATTGTTATTGATATAGTCACCTGCGCGGTTTCTGCTGTATGTACGTTTCTGCTGCATTTTGATATTCTTTTGAGGTTTTTGAGGCACATTTTGACAGCGACCGTAGACCACGTGACATATCCTATTTCAGCGCATTTCCAGCTCCACAAGATCGCTAGAATCAGAAAGTGTTTAACAACCCATACGTGCAAGACGATCGTACACGCACTTGTTACTTCCAGACTGGATTACGGAAATGCATTTTTTTTGAGTGAACGTGTGTTTAATCGAGAAGCTACAAAGGGTGCAAAATTCGGCGGCTCGCCTAATAACGAGACAACGCCGTCGCGACCATCAACATATCACGCCCACACTCGTTGCGCTTCACTGGCTCCCGGTCCAATGGCGGATCAACTACGAGATTATTCTGCTGACATACCGCGCGTTACACCATCGCGCGCCAGCGTACATTGTCGACTTGATCTCGCCGTATACACCAGGGCGCCGGCTTCGTTCAGCTGACAGAAACTTACTAACTGTGCCACGCTACGACATGGAACGATACGGTCGACGGGTTTTTCAGTTAAAGGCACATCTTTTCAAGAATACATTTCAAGATTATTTATAAGATATTTTCATTCTAACGTCACTGCATGGTTTATTTTTATACTGCATTTTAAGTATTTATTTAATTTAATTATGTGATTGATTTTAAAACAGCAAACAGTGTAATGTTTAGATAATAAAATCTAGTCAATAATTAGCCGATACTTTATGTTATATAATTTATATATTTAGAAATGTACATTTAAATTTCGCATCAGGTTCTTATTATATTATACTTTTTATATATAAAATAATTATTATAAAATTAACCGAACAGTTTTTTTATATCAATAACATTTATTATTATTATTATTATTATATCGGTGACGGTGATGTAAACATCCATAATATTTCAATTTATCCAAATTGTAAGCAACCTTTCAAGCTAATCACCCCAGGACAGTTATCGAACAGCCCATGGCGTGTAAACAGTTAATGCGTTGCGTTTTGTCGTACAATGATGATTTTGAACACGAAGCAGCAGAAACCGAGTACTTTCGTTTTGCTCGTGACGTGGTATCGTCTCACGAATATTGTATTTCACTAGTACAACTTATTTGAGGCTTTGTTTGCAGGCCGTTGATGAAAGTGGTTCCGGTTAATAATAACAATACGTTGGAGAATTATTTCTAAAATTATTTGTGAAAACTGCATAATTACGACTGCATACAGCAGAAACCGAGTAGAGCAGTATACATGAAAAACGGAATCGGTGTAGCAACTTCTATACAGCTCCCCGGAAAACACTGCGGCAATGTTTTTATATTAATTTGAAAACACTACCCCGGGCCCGTGTATGTACCGTCTTTACATTTTCCGTTCGCAAACTTTAGAACGATAAACGAGAAAACAAACAATGTCAGCTTTCCTTTTTCCTGTTTGATATCATTAAACCTAATATATATATATATATATATATATTTATATATATATATATATATATATATGCAAGACGATGCAATCGTTTTTCTTTCTGGTCAATATATATATATATTACAAAGCGATTTTCGTGTTTCTTGCACCAGAAAGAAAAACGATTGCATCGTCTTGCACTCGTTTTTTTGGTTTCTCTCTCTCTCTGGCAACTTGATCATTCCGCCGTGTTACCATTTCAGTTAGCTTGGTTGCGGGAAGTGGTATTGCCGCTGAAATGATATCGTTGTCGATGCGACCTTAAGACCGACTTTGTGTAATTTCGGAGCCGTTTGTCCTTTTTGAAAGCGTTCCAGAATTAGCGTCTTAATTTACTGGTAATGTTATAACAATAATCATAATACAGTTTCCTACGTATTTAATGTGTTCGAAAACAGCTGTTGACGTGTATTGCAAAGTAGATGTTGCATCCTTATAGCTAGATGCTGATCATCGCATAGGGACTCCACAACACGATCATTTCCCTAATTCTTGATTGCTTTACTACTATGACACCACTATGTGAGTATGTCACTTCCCCACGTGAAAGCCGCCAGCTATCACACCTCCGAAATTGCCGACGCCTGCGCACAATTCTGCAAATACGTACAGGAGTGGGTGTGAGACCTCCTTCTCTCGCTGTACAATCCCGCCTGAGGGATATCGTTAGCTCAATCGCACGAACATTCTCCAAGGCACCGTGTCCGCCTCTAAAACCGAATTCACTCTAAGACAATCCTACGATTCCAGCCTTCTAGCGAAGACACTTATGAAACGCTCGTTGTCCCTGTTGCTACAAAATCATCAACCATAATCCGTGGCCACCGCCACTCGAATGTTTTCACATCCTGACTCATCACCCTTTTACGCAGTAATATACTACACTACACAACTGTAAACGTGGACATATTCAACTTCTCCGGAGTTGCCACTACGAACAAGAATGATAAACTAAAAAAGTAGATACACTCAACATTTGCGAATTTTCACTACGAACTAGAACGATAAACTACAAACGTAGATATACTCAACTGTTCTGAGGGTCGTTTCCACGAGCAAGAACGATGATCGGGTTTCCAAGTAGAGGCTTTGATAATTGTCGCGGTGTATCCTGCCGTGCGGTTATTCGGTCTGACTTGAGGGAATATTTTCCACCGATGCCACATTTCAATGTGACTAGAATTAGTCTCTTATGTCAACTACTCACACACTTTTATATTTAGAACACCATTTCGAAAATTAAAAGCGCTTGCGTTGACATTTAGTTCGACATCGTGCGTGCTAAGCGGTTACCGACACCACTGTGTTTCCAATTCGAGTCAGTCATGGGAATATCGATGTCTAGGTTCCATAGATCCGAACAATAATGCATAAAACATCGTTCTGAATATGATCGACAAATTAAATGAAAACATCACGTTGCAGTTGTGTACAGTTTCATTGATGGAATACCATGAGCTTCCTTCGTGGGTCAGCATAAATACGTAATTCACGCTATTCATTTACCTGTATTTGACGTGAATCCACCGCTTTTTTGAGTCGTTGATGGTAAATGCAGTATTGATGAACGTTTTATAAAATGCAATTACAAAAACACATACACGGATGATTGTACAGTAAAAGTAGACTTTGTAGTACACTCTGAGTGCTGAAAATTCTTCAGGATAGTTAATTTCTATGCAAGTTAGTTCTTTCGGACATATCCAATATGTGATGATTTTTACATAGTACTTAAGAAGTTGTGTGCTACACCGACGGACGCCTTTACAAGGTAAACATTCACGTATGGGACATGTCTAAAACAACTAATGTGCATAAGTAGATTCTGGTTTATGATTGCAAAGATTTCAAAATGACTGAACAGTGTTGCTGATCATATTCATCTTACATGTTTTCAATAAATTGGGGTATCACGAAATATGTTTTCTCTAAAAATAATTAAGATACATCTATATACAGACATGTGGTACCAAAATGAATCATATATGTTTATTACAGACGAATAATTTAAAAAAAATCTGCTCTCCCGGAATATTCTTCAAAAAACGTTTGGAGATACGTGAAGCCGTCGCATCGAAATGGCTCCAACTACCATTTATAATAATATAATTACAATTTATTTGTATAACGCCCGAATCAATCAGATTGCTCTCAGGCGCTTTACATGCATGTACACGTAAATATTTAAAATTGTATTATAGAAAAAAAAAAAAATCATTCTAAGATGTATATTATCATTTGCCCCTTATCTTGTATGTTCTGTTTAGGAACGTAATTCAGGAACTCAATAACAGTTCTAGTGTACATATTATGCCAACGCCATTTTTGTAACGTTCTCATACTGCGCAGTATCTAGTCGTTAAGACGGCATTCAGAAGAAGTATTCAGCCACGCTGCAATGAATGCGCGAAGACTATGCGTACACATACACCCACCTCTGTATATTGCCAAGCACTCATTTCGTACAGGTGAACTGGAGCAACGCAGATTGAACGAACTTGCCTAAGGTTCGACACGGCAGCACTTTCTCAGGTTTGACAATGGATAGAGTCCAACGAGAACAATGTTAAAGTCATATATCAACATGCTAATTGATACTAAGCCATGTCACATTCTATTATAAATGGTTGTAAATTTGCATGTTTCATATATCTTTAGAACGATTTAAAAATATTGTTGAAACGTGTTCTCTTTTTTATAAAACAATGACATTTTTTTAATGACGCTTGATGGATCTGAATCGGATTGACGTTTTTGTTTCTTGTCGACAGTCAACACATTTCATGATTACATTAGTATTGAATGTTGCATAGTGACATTTTACAACAGTCGCATCGCGAACTTTGCAGATATGTCAACCCTCCGTCATTCGTATGGAGACGCCGTCATTTCCTTATCGCTGAAAACCTCCGTTACGGAGACGAAAATCTCCGTCATTTTACGGTCACCGCAAAAAAAATACGTTTTTTTTAAATATAAAAAACAACATTTTGTTTCTCTCGCGAACACGTGATATACATCCAGGTCTCGAGGCAAAGTGCGTGCTCATTCGCGATCTGATGTCCCCACGACGAAGAAGCGTAACAACATGTCACCCGAGCGGAATGCATAACTACCAAAGAAAACGAGATACATAACATAGTTCCAGGCTAGTTGGATTAAAGAATGGCCAGGCAAGATAGCGAGGAGCCACAACGACAGCGCTTACCCCCTGTGTCGGATTTGCCGAAGCGATTTCGGTATTGGTTCAGGCACGATTTTCATTCCATTTGACAATTTTTTCCCAAAACAGCATAGTCCATCGTCGATCTGATACCTTCATAAAACAACTGTAAAAAGTGCAGTGCTGTGTCGAAGTTAAAAACTGATAAAACTGCCAACTATATAAGATATTGTTATGGTGCAGCCACATAGAGGCGCAACACATAACATTGCTGCATGTTATACATTGATGTCGTTTTCTGTTGATACCTGGTGACGAATTCACTTATTGATAACCAAAAAGAACCAGAACTTGTAGATATCAATTTGGCAAGTGCATTCTAGGCATTTCCCATTTATCGCTCACGTTCATTAGCGCGGCGTTTCGTATTTGGAAAATATTTGTTATATGACTATTGTTGCAAGTAATAGAAGCTGTTTTCACGTGGTTGACACTAGGCTGTATATGTCGTACTATGCATAATTAAATCACTGAGTGAATTTGTAATTTTCATTCATAACAGTGAACGTGAATGTATGGCAATGCCTACAGTACACAGTTTAGACTGCATTGCAAAGGGTCAACAGTAGGCCTACACGGAAGGAATCGAAGTTGCGTAGCTGTCAGTGTCATCAAATCTAGTCTGTAGCCCTAGGGTACTTCTACGGAATGGATACTTCTACAAATGTGACAGTAATGTAAATTAATTCGCATGTAAGTTCTATTATTTTAATTCTTTTTCATTTATTACTTTTAATAAAGTTAATCATATTGAATACGGTATTGCATATATAACGTTGCACATATTTATAATATCTATGCATTAAGCACAGGGCATATGGTTGGGAAAAGTAATCTAATTAAATATTTATTACCGCTTTACATTGGAAATTTATTTCAAATAAACAACGTGTTAAACTTATAATATACAGTTGTGGATGTAAAACGACTCCTGTCCCATGGAGTTGCATCCTTCATGGAAGAAAACAACTACAACACTGAGGCCGAATGTGCACGATATATAGCTGATTGGCATGAAGCACCCGACGGGCGTGGACTCTCAGAGGAACAAAGATGTCGATACAACCTCGCTATACTCGACTGTTTGGTGAAGGATTGGATGCCATGGATCGACCATGACAACCGTGACTACAGCCTTAATGGCATCAACAGGTAACTGCAACTACATTCGGAACCTTGCTATTAAGGTCACCCTTGGGACTGGGCAATAGGTAACCTGAGTAACGAGGTGACCATGTTAGCGAGACTAATTTCCTATACTTTATTGTTATACAAATAATTTTGGGCTACCTTACGTTGACTTTACTTGCGAGGTGGCTGTATTACCGACCATAAATCGAGGTTCAACTGTATTACGACAAAGCTGTTTAGTAAGAACTTTGATATGCACAAATTTGCCATTTAATATTAAAGTAATTTTTGGAAACAAAATTATACGAAAATAAATCTTCTGAAAATTGTAGTTCAAAATCTCTTCAGCAATTTGATCTGTGATCGGCTGTACGAATTTTAAGTAAAACATATTTTATGTTAAAGTTAAAATGTACACAATTTGGATAGTAATTGTTTATTTTAAGTATAAAAAAGTACATAACATTAGGATGTACTGGTGTAATATAATAATGTCATACTCATGTACAAGTTCATTTTTTATGAGAGTGAGAGAACCTTTTTGCCCATGTGACATTGCTCATTCCCTGTATGAGCTTTGAAATGTAATTGCATAATATAAACAAAATATACATAAAGTCATGCTAATAATTAGAACACTTATCGTTTCTGAGTAATGGAACAGACAACCTTGCTTTAGATTGTATTTTGTAATATGACACTATGAATGTAAACAAAATGGTAAATTAGGTTAAACGCAAACATGTAAACTTGACTAGCATCAATTCGTTTATACATAACAAGTTGGGGGTGATTTCAAAACACTGATGTACAACACTACATATATATTTTACCATAAGAGATGAAAAAAATTCCCACAGGTTTTTTGAGGATAATTCAATGTAAGCTATGTACTAACGAGTAGAGGGAGATGAATTTGTTAAATGACAATGTTTCTTAAATATGTTTTGTAGTCATCCTTAACCATACTTAATATGTTTGTTATACTTTCATATTTTCAGTGAGTTTTGTAAGAAAATACACCCGGAGCTGCAGTTTTACTATAAGACTGCAAATGAGCGGTACCGAGAGGAAGAGGTAGACTTCAACGCTGAATTCAATGTTTCTGTGAATGTAACACCCGAGAATCATCCTCTGCGACTACTCCGACCGGTGCGCAACAGACGAGAAGTTGGCTCGATCTTTTTGGCAAATCGAGTGTACGTGCCAAAGAGACAAGCGCAAACCATTCGGCAGAAGTTCCATGCGATTTCCTCAGTTGCTGACCTTGTGCCTGAACACATGTTGCCTCGACAACTGCGCCATTGGTACTTGGGTATGAATGATTTAGTATTGCTTGTTACCTTAAATTCAATACCTTATATAATGATATATAATACAACAAGATATTTAATTACAAATTATGGTTTAATAAATGTTTTACGTTCTTCAAATAATCAAATACATGTAACACAAACAGCAATAAATGGTTACATCAACCATATCTACAGGAAATCGAGTGCCACAAAAATAGGTCGTTGTGGCAGGTTCAGTAAACATAGATGTAACATGATACAGTACTATTGGTTATGTTTCTGTGTATTACTGTATTACACATTGGACAGGAACAACTAACCTGGGGGTATTTCACATTCTGGAAGCTTAACAATGTTCTATTTGCACAGCAGTGTTATATTGATAATATTGTAGTTTTAATCAAATTTGAGCACAAACCCCAAATTTACACATTAAGACATTATCATGTTAAACTTAAATCACAAACATTATAAGTGAAGCTATCTTACATTTGTATATTAACATTCATGATCAGCAAATGTGACAAGGGTATGTACTATAGGGTTCACCCTGTGTAGTAGGGTGTCTTAAGATTGCTATAAGTAAATTAAAGTGCAAAAGACATGATAAGACACAACAATTTAATAGGTACCAGGTGTATTATTATACTATATGAGCATGGAAAACAGGAGTGTGAAGGTAAAGAGGAATACGTCAATTGTACAGCGTTTCAAAATTAATGTTTTTCTTTACAATGTTAACATGCCAAACATTCGGAAAAACAAGTTCAACATAAAAACCATATGAAATTGTATGACAACTATTTGCATGGGACAAGAATGTTATTCTCTAATATAACCATCAAGCGATTTTCTTCCAAACTAGTTTGAACACACATTGCAAAGTCACTGATACAGTAAATAAATAAGTTAACAAACATCATTGCCACATTTCAGAAAGTATTAACACAAGCCCTTAACACTGATAATGTTTCTTAATTGTTGTTAATGTAAACAAGCATCTATATATAACATATTTAAGTATGTGATGCCTTTTGTCAACTGACTCTGTACTATTTTATTAATAATAGTTTGTGATTTTCTAAATTTCTTACCGTAAATGTTACCAAAATGCATCTGTTAAATAAAATTACTGGTGTAGAAATATTACATATTCGCCATAATGAATTAGCACTTCAGTTTTTGATTGTAAGTAAAAGAGGGATCTTTCGGTGGCAATTTCCCAGTTTTCAAAAGGCAGATATAAGCTGTCAGCAAACGCTTTCCCTGCAGAGGTCGGTATGGAGCAATAATTTTGTAATTTTTTGTGGAGCAAAGTGTTTTGTTAAAATACCCTTTGTGCACTCTAGGCAAATCCTGCACTGATATATAGCCAATAGACTGAGATACATCATGCATATCTACTTTAATAAGAATAGCATTCTTGTCCTTTATATTTTCTGGCTCTGATTCCAGAAAGAACGTAAGGTCTCCAATTTTCTCGCCAAATATGCAGACTTTCTGGAGCAGCAGCTGAAAATGATTAAAAAAAACTGCGAGCACAACAAACGACTATACTGTGGACATCAACCTCCTCACCCTCACACTCCACGTTGGACTCGCCATCTCTGTCCGAATGATCATGGGACAGGTTGCTAGGACCTGGTTCACATGTACTCGACGACCCAACAGAAAAGTCAAGCAATATGGTTGTGCATATCTCAAAATAGTTGCATCGAGTCTTAAAGTCAGGAAAAGGAGCTCCATGAATTGGATGTAAATCCGATGATAGACTTGTTGGAGCAGCTATCCATGGTCCTGCTGCAGATGGGATCACCTCCATTGCTGCAACCAGTTACCCTTCCATCATCTGGCCATATTCTTTCTACTGCAATAACAAAGTAATTTGCTATACCAAAAAGGACATCATTGTTGATTTTTGTGTTAATGGCCATTGACAGTGATAATATACTGACATACGTCTACTGCAATGTGTTGTCACCAACAAACAGGGATAATGTACTGTCATATGTCACTGCAATGTGTTGTCACCAATTGACAATGGTAATTTATTGTCATTCACCTACTACAATGTTTTGTCACCAACTGACAGTGATAATTTACTGTCATTGCTGCAATGTGTTGTCAACAAGAGACAGGGATAATGTACTGTCATATGTCCACGGTAAACTGTTGTCACCAACAGATAGGGGTAATATTCTGTCGTACGTCTGTTGCAATGTGTTGTTACCAACAGACAGGGATAATTTAATGAGAAATGCATACTGCAATGTGCTGCCACCGATTTCTTCTCCGGATAGGAATGAATAAGGATGTTATGGTATTATGCAGTATACAAACAATGAAAGCCTTAGATACCAGTCAGCAGTGGAAGGAGGATTTACTTGTATATAGATGAATGCAAGCCTTGTTTTGTTGACATAGATTAAACCATATAACAACATATTAAACATTATAATAACGCGCATTATTATAATATATATTTAAACAATATACAATAGAGCATAACAAAAAATAATATAATGTACAAAACAGAATGAAACATCATCACATATTATTTCTATGGCTTCACTTACATGATGCCATATACATTGTTGGGTACCACGGCCTCTTCTTTATTTTTAGTGAAAAAAAGAAACAGTTTTTGTCAAGAAATCCTGATCCCAAACTTGTCATGCAGTGTACTGCTTGATTATTTCAAGTCATGCTTTAGATGTCATTATAATTCAAGGTGTAGGGCTGTAGTAATTACATAAATCAGCCACCATGATTCTTTAGATGATCTAAGACGTGGTGGCCATCATCCAAAACACTTACAATTAAATCATAAGGGCATGTCTATTTTTTTAATACAACCAAGAGTGTTTCTTTTTGCTTCAAATTATCATAACTATTGTACAAAAGTTTACAAGTGTATGTTTTCTGTATTATTTAATTTTCATTTACGATTATGTTTTTTTCTTTATATATTAGGTGTACTAATAAATGGATGGAAATTCACAATAGCACCTGAATGTTGCTGGAGTCCCACAAGCTCTGTCTGAGCAGTATCATTGTCATCAGGTGTAGGTGTCAGTGGGACATTGAATGGGCCACTTACTACAAGCCTATATGTTTGACTCAGTGTTTCACAGAATTTTACAAAAAAATGAGTTGTAATATTGTTTCCAGCATGACAAAGATACCCAAATCAATATTGCGCCTCCAATTTTATGAATTATGGTTTTGAATTTCTCAAAAAGAAATCTATTATAAAAAAATTCCATTGGAATTATAAGTTCCTAGATTTGAGCACCCGAACATAACAATGAGGCAGGTCAGTCGTAATTCTCAACCATTTTCTGGCCAAGCTGAGAGAAGTTTCATTTTGTTTGTGATACACGTAAAAGCTAGAATTCCTCTCTGACAGCCTTTGTACTTGTCACAACGTCGGCTAATCGACTTGTGTGTAGAATGGAAATATACCATCAACAGAGTTCGAGTCCAGTCACAGATTCTTAAAACGGTGCAAATTGAGGGCATTTGTTTCCAGGGGATATCCTCTTTCCAAACTCCCACCTTTCAGCATCAAAATAGTATCCTTTGCAATAGAAATGTAACTTTTTCAACACTTTTCTCCTCCAAAACATGGTTGATCATGCCTTAGGCAAAAAAATACAATCAGCTGATCCCCAATTATACAATGACAATACCATCAAATTGAAATTGCCTAACGACCCCCCAGGCCCAGGGGGCTGTGATCCCCAGTTTGAGAACCACTAACCTAGGCTATATGATCATTGTTATAGGATATTAATGACAATATTATAGTATTATAAATCCCTTATTAGCCCGGTTTGCCAAGCCCAAGGCAAGGACCTACAACTTTATCTGTAAGAGTTTTCTTAATTTTCCTACAACTTTTATGTTTTTTTGTTTATATTAAAACACCTTCACGTGCCATAACCAAACAACTATTATACATAGTACATACTGGCTTACCTGTATCAAAGACGAACTGCGATCAAGAGTGAAGATCGGTGATGACCACTTGGCTAAGCTGAGTCCAGGAAACTGTGTAGATCATTTGTATAGCCTTCAAATCATCCAGGAATGAAACGTGCGTTAAACACGCTTTCGCGTATAAACATGGACTCGACGGAAGAGAAAGATTATCACAGTTGCGATGAACACAACAAAAGTAAAGGAAGATGGTAAATCGTAATTGCCATTGCGTACAAAAACGGAGGTTGCCATCGTAGAGACGATAAAACTGCGATGATAACTCATTCCCATGCATTGATTGAACGACGTGGTTATTCTTCCGGTCGCCGTAACCCGACTTCGCCTCGCTAATCTTCCGTGAGTTTAATTGCGCATGCGCATAACTAGCAGGCGCCGCTACTCCTACGAGACGACGTCAACGCATGCGCATTATTTGCTACGGTCGCCGTAACCCAACATGCCTACGTTATTCTTCCGTGAGTTCTGCTCCGGTCGCTGTAACCCGCCTGGGGTTATTTATTATTCGTGTGTTTCCTCTAGTTCTGAGACTTGGGTCTGATCGCCGTAACCGGAGACTTGGCGGGATTAAATTATTACTTTTCCGAGTTCTACCAAGCATGCTATCACGCAAATTAGTTGTCCTATTACTTTAACCCTAGCTGTCACCCGAAACTAAATGCAATACCTAGACTAATAGGCGAGCGCTGCTACTAGTTATGCCAGTTAAGTAAAATATTGCGCAATTAAATTAGCCCAGCTAAATTTGCCCCAAAAGGCTAAAATGGGTTTGCTGAAAGACAAGTTGGGAAGCCAACCAATGATCTCTATTTGGATAGGGAACGAACATTATCTTATCGCTGGGCTAGTCCAGGGCAGCAGAAAAACTTACTTTGTAGTCTCATATTGAAGTGTTAACGGCCACGTTAACACCCCTTACTACTGTGACTAGGTTCTATGCACACTGAGAATATATTTATATGAAATAAAAATACAACTGTTAAGAAACATAGGGACAACAATACACAGTACAGTTATAACACTTTACTGAATTTTTAAACAAAGAAGTAACAGCAGTAAAATAAAACAACAGAGCAGTTACAGTAAACGCGCAGTTCTTGGACACATCAAGACATGGTGGAAACAACAGCATTATTTAAAAACATCTTTGAAGTGAAGTTTATTTTTTTGATCATCATACATACAGGATTCTATGATCCATTGTGTCGAAAGCCTTTGACAGATCCAGAAATATTGCCATTGGCAAGCCTTTTTTGTCAAAATTTAAGTATATTCTGTCAACTAATTCAGTTATGGCTAATTCAGTAGTGTTCAGTTCTGAAACCATACTGATTAGGGTGGAGGAGCTTATTAAGTATGAGATAGTGGAATAATTGAGAATATACTATTTTTTTCAAAGACTGGATATGCATGGCAAGATATGTTGGCCTGTAGTTGTTGAAATGATGGTTATCATCTTTTTTATGGATGGGAACTACTTTAGCAATTTTTTGTTAGGACATTTTCCATTGCATAGTAATTGATTAATTATACTGGTAAGGGGTATGGCAATGACATTAACGGAAGCTTTAAGTAAGACTGAAGCTTCCGTTAATGTCATTACCAAACCCCCTTTGTTCGATACTAAAACAGCTAATCCCTGAAGCTGTCGCATACATATATAAACACACATGAAAAAGAGTAAACAAACTTGCATCGTCTGCAAAGTCATAATTTTGCCTTAGGGGCAAAAAGTCGCACCAACAAAGGCAGCTATAGCATAGCAACACATATGCTTAAAATCACATCTTCAAACGAACATTCTCAATAAAGGACAAGATTACTCCAACATGCAAACCATAAAAGATCACACTTTTGCCTTACGGGTAAAAAGTTCTACCAATGAAAGACAGCTATCGCATAACAACACATGCTTAAAAATCACATCTTGAAACCAACACCCTCGATAATAGACAAGATTACTCCAACTTGCAAACCATGAAGGCAGCTATTGCATAGTAACACACATCGCAGATTAATGTAACTTAAAAATTAAGCCATCACACGCAACTCAAATCCTCATTATCATCCAGTGTCAGTGTGCACGTTGTGCAATACCACACGCCGTCCTTCAACAGGGCGTACGCCATCTGCTACACTGCGTGCCACGTTGGTGTCTCGCAGTGCTTCTGTATTGCCCTTAGACAGACGTCGCTGTCAAGGCAATCCGCGCTGTTCTCGGGACGTCCGAAGCTTCGACAAGCGACCAGCGTGTAGTGCTGTCTCGTTTTGTACAAACCAGCAGAGCAAAACTACAAATGTACATAAAAAAACTGTTATCAACTAATATATAAATTTATTACATGACAGATGCATGCTGTATCTATAAATATAAGTTATTTAGACTTATGCTTAAGTAAATGTTATAAAAGTGACGCTTATTAACAGTAAACAGTAAAATGAGTAGAAACACATTTTGAGATTTTTATGCAACAAAATTTCATTTCAGCTACAGTGTCATACCATAATTTCTAACTACAGGAACCTTGGTGAGGAATTTGACCGGTTTGTCCTTTTTCATCCTTTCAGGCAAGCCAATGACAGTCAACTCTGCCCCCTTGGGTCGACCCCTCTTCCTCATTGATGGCTGCATTTTCATGTTACCGAGACCTGTCAACAGATGATAATTGACAGATTAAAATAGCCAGTAACAAGACCCACCAAGGATACTTGGAAGAACAAGTGAAAATACATATACAAAAAATTCATGAAATATCTATGTTACAAATCCAAAATACAGTACTCCTCTGACAGTTATCCTCAGCTTTGCCATCATTTTAGACTACCTTCCCTTCAACATCGTAGGCAAGTTGCAGATCTTATGTTTTTACACAAGTGTGTGCACTCCCAACTAGACTCGTCGTATCTGGTAGGGGCTATCCAATTTCACTGTCCTTCATGATCTCTACGAAACTACCTCCCTTTTAGAGTTTCCAATAGCAGAATCAACATTACAAAACATTGTATTTTGAATAGATGTATAACTACTTTCAACACATGGTATTTAAGTGATCCAACTTGTGATATATTTTCAGGAGCTGAAACCTTTAGATCATCAATTCAAAAACATTTATATGTATAACGGATGTTTGTCTGGTATATTTGATGTTGATATTGTGTGGTTTTTATGTCCTTATTGTTCTTATCGTTTTTATTATTATTATATTATTGTTTTATTATTGATATGTATTGTTTCAGTTTTCAGTCCTGTTACTGGGTCCCCTGGACCTGTTGGAATCTGAATAAATACAATACAATACCAGGTTAATAGTTATATATGGAGAAAAACCAAGACATTGTTATGTACTGTAATGAGTGATTTGTAACTCCCAATTGTACTTACCAAAATCACAAGTACATTTATGCACATTAAAACATTCCTGGAATTATAATTAATAACCCACATACTCGGTGTTTGGTTTACCTTAGGCAAAGGCAGACCTGTTGTTAACGCATTCTGAGTTAAACTACTTACTTTTTTATTTCAAAAGATATAACTACTACGGCAAATACAATGTGGTACAAACTTACTAGTTTTTAAAGTTTAAGGACTCTGTAACGAAGATACAAGATGTTCGACCGGGTCATCAAACTTCATCGTTGGCTGATCGTGTACTGCACCGACTGAAAACAAAATAGGAATGTCAATCAGTTGATATCACTTTTAACATGAAATTTGCTGACAGGAATAGACAACATTTATACGTGAATATTCATTTTCAATACGTACATGCATGTGCATGAATGTCAATAAATTGATGTCACTAACTTAGTCAAGGTTTGAAACGGGATATAACGTGGACATTCAAGTTTTACGATACGCAAACAAAAACAAGACATTTGTTAGTCTACGCAAAGCCACAGCTCGCACTTAGTAAGGCTTAGCCTTGCCCTTAGCCTCGGCACAGACAGTGACGTGCATCTTCATTCAAACGAGTAACGGCTAAAACATTTTGTTGGCTGACTACACAGTACCCTCAAACATAATATAATTACATAAATAAGCAGACTTACTGTGATGAGGCTCTGGCGCCTTGGCTTTCTTCGGACATGTGCAGTTTTCCACCGAATATTGCCCAAACCAGTGTACTTCACATCGGGATTTGCTTTTCCGGCAATGTTCGGCATACGCTGTTTGTCACCGTCAATGGTTTTTGAATCGCGCAAATACATTTACATAAAACTGTCATCTTAAACTTATCAAAAAATTGCGAAAAGGAAGACAATTTATCACCGACATTCACACCCACGAACTCTTTCCTAACTTCCATTTTGTGAAATGCGCCGAATACTATGACGAAGTAAGCTTACGGCGCATGCGCGGCCCAACTCACGGAAGAATAGCTGTCCAAATCTGGGTTACGGCAACCGGAAGAATAACCACTTCGTTGATTGAATGGCGCCGGTTTACGGTCACTCACATCCAACCGTGTATAGTCATTGATCACACGTACCTACACCTCCCTCTATCCATACGTTCTCACGCTTACACCCATCCTTGCTACCTGAGTCTGCTGACATGTTACTCACATCCAACCATGTATTGTCATTGGTTCATGCGTAGCTACGGTCCTCTCCACCCACACGTTCGTTCGCTTACATCTATCATTGTAGTCATTGGCCGTGACGTCACTGAGGGTTCGATATATAGAAACAAGCCGTCGATCCAGTCACCGCAAGTTGACGACCATGCCTACAGCAAACCACCATCGCGTGTGGCGCCATCTGACGAAACATCGATAAGCAGCTCGCACCGTTGTCCGACATGTACAAGAGACTTCACGACACGATATAACTGGTTATGACACATGAGGAGGTCATGTGGCAGGGTACAATCACAGAAAAGCGATACGCACCGCTGTGATATATGTGCACGTGAGTTCACGAGACGAGACAACTTGTTACAGCACATCAAAATGGTATGTAGCAGACGTGAAGAGTTCACCGACTCACCGCTACCTAAGCGAGCAAGACGCGAAGAGCAACCGCGTGTGAACAACGACGTCGACAACCCCATTCGACCTCCGACACGACTCCCCTTCGCCGACGTCTATGGACTGCGATATGTCGTTCGAGACAACGGGTCGGCCATCCGAATCCACTTGACCAGAGGACCTATTCAATCCAGGTACAATTACAAAGTGTCAACACCGGACACGCCTGTTCTAGAACCGACACTGAAAAGCATGTTCCGCGAACAGACGCACGCGTTCAAGATCAACCTCAGTTACGGATTCGTGTTGAGGAACAAGATCACGGGCCCATACAGATATTATCATTCGTCCTGCAACTGTTGTGGCCGTTACCTTGATGAACCGTGTCTTATTACCAACACCGAAGACTTTGGCGCATTTATGGAGCGTATCCGAGAGACAGATGTGTTGCAGTGGGTGATCAATCAAAGTCCGGACAGTCAATGGGTATGCGAGGTTGTCACGAATGTCACATTCTTCATCAACCGCATCGTGGACCATCCGATAGGATGTGTGGGTGTCACACTTCCGAGGTACATCAAGAAGAATATAGCCGTCATCGGACTGGAAAGAGAACCCAACCATAACAAGAGGTACACCGACAATCTATGTCTCTTCCGGTGTCTGGCTCTGCATCGTCACCTGGAATCCATCGTGAAGGTACTCTACGAGAAGTACGATCAAGATGGAGTGGCTATGAAAGACTTTGACGGGGTGACGATGGACGACCTCTATCGCGTACAGACCACCATTGAGACCAACGTGTGCGACTACACACTCGTCGAGCCGGAGGAAGAAGGCGATAAGGCGACTGCCGAATTCGTCCGTCGTTTATTGTGTCACTATCCCGACACGTTGTACGTCAATCTCCACGAGACACAATTTTCCTACATACAAGACGTGCACATGTACTGTCACTCGTATCGTTGTAGGAAACATGGCGACTCGTTATGGAAAGACGCATACCATCTGGAGAGGCACGAGCGCACATGTACGGAAGGCGTGCGAAGAATCTATCTCGGCGGTGTCTACCATCCGTCGTGATGTCTGGTGAAGATGAGTGACGGCCCTGCGATGATGTTCTCTCTGAACAGCTGATGCAGATCCTTGTTCGTCTCGTTGAAGAGCGTGAAGAACGTCTTCTCTGGCACTTAGTTGAACAGGTAGGTCAAGGTCAAGCCGGGTATACCGCTGCCTTGTTTGAACATGTCGAGACCACGTTGCCGGTAGAAGCTGTGACGTATCGAACCAGGACTCGAAGTCGAAGGTGGCACGATAGGGATAGTTGCGCAGTCACTTGGGAACACGAATCTTGTTGTCGTCCAAACGCTGGAAGACTGTCGGCGACGGATGGTAGACGCCGCCGAGATAGATTCGTCGCACGCCTCCCGTACACGTGCGTTCGTGCCTCACCAGATGGTGTGCGTCTTTCCATAACGAGTCGCCACATTTCCTACAACGATACAAGTGACAGAAAAAAAGTGTCTCGTGGAGATTGACATACAACGTGTCGGTATAGTGACACAATGAACGACGGACGAGTTCGGCAATCGCCTTTTCGCCTTCTTCCCCCGGTTCGACGAGTGGATAGACGCACATGTTGGTCTCAAAGGTGGTGTCTACGCGATAGAGGTCGTCCATCGTCACCCCGTCAAAGTCTTTCATAGCCACTATGTCTTGATCGTACTTCTCATAGAGTACCTTCAAAGTGGATTCCAGGTGACGTCGGTCACTCCCACGATGCAGAGCCAGACACCGGAAGAGACACAGGTTGTCGGTGTACCTCTTGTTATGATCGGGTTCTCTTTCCAGTCCGATGACGGCTATATTCTTCTTGATGTACCTCGGAAGTGTGACTCCCACACATCCAATCGGATGGTCCGCGATGCGGTTGATGAAAAATGTGACATTCGTGACCACCTCGCATACCCATTGACTGTCCGGATGTTGATTGATCACCCACTGCAACACGTCTGTTTGTCGGATACGCTCCATAAATGCGTCAAAGTCTTCGGTGTTGGTAATAAGACCCGGTTCATCAAGGTAACGACCACAACAGTTGCAGGACGAACGATAATAGCTGCATTGGCCCGTGATCTTGTTCCTCAACACGAAACCGTAACTGAGGTTAATCTTGAACGCGTGCGTCCGTTCGCGGAACATGCTTTTCAGTGTCGGTTCTAGAACAGATGTGTCCGGTGTTGACACTTTGTAATTGTATCTGGATTGAACAGGTCCTCTGGTCACGTGGGTTCGGATGGCCGACCAGTTGTTTCGATCGACGTCTCGCAGCTCCCTAGACAGAGTTTCGGTGAAGGGGAGTCGTGGTGGAGGAGGAATTGAGTCGTCGACGTCGTTGTTCACACGCGGCCGCTCTTGGCGTCTCGCTCGTTTAGGTAGCGGTGAGTCGGTGAACTCTTCACGTCTGCTACATACCATTTTGATGTGATGTAACAAGTTGTCTCGTCTCGTGAACTCACGTGCACATATATAACAGCGGTGCGTATCGCTTTTCTCTGTTGGTACCCTGCCACGTGACCTCCTCATGTGTCGTAACAAGTTATATCGTGTCGTGAAGTCTCTTGTACATGTCGGACAACGGTGCGAAGTGCTTATCGATGTTTCGTCAGATGGCGCCACACGCGATGGTGGTTTGCTGTAGGCATGGTCGTCAACTTTCGGTGACTGGATCGAAGGTGATGAATGAGTCGGCTCTATGTGAAGTTGTAAGTCATCGTAGGTATCGAGGACGATACCGCAGTGCGACAAACGTGCTGTCTCATCGTGGATGTATCTACAACTGAAGGTGAGGCAACTTTGCACGTTTCTATATATCAAACTCTCAGTGACGTCACGGCCAACGACTACACTGATGGATGTAAGCGAACGAACGTGTGGGTGGAGAGGACCGTAGCTACATGAACCAATGACAATAAGTGGTTGGATGTGAGTAATATGTCAGCAGACTCACGTAGCAAGGATGGGTGTAAGCGTAAGAACGTATGGATAGAGTGAGGTGTAGCTACGTGTGATCAATGACTATACACTGCTGGATGAGAGTGACATGTCAGAAGACTCAGCAGAGGAGGTTGGCAGACTCCGAGCATGCGCGAAAATGAAGTTACATTAGTGATCGACCGTAACCCGGCGACATTCAATCAATGCATGCGAACGAGTTACCATCGCAGTTGTATCGTCACTATAAGATGGCAACCTCCGTCTTTTTATGCAATGGCAACGACGATTTACCATATTTCCTTTACTTATATTGTGTTCACCGCAACTGTGATAATCTTTCTCTTCCGTCGTGTCCATGTTTATACGCGAAAGCGTGTTTAGCGCACGTTTCATTCCTGGATGATTTGAAGGCTAAACGAATGATCTACACAGTTTACTGAACTCAGCTTAACCAAGTTGTCATCATCGATCTTCACTCTTGATCGCAGTTCGTCTTTGATACAGGTAAGCCAGTATGTACTATGTATAATAGTTGTTTCGGTTATGGCACGTGTAGGTGTTTAAAAAAAAAAAAAAACATAAAAGTTGTAGGAAAATTTAGAAAAATCTTACAGATAAAGTTGTAGGCCCTTGCTTGGGCTTGGCAAACCGGGTTAATAAGAGATTTATAATACTATAATATTGGCATTAGTATCCTATAAGAATGATCATATAGCCTAGGCCAGTGGTTCTCAAACTGGGTGTCACAACCCTTGGGCCTGGGGGTCGTTTGGTAATTTCAGAGGTCTCTTCTGATGGTATTGTCATTGTATAATTGGGGATCAGCCGATTGTACTTTTTGCCTAAGGCATGATCAACCATGTTTTGGAGGAGAAAAGTGTTGAAAAAGTTACATTTCTATTGCAAAGGATACTGTTTTGATGCTGAAAGGTGGGAGTATGGAAAGAGGATATCCCCTGGAAACAAATGCCCTAAATTTGCACCGTTTTAAGAATCTGTGACTGGACTCGAACTCTGTTGATGGTATATTTCTATTTTACACACAAGTCGATTAGCCGACATTGTGACAAGTACAAAGGCTGTCAGAGAGGAAATCTTGCCTTTACGGGTATCACAAACAAAATGAAACTTCTCTCAACTTGGCCAGAACATGGTTGAGAATTACAACTGACCTGCCTCATTGATATGTTCGGCTGCTCAAATCTAGGAAATTTAGACGACGAGAATGAAAAGTTAGTTAATTTGTTGTATTATTCATTAAAATATTAGGATTATTATTATAAGCAGTTATGGATGAAATCAGTTATATTGATGATTATTTTCATTACACTGTAATCGCTGTGAATGTCGAGATGCGTCCTGCCCTCAGCCGTGTCGAATGGCGATGACTGACGGGGCAGATCGTTGCAAAGGCATAAGCAAATCCTACATACCTCCGTAGTTTGAAACGCGAACATATATGTATGTATGTGTGTGTGTGTATATATATATATATATATATATATATATATACATATATATATATACACACACATATATATCTGTCCCGCCAGTCATCGCCATTCGACACGGCTGAGGGCACGCCGCATCTCGACATCCACAACGATTACAGTGTAACTATCATAATCCTAAACATAACTGATTTCAACCATAACTAATTATGATAATAACCCTAATCTTGTTAATGAATAATACAACAAATTCACTAACTTTTCATTCTCGTCGTCTGACTAGTTCCAATAATTACCTCATCTCCAACCATGACTAACTAAAATCATAACTTATGATAATCATAACCTAATTAATAAGGACATTTCACACTAACTATTTATTTCCGTCCTCTGATTGGTTCCAACGATTACCATAACCGCAATCATACATGACCCCGCACACATGCTCACAATCATGCACGCACACACACACTTTTCCTACGCGTGTACATATAAAATCAGAGATATTATTAATATATTCAGTTTACATTTTTTTAAGAAAGGAATTTAATTTGACCAATTATTTATTTTAATTTTGGTTTATTAGGTAGCTCATCGAGAGCGACTATCAAAGTCTTAGAGAAGTCTTCTGACCCCTATTTTTGCAATTACATGCAATGTTTATAATAAGAAAATAAATTGTACTATTTTAAATTATAATTTTTATGTCTGACAGGTCAAATAAACGAAATTCGTCTTCTTCTTCAATCACACCTGACTCCAACCATAACTAATAATAACTTTAACCCTAATTAAAAATAATGATTTATTCCTAACGTCCGATTGGTTATAACCATTGTGCAATAAAAATAACCTTCATAACTGACTTTATCCATAACTAATTACCCCATTAATCTTAGCCCTAATGAATAATTATTTATTCCCCTCATATAACTATTTATTCCCGTCATCTGACAGGTTCCAATGCTTACACTATCACTAACCTCAACCATAACTAACTCAAATCATAACTAATTATAATAATGACATTAAAACAGTGACGCGGGAACGAAATTCATATTGGGGGGTACGGGAGCTACAGCATCACTGCAAAATGTTCGCCGCTGCCAATGCTCACATTTTCCTTCACCTTGTGGCTGTCTCGGTTGGCTCGACTGTGACTGCTTTTGAAAAAAAATTCGCCACCGCGCCGCCTGTTACAGGGGGGGGGAGAAAACAATGATTGCCCTCCAAACACACACACCTTTCACAGTCTACAAAAATACACATTAATCGTTCATAAATTTATATTTCCACCCGCAATTGACTCTCGCCACAAAAACATTCACGTTTACATTTAATGGCGGGCAGAACCATATGACTGCCCCCCTGAGAAATTCCAGGGAGGCAGCTGCCCCTCTGCACCCCTCCGTGTCCCGCATCTACGCATTAATATGTTGTGACATTTCACACTAACTATATATTCCCGTTGCCTAATTGGTTCCAACGATTACGAACTTGACCTTAGTGTATAGGATGATTACCAAAGGTAACTTGTGTACTTGGCTGGTAAAATATAATAACAGTAGTGTTTTGACACTGGGTAGAGTCTTGAGAGTACGTTGGGATAGTGTTTTAAAATTAACAGTAGTGTTTTGAAGGTACGCTCCTCGAGGTAGCTAGAAGATAAACAGCACTGGGCTGAGGCTGTCCCTATTGTTGTCATGAATGAAGGACATTCACCGACCGATATGCGTGGTTAGTGTAGAACATTTATTACCAAAAGAGGGTCACATTACAACAAATTGCAACAGAAGCAATTGCTACTGTTTTGAAATCAAGCATATATCCTAAATAAGAGATCAAATGTATACAGCTAAAAAAATTGGGGAACATTGTTAAAATTACGCAAGTTTATGTTGGGGCCTCCTCAAAAGCTTTTACCTGCGATTTTGTAACGATTTTATTTTGGGATTAAGAATGAGCAAGAAAATGTTTCTGCATAAACCTCAAGTAATCCAGATGCGTGTACGTAAATACGCAGACATTATATTCAGAGAACAAAACAACATACATAGACATATATTTTTACACTGCATTAGTTGTTTAATGAAATGCTTATTGCTATCAAAATATACACGACTAAACGACTAACTCTGTAATTACTTGTTTAATTCGTCTCCTATTAGTCCTATATAACGTAATTATGCTCAGCATAATTATAATTATGTTACTCTCATGAGCATCTATCGTACATATAACATGGTGCAAGTACATTTAACAGGGAACATTGTGTATAATAATTATAATGCCCCCTTGATATAAGGTCTACATATAAATACATGAATTTAGCTAATTAACATAATTGAGGAAAATTGACGTATTCTCTCCCATGTAACGTAATTATAATCTGCATTACCATATGAATATCCTTCTGTCGTGAGCATTGACCGTATACGTAACATAACACAAATGCATTTTATCATTGCGGATAATAATTATAATGAACCCTTCCCTGTAAGGCCAACACATGTACATACGTGAACCTTTAGAGCCCAAGAAGGTAAGTCCTTATATATCGTAAGGTAAGTCCTTATATACCCAGTCCTTTGGACTGCTCAAAGCGCTTTATCCTTTACTCCTGACAGTCTTGTTTAATCGAATACCACCGATACTTCTCTGGGAAGCATTCAACCACTCTGCATTTAATGCGCGAAGAGTATTCGTACACAAATATCCATTATTGTCTATACCCAGGTAGTCAGTCATACAGCTGAGAGAACTGGAGCAATGCAGAGTGAACGAACTAGCCCAGGTTCGACACGGCAGCACAGGATTCGAAACCGGTCGAATTATCTCGATTGATAGTCCAATGCCACTGCGCTCCACACAAAAACTTAATTGACGTAAAATTGCTGTATTACGTAGTCATTAATATCACACGTAACTGAGAGATCATTGATGTAACTCTAGACTTTGTTTGAACACTCTGTGTCGCGGATTGAAGTGCAAGGTGTGAGTGATATGTTTGCAAGAAGTCTCGTCATTCGAATTTCCGATTCTTCAAGGACGGTTGGAAGTAGCTCCATCAGCTTGTGTCGTCTGATGTATCAACTGTTCGGCTCATGTCTACGCGAAGAATCTCGACTGCGAAGCGATATTTCTATGCCTTGGCACACAACCACCGGTACCCGAACACTATGTCAGCCGTACTTCGAACAAGGAATCCACTTTGATCAGGCGAAAGGAGCTCATCGACTTTCGATGCGATTCGAGAGAAAATCACAAGCGACGGCGTTTTGCGTTTTCACTGACCTTTACACCAAACTCGACCGGATCTGTGATTAGTCGACCTTCTTCGTCATGTATCGTGGCCTGACCGTAATGTTTATGATATAACATCCTGCCTGTGCGGAACATCTTTTGAATTTCGTTACAATTTTGAACTGTCCCTGCATATGATTTCGAACACGTGAGAAGACATTTGTGTGTCCTACAATATGTAGGCCTACAAATTCTTATTTTCATAATGTTAGGCTACAGGAAACACAATATCATGAAGTTGCATAATAATATCATATTCGCGGTAGGTGGGCTTAGCCGGCGCTTCAGCACCACTCCGCATCCGCCGTTGACGGATCATATTTTTCGGCGACTTTCAACATATTTTGAAGCTTACCACAAACCTCCAGTTGCATCCCGTTGAGGTTCGCCAAATATACACTGTCAGGCTCACCAAAAACCTCGACCTGTACCCACCCTTTAGGATCGCCAATAAAACACATTCAGGCTCACCACAAACCTCGACCTGTACCCACCCTTTAGGATCGCCAATAAAACACATTCAGGCTCACCACAAACCTCCACCTGTACCCAACCTTTAGGATCGCCAATAAAACACATTCGGCTCACCACAAACCTCGATTTGCACTCCTGTTGGGTTTCGCCAAAAGCACCTTCAGGTTCAACAAAAACTTCAAATTGCACCGATAAATACGCACCCTTTCACTCTATATTGGGGGGCTAAATTATCTTCACCCCCAACAAACTATGTTGTGCGTACGGGCTACCTACGTATGTTTGTTGCCCAATATAGCAACCCCGAATAGGGGGTCCGGGAGGGGTTCGTCTTGTAGCAAGGTGGCGCAGTGTCTAGAGCACCGGACTCTCAATCGAGAGAACACGGGATCGAATTATGTGGTCCCGTGTCGAACTTTGTATAAATGAGTACCTGTTGGATATGTGTGTGTGTGTGTGTGTGTGTGTGTGTGTGTGTGTGTGTGTGTGTGTGTGTGTGTGTGTGTGTGTGTGTGTGTGTGTGTGTGTGTGTGTGTGTGTGTGTGTGTGTGTGTGTGTGTGTGTGTGTGTGTGTGTGTGTGTGTGTGTGTGTGTGTGTGTGTGTGTGTGTGTGTGTGTGTGTGTGTGTGTGTGTGTGTGTGTGTGTGTGTGTGTGTGTGTGTGTGTGTGTGTGTGTGTGTGTGAATAGTCTTCGTGCATTAACTGCAGCGTGGTTGAATTCTTCACCGATGAGTCGAGATGGTGTTCGATTGAAGAGGTTTGCCAGGGATTAAAGTGTACAATGCTTTGAGCAGTCCTGAGGACTGAATACATCGCTATATAAGAACTTACCTTTACCGTTACCTTTCTTAGAAGATTAGAGGCATAGAAAGGGCTTCAAAAATTAAAAGAATTCCCGGTCAAAAAGTACGCCTGTTCTCCAAGGAATGACTCTAAGTCTATACTCACACCATGCAACGACTCTGCATCTTGTGAAATAATCATTCTTCGGTGAGTAAGGCGTACATTTCGATTAGGAATTCGTTTTACATGGGATTCGAAAACAATGGTGCTTGTCCGACCCCCAAAATCTATAACCTTTACATTTACATGTATAAATGATGTACACATTTCACTGCAGAACTGACAGTAATAATTGATAACCATAAATTATAGTTGGAAAACGAAGTTGGGTGCGTGTTCAAGCGGGGCGTCCCGAATTCCCCACCCGCGGTTACGGACCTGTAAGCTTGCAATAGTTATAGTGCGTAAATATTTTTTTTAATTTTGTGTTGGTTTTGATGAAAATCCAGGGTAGTGCAGTTAGAGGCACCCAGCAAATCTGCAACAAAACCTGCTCTCGTCATCCGATTAGAAACGCGTGAGCTGCAATTGCATAATCTGGTGTTCATTCAAAACAATCTCAAACACTAACCCCCCCCCCCCCCCCCCCCGTTGACACCGCGTACAATCTCCAATAATACTGATGAAAGTGGTATGCTATCTATACACTTTCTATTTGTCACTTACGTGAAATTAATCGGTCAATGGAATTTTGTGATAGTACAATAAGATCAATTTAACCCGTGGTAAAGCCGGTTATTTCTGCAACCAGAAACTCGAAAGAGTTACTGGTCAGGCAGCAAAGCTACTGGCCCGCTTTTTAGCAGAGTCACAATGCACGAGCGCAAACGGCCAGCTAAACAATAAGCCTTAAAGAAAAAGTGTACAGTTCTAGTTGTTTCCAGCGGTCGGCGACGTTCTATTAACTGGCTAGTCTGTATTATTGTGGTTACAATGTAAAGGTCTTATAAGGTTTCATTCAACTAGTCGTTTTCAGAACATTTTTGCCAAACAGACCTTTATATGCTGGCACTGAGGGTGGTCACTGCCATTGTGCTTGTCGTCCTCGGTGGTTCTTTTACGACCCAAATTGCGACGAGACCGTCCTTAACGTGATCTTCGAGTCACGAAGGATACACAGTCCCCAATGTTGAGAGCCAGGTTTTTACACCAAATATCATGCCTGCCCTGACCGGGTTTCAGTCCTGGTCCAATGTACTGTCAGCTGATAATAATTTAATACATATGTCAGTTAGGGATTATGCTGCTGATATATACGCTTATAAACTGATTTGATATATTATAATTAAATAATTTGTCTACATTCACTAAAATAATTACGAACAACAGAGATTTTGGAAATTTTCCTAAATTCGATTTAATTGAAACATGTGGCACACACTGGCAGTCGACCATTCATTAGCCATATGTGAAGAAAGATCCTTATGAATCACATTCATGGCCTGCGGCAACAGCAGAGAAATCACCACTGCAAGAGTAGGCCATAACTAATGTCATACATGTCAGAGTCGCTGTCATCACCACGATCGGATGGGTTAACTCCATCACTAGGGCCAGCAGGAGTGGCTTCCAACTGGTCCATGTCTTCTTCTCCTTAGTTTTCACCAAGTGCTTCGACCAGAACCTAAAGAGCCCCACAGTGGCGCGGGAACGAAAGTCATATGGGGGGGCTACCAGAACTTCATCACCACTGAAACATTTTCGCCGCCGCGCCGCTGTAATTTCAGCTACCCCGCTGTCTCGGCTATGAACTCATGACATCCGAATACGGGGGGGGGGGATAGCAGTGCTGTTGATTGAAATTTTGTGTTAGCTTTTCTCCGCTGTCTCGGCTGAAATGATGACATCGGAAGGGGGTGCTTTGAAAATTTTTTTCCGCCGCGCCGCCTATTACTGGGAGGGGGGCACAAAACCATATATCTATCCTCCAATTGCACACACCTTTCACACTCAACAAAATACACATTAATACATGTCCACCCGCAATTGACGCTCACCACAAAAACATTCAAGCTTACATTTCATGGAGGAGGCAGAACCATATATATGCCCCCCCCCGAGAAATTCCAGAGGGGGCAGTTGCCCCCCTTACCCCCCTGTTCCCATGCCCATGGTGCCACATTCTTCTGGGTCCTGGTCATGTGTGGTCTTCGTGACTTCTTATATGAAGTGTTCCATTCGTGGATTCTGCAGCCAGGTCTCACGGAAATGTCGATGACGCTTGTCAGAGTTTTCCGCATTTTTCTAACAGTTTCCCCGGCATATTTTTCCATTGGCGGCGTTTTCCAATAAATACGAAGTGCATAGTCTATTTGGATAGTGAGTAAATTACCGTACGTTCGTTTCAGGAGCTTATTCAACTTTCAAAATAACTATAACGTGTGCGTTTTGTGAGCGCCCTTCCCACGACAAAGGAAATTGGGCTATACAGAGCGTAAAAACGCATTTTTATTAACAGTTTTTTGTAGCAAACAGCGACTTCTGGTGGCCAGTTTTGACGACAGGCTGATGTATACTGCTATAAAACTGTGTAATGTCCCCGGAAAAGTGGGCAGTCACACGGACCAGTAACTCGGAAAAACTACTGTCTTGACGGCAAAGTAGGTAGTCAAAAACGACCGGCTAGCGTATATTTCGAACACTGATAATAACTGATGACATTGATTTGTTGCTCACCGAGGGGGCTAGACTTACATGCTTATAATATATGAGAAGTAGATTGCTGCCCTGATGGAAAACCCTCGCGCCGATGCCAACAGTACTGATACTGATGAAAATAACAGCATCGTTGTTCTGGGGAGTGTATGGTATTCCACAGACCACTTGTTTATTGTCATTTCTATATTCCTACAATGTGTTGGCGCGTTCCGTGTTTACAGGAACAGTTTAACTAATACATGCTAAACGAGTGTTATTGAAAATTAGATCAAATAATACCTGCCAATATCTGTTTCAGGTATTGACAGAACACATGTCCCTTGCTGTTAATATGCCATTGCCTTGCCAACAACATTGCATTACTTATGGTAGTTGTATACAAAAAACAACTAAACACGATATATATATATATATATATACCTTGTAATTGTAATTTTGCGCACCGTTAGTTGTCCATAATGAAACAATTGGCTGTGGAGTTGTAAATATCAAAGCCTGCTTCTAGAGAACTCGACAAAATAAACGTCGGTTAAGTATTAACACCGTCACAGGAATGGCTCAAAGCTTCCCTATTATCGTGGGGCCAACCTTCCCTTACATTATTTTATCTTTTGAAATGTGTTCACAAAGGGGAGCGGTGTTCATCTCACATTGCCTGTGTCTTTCGGAAGAGACACTAAAAGCCATTGTTCCCTTCTATCTGCTGTCTGAGCTAGGGGTGGTGGTCTCTATCTCTAACCGACTGGATCTTCCTCCCAGCGGCCGGAGTTGCTTCCGAGTTAGGCGTGTGAGAGACGCCGAACAGACAGTGTAGGCGGTGTATACACTGTATCATTGGACCCACTGGTTCCTATATGAATGAACACACCGTGGTGCCCTCCGGAGGAGAGTGGTTCACTACTCAATACAGTACAGCATCCTCGCAAGCCATGGCTGTTTGCCGTGCAAAACTAGCCGTGGCTGATCCCCTGTGCGAAGTGCGGAAGCTAGCTGAGTCAAACTATTAACTGACTTCGCCAGTCGCGACTGCATCACCCGTGAGAACAGCGCAAATACCCGCCCCAATTTGAAGACGGATAAACAACTTCTGGGAATCCCAATAATATATAATGACCCGTTCGCCCATTAGCAAGAGCAGCTGAGCGGTATTGTGTCTTCGAATAATTGCTTTTACTTCCTAAACATTGCATGTAACACGAGCCACGGTTGGTTGAAATTAGTTTTATTATGACCACCCGACCTGCCGAGATCCACTGATCTAGTGAGCGATTAAATAGGCTGAGCTTAAATTCAGAGTTTCCCAAAGCGATCAGCCAGGGGGTACCGCTGGCTGGCACTGACGTAATCAGCAGCAGCGACCCCTGGCGCGCGACGATGCAGTACAGGTTTTCACAGGTTGTTGAAAGACCGTGTAGAAAAGAACAGCATTTCGTAAATACATATGCATATCACTCTATCTCTTGTGAACTTGGTTATGCAAGACCATAGGAATGTTTATTTTTATATAATTATTTAAAAGTGTCATGCTAATTTCGTAAACAGTTTCCAGTATAGGTGAAAATAAAATATCCATGCAATTCGGTGATGTTATAAAATGCGGCTGAAGTTGTTGAATGGAACCAGTATATGTGCACATGTGTTGTGTTTGGATACTGAACACATGCAGGATTTGAACCTGCCACACATGACACTGGAACATATTTGCCATAAACTACACAACTCAACAAACTGGTTAGACAAACAACCTAGCTGAAGGGGTATTTACGTGTTCAACTAGTTCAATTCACGTGTTTTCTGTACGCGAATTCACAAGATTCTGTGAACAAATTTCAAGGTGAAAACGCGTGTTTCGACACGTGTTTATCTGGTTCACAGCACGTGACATCATGAGTTTCCGTACGTGAAATCACGTGTTTCCGTACGTGAATTCACGAGATTCTGTGAACAAATTTCAAGGTGAAAACACGTGTTTCGACACGTATTTATCTAGTTCACCGCGAAATCACGTGTTTCCCTAAGTGAATTCTCGAGATTCTGTGAACAACTTTCCCGGTGAAAACACGTGTTTCGACGGGTGATTATCTGGTTCACCGCATGTGAAATCATTATTTACCGTACGTGTAATCACGCATTTCCATTCATGTCTGTCCAGTACATGAATTCACCAGATTCTGTGAATAATTTTCCCGGTGAAAACACATGTTTAATGTGTGTGTGTGTGTGTGTGTGTGTGTGTGTGTGTGTGTGTGTGTGTGTTTGTGAGTGTGTGTGTGTGTGTGTGTGTGTGTGTGTGTGTGTGTGTGTGTGTGTGTGTGTGTGTGTGTGTGTGTGTGTGTGTGTGTGTGTGTGTGTGTGTGTGTGTGTGTGTGTGTGTGTGTGTGTGTGTGTGTGTGTGTGTGTGTGTGTGTGTGTGTGTGTGTGTGTGTGTGTGTGTGTGTGTGTGTGTGTGTGTGTGTGTGTGTGTGTGTGTGTGTGTGTGTGTGTATATATATATATATTTTTTTTTTTTTTTTAATGTATATATATAATATTATATATATATATATATATATATATATATATATATGTATATGTATATATATATATATATATATAATATTATATATACATAAAATCAAGGCACAATTAAAAGTATCATCTTAATTCTCCTCCAGCTTTCATGACGCTAGCAGCGTAGGCACTTGTGTAATTTCGTGCAGAACGTTTGTTAATCGCAAACTTACACTTGATAATGACTATTTACGTTATAACTAGCTGAGTTACTCGGCGTTGCCCGGGGTAAAAGGCAGTCATATGTATGTTCTAGTTTAACTGTTTGAAATGAAATGCAGACTTTGCAGATTACAGTGGGAAATATGTCGTATTCTGAGTTACCAATATAACCTCTCAACTCAATAAGGATAATTTTACCAAATTCAACATAGCCGCCCACCATGCAAATTGTGCTTATTTTCCATTAACATATTATTTTTAATAATTCCTTACATGTTTACGCTACACTGTCTGTCCTTACCACTGACAATGCCCTTTTATATTAATGCTTAGTATAATTAGATACATGTGAATGGTAGTAGAGGGCCGCCATCTTGTATTTAAAATGGCGGTTGTAAAAAATAATCACCTAGCGTTTATTGTATTAGTGTGCGCAGTATACCAATTATTTATTTACCAATGGTTCTTTGTATCCTCAAAGTGTTCTTTCATTTGAAAAGGCTTGCAAATAGTTGGATAACATTACCTCTCAACACTGAATAGTTGACTCTAAAGTTGCATTCTGAGACCATTCGTCTCTTAAATATCCAAATCCACTGAATTAACATGCCCCACATACTATACATAATTTCCCCCAACTTCATATAAACTTTGTTTCAATAATACTTTGTTTCATAAATGTAATAATAAAACGACGCAAAAGTCGAAATATCATACCCGCGTCCCATACATTTATTACTCCGCGGGCTCGACCCGGCGACCGGTAATTTTGCAAACGCATAATGTGTCAAATGATCAAAAGATCAAATGCCATTAGGTAATTCTCCTTATTCTCCTTTTGTGCCACCGCCATTTTGAAATTAAAGATGGCGGATCTCCACAAGCGCTCACATATAACTAAGACACACCTGTATTAATATAAATGGGTATTGTCAATGATAACCGCTCCAGAGATCATTATAGACATGTAGGAAATTAAAAAGAATTAGTGCACTTTGAATGGTGGGGGCCGTATGGAATTTGGCAAACGTATCCTGCGTAAACAAATTGCCACCCTATTGTTTTAATCTTTACTGGCCAAAGATGCAAAATCAAATGAAAGTTTGTTTTGAACAATGATTTTGCACGAAAGCATTGTGTGTGATCTAGTGGCCTACACTGGCTCCTCCCTTGTCCTTCATGCTCAAGCTCCTCTTTCTCGCTGCTTGAACTGTCGTGCACCACCAGCTCTGGCAGGTCCGCTGCCACCTAGCAAATAACAAATATGTACAAATAATGTAAACAGTCATCTGGGAATCTTATCACTCAGGCAGGAAGTGTGATTCACGCATTTCCTTGACCCTGTGGTCAAGAGAAATAATGTTTGTTATCCTAGCTCGCATTCATTGGTCAACTTTCAATTAAAATCTAGCATAAATTTAAATGGGAATTGGGAATTAACACAGGTATCTATATTCACTCAGAATAAAAAAATGAAAATTATATATATATTACACTTGCAAACGATCTATAAAAATAAGCGTTTAACCTAATAAACGCGTGCAGTATACTCGGTCGTGGAAGCGTCTTCAAACTTAGCAAAAACTATAATATTATGGCTACTTATGATGTGAGATTAACTTATGTGTTATTCGTTAACTGTTCAGATACGTTGGAAGTGACAAAACGTATAGCTGAAACATGTATATTACTGTTAATTATGCACATAATATATTTGTATTAACCTTAATGTCTTTCCGTTTTGAATACGATTACAAATCGTCCCCCGTATCGCAAAACATTTTCACTGGGTATTTCGATCCGCCGGTCTGGTCCTGTAACAGAAGAACACATTTGCATTACATGTTGGCAGATTTACTTCAAACTTTATGTTAAACTCGCAGGTGTGATTGAAATATCCTCACAAGCCAGGGAGTGACTACGTTCCTTTGCATAATGTGGACTGTATGTAGCAGAATTAATGGGCCCAAGGCATTCATTGCCCATGCAGCTCAGCCTCACATCCAAGCCTAAAGCTGTGAGCACTGTCCATTTCAAACTAGCCAATGGGTAGCTCTCATAATCCCACCGCTACTTAACTATAACTTCTATATTATAATAATTAGTCCTTAAAATTATAATCTATGAGCCTATATCATACGCATAGAACTGCCAAAACCGGCTGAATATAATATTTCCCCCCAGTTTGGGAAGTCTATAGCCTTGACACTATCTTTAGCTACGTCATTTCTGAAGACAGATTCTGAAAGCCTGGGTCCCATTTATTAAACTTCAACGTGATCAAAAATTTTTGGCCAGGGTAGTCTCCTCATTTTTCTATCTATCTGGAATATTCGTAAATAAACAGGTAGCTTGTAGGATAATAATAACAACGATAAACTAGGCCCAGTACTTTGGGACCCTGTCTCCCATGCAATCAGAAGCCAGGGAAGGCAATAAAATATATCCGTCTGTCGTCGATACGATACAAGATTAATGACGACCCTATACTATATCATATGTGGAATTTATGACCACCAACACTTTAGATTCTCAAAAATCTATACACGTATAAAATTGTCCCAAATGCCAATATATATATATATATATATATATAATACACGCACACGCACGCACGCACACACGCACGCATACCCCCCCACACACACACATGTCCTCTGTTAACGTATCCCGTTATGAACAAATTTTACATGCACGTACAGTTATGATGCGGACAGGAGGACATTAATCATACACACCTCATTATGTTTATTATAATTCAGTTAATGCTAGTTGTAGGCCAGCTTTAGGCTGACGCCTGAAACAAAATACCCACCCCCAATTTGTTAGGATAATTATCCCATCCACTGCGCCACTCCAAGGGTGAAAAGCGCCCTCCTGGGAGAGAGCTAATTAAGACACTCATTGATGTCAGAGGAGTGGCAAACCTAATAAATATACCTTTGCAATCATATATAGGACCAGAGCGAGTCTGGAAACAATAAAGAAGGAAGAAGTCATTCCACCAACTTGGGTAATGTCTAGGGACGGGATAGTCATGCAATACTAGTTTACCTCACAGGGCAACATCTCAAGATTTCAGTTATGTTGGAAGTACATTATTATTTAAACATATTTCAACATATATTTACAACTTCAGTACACCTATAGAATTTAATTTTCAAATCAAGGCATAAATTGTTGCCTATGCATACGCCATATCATTGTTACTTATACCTAATATAAGTCTTGGTAATGTTTCACTATTTAAAACAAAGTTTGCGATGTTTATAACCTTGAATCTTTTACAACAAATGTATAAACACATATTTGGCGCGAAGTATCGAGGCATCATAATTCAAGGTCATTTTACGAAGCTGTTAGAAAGTATTTTGGATTGAAAGATATGGAAGAGAGTTAATTAGGAATAAGACGAAGAATAACGCGGATTCAGAAAGGGAAGAAGGACGACCGATGAAATGTTTGTATTTAAACAGATGACAGAAACATGGACATGTGAGGAAATACTGCTACTGATATTTGTGGACATTTAGATTACTAACAACACAAGTCTGAGAGATATGGTGCCGGCAACGATGACACTGATATGAGGGGCAGAATTGGATGTCAGGATGGTGGAAGCCATGTACCAAGGTACACAGAACGAAAGAAAGAGTAGTAGTGGTCCTAAGATGTCGGATCAGTTTTACGATAATGTCGGTTTTAGGAAAAGACGTGCACCCAGTCCATAACTGTCCATCATCATGATGACGAAAATCAAGCGGGATCGGAGAGAAACAGATGAGTTGGACATCGATCATGTTGGTGGGAAGATATAAAGCAAGGGATGAATTGTATTATGTTAAGGTATATAGAAGCTCACAAATTCTGGGAAATAAATCTGAAATGATATGAGCGAAACATCAATATAGGGCCTATTCATTAATGCACACATATAAACTACATTGAATCATGTTTGTAACTTCCTACCTGGTGACTTCCGTGCGTTGTCCTAATAGCTGCGAAGACGTACAAGTCAGACCGTTGTGAACCGTCCGCGGTATATCGCTGGTATGCCTACCTTGCCTGGCACCAGCTCGATTGGGCTTTTATTGGGGAGGGGATTTATTGCACCTCAACATTTAAAACAGGCGTAAGCCGCGCTGAACATGGTTGGTCACCAACAAGAGACCCCGCATATCGACTGTCATTTTGGAACATTTTGTGGAGAAAGGGTGGATACGCTTAAGGGTGGTGACGTGTACATGGAAATCATATTTATTTCATTTATATAAATCTGGTTGTTTAATTTTTTTACATCAGATAAAAAGTACCAATTTCCCGTTTTTCGAAAAGAAATCTATAATTTGAAAAGTTTATTTGTGGTGATCGTAGTTATTGGGTTGTTGATGCCAGTTAGGCCCCTCTTTCTAATGAACCTTTTTGTTATCATTCGGTAGGGTTTAAAACCTATACATGGGTGAGTTTTTTAACATTGCACCAATTGCAAAAAACGGACTAGATTGCATTCCATGGTCCATAGTTTGAACCTCCCGTTTCACTATCGGCACGTTCAACGTCCGTGGACTCTCGTCAGCAACAAAACGAGGCCATCTAAGCGAAGATCTCGGCCGACTACACATCGACATTTGTTGTCTGCAGGAGACGAAATCCCCCGGCGGATTTGATGAACGGTCGGGCAACTATCGGCTCCTTTGCTTGCAGTCACAGTCACGACACTACGGTCTCGCCTTCGCTGTCGCAATACATTTGGAAGAAAGAATCGTGCGCTATTGGTCAGTGTGTGACAGAATCGCTGTAATTCAACTGCGCTTGACCAACAACTCATTGCTAACAATTATAAACGTATACGGCCCGACGTCGCGTTAACACCAACAATGCCGAGCAAGACGAGTTCTTCGCCAAATTCGCAAGTCTGACATCGCGGTACTCGTCGAATGCCCTATTTTACATCGCAGGTGATTTTAACAGCAAGCTCGGTTACAAGAAGTTCAACAAAGAATTCATGGTAAAACACTCGCGTGGCAGACGAAACATCAACGGCATAGCCCTCGCCGACTTTCTCGGGGTACACGGCCTGTTTGTCTACAACACGGCATTCCAACAGGCCGTTCGTCACAAAACAACATGACAAGGACAGCGTCGTGATGTGACGACAGGTCACACTGTACCCATATACAATGTGATCGATTTTGTCATCTGCCGACAGACACACAAAAGGCTCTTGACAGACTCTCGATCATACGCCGGCACTTTACTCGATAGCGACCACCGTCTGCTCCTCACAAAGCTCGACCTCAGGCAAATGTTCAACGTTTGGGGTCGAATCGAGAAGTTGCGCTCGGTAATATGCGTTCGCTACAAGCTGTCTGTTAGCTAGCGATCCTTTCCGCGCACGGTTTCGTGACGTTGTGTCGGAAGCACTATCGGAAGTCGAACACGTCAGCTAGTTCGAGATGAAACACAGTAGAACATGCTCTGAAGTCGGCGGCGGAACTGACCATCGGTCGGACCACCCCGGCGGCCAGACGAGGTTGCAAAGTCAGAGGAACAACGCAAATTGAAACTATGGCGGCAGAACACTCCAAACGCCATCCGCCGGTGCGAACTGAAGCGATAACGTCTCAGCGAGACTAGACAGGCTAGCGTCAGAAGTTGAACGTCTCCACGATGGCGCAAAAATGTTTCGTGCCGTTCATGAGATGACGAGGAAACCTGCCGTCAAGCTAACGATCCACGACGACGCTGGACGCGTTATCTGTAACACTGCCGAACTGAACGCGCAGGTCACCGAACACTTCAGTCACCAGTTCAGCGACGAAGCCGTAGAAGAACTGTCTGCCTTCACCGGAAGACCATCGCGACTGGCAGACCCAATCACAACCGAAGAAGTCAAGCGAGCGATCGGGAAATTGAACAGCGGCTGAGCCAGCGGGCAAGACGGCATACCGGCCGAATTCTTCTGCCTGGAAAAACGCGAACCGCTCGACCTATGCAAAAGTGTGCTCGTATTGATACAGAAGCCGGGCAAACCGATAGGTCCACTAACGAGTGTGCGTCCGATAGTTTTACTATCAGTACTCCGAAAGACACTGTCTCTCATCGTTCTATCGAGGATCGCGCCGAAAGTTGACGACTACCTGTCGCCGTCGCAATCGGGATTCCGACGCGGACGCAGCACGGCCGACGTAGTCTTCGGGTATCGTTGGTTCTGTGCTAAAGAGCAGCGTTAGCACGTATCAATCGAATTCCTCGGCATCGACCTGAGTCGCGCCTTCGACACCATACGTCGCGACAAGCTGCTTGATACGCTACAAACATTCCTCGGATAGTCGGAACTGCGGATGATTCGCTTCCTACTCGCCGCCACGTCGCTCAAGCCGCGTCTCTCAACAGGCGATTGTCATTCATTCGCCACATCGATCGGGACGCCGCAAGGCGACAGCCTCAGCCCGGTGTTATTCATTGTGTGCCTCGAAGCGGCACTCCGTGACCTTCGTTCGCGCCTCCCGACACGTCCACCAGCCGATGCCACCCTACCGCTGGACGTCGAGTACGCTGACGACACGGACTTCGTCAGCTCTTCTCGTTCGTTCCTCGACGAGATCGAGCGCATCGCGCCAGCTTGCTTGGCGGAGTGGTCGCTGACGATCAACGCGTCGAAAACGGAACGAACAAGTATCAGCCGACACTCTGACCGCATTCCGGAAGAGTGGCGTATGACACGCAAGCTTGGATCGCTTCTCAGTGAAGCCAAAGACGTCGCTCGCCGAAAGCAGCTGGCCGATCGTCGCCTTCCGCAAGCTGTGGACACTATGGTTTAGGCGATCACAGATCTCTCTACAGCTGCGGCTACGGCTACACGCATCCTTCGTTGTGCCCATGCTGACGTACAACATGGGCACATGGGGACTCACGAAATCAGAACTAGATCGTCTGGATGCGTACCACTGTCGTCATCTACGCCAGATCATCGGCATATGTTGGCCACATCGCATTTCCAAAGAGGCACTGTACCACCGTTGCCGATGCCGTCCCATCAGCGAAACTGTCATAACTGCAAGATGGAGTCTATCCGGGCACGTGCTCCGTAAGCCACCCGATGTACCCGCTCATCGAGCGATCGACAACTATTTCGCCTTGGACAGAGGTGTCACTACATACATGGGTCGACCGCGAACGACTCTGCCGACAGCGTTGAGCGCGGACCTGCGACGCATAGGTCGTACGCTACGTTGCCGTGCCGACGTCGACGCTCTGCGCGCACTCTACCGTGAACAGTAGCGACAATTGGGGCTGGTCAGCCTAAAACCTACAAAACAAGATGGCGAACTAGTAAACAACGGGTATAAAGCGCGCGAAACCCAAACCACCCCCCAAATCAACTCATAAATCGGTGCATTCTCCCAGTGACAAAGTAAAACCTATGTTATTGTCATTACTAGTTCTGTTTATATACTATCAGAAATCAAGCTGAAATAAACAGTATCGTGTTAGTTGGGTTTTCAGTTTGACTCATGAACCAGTGTGAGCTGGTTCAACATACACACATGTAAATATATACTTTCACATAAAACTTACTTATCATACTATTACAAATCCGGATTGTAGGCTGTCGAAAAACAGCAGCAACAACAACAACTAGTCACTAAACCTTTTACACGGACAGATATTTTATAATTATTTATGTTTTATTTTTTAATATTATCTCAGTACACGTTTTAAGTGTGGGTGTATTTTAGCGTGGGTGTGTTTCTTAATAACTACTTGACCATTTTATCAATTCTTAACCACTACCACTCGAGTTGGTGACATGGCAGGCTCCATGCCACATACCCCTACAAGATGCACTTTTAGATGTACCCTGTTCATGGTTTTATGTCTGCAAATCACTTTAAAGTTTTTAAATGATCCCAATTTCAAAAAGTTTGAGAATTTCCAGAACAACACAAACGAGATCTATGTCAACGCAAAAGCTAGACAAGACATCCAATCTGTCACGTCCTACTACATTTACAGTCCCATATGGAAAACCATAGCCCAATTGAAATGTCTCAAATCCAGCACCTCCACTGGATTACTGATAACTCCTCTACCGTACAAACCCAGGACAACAACAAAATTCTCCATATTTCTATGCATCATGCTATCAGGAGATGTTCAACTAAATCCAGGCCCCTCTAAATGTCACTCTTGTAAGAAATCACTCAAGTCTAATGCACTCATCCTAACTTGTAATGATTGTAATAAATCAACACACATCAAATGCGCCAGGATATCCAGACAAGAATTTAACAACACTTACAGAAACCTAAATGTACCATGGCACTGTTCAAACTGCTCAGCACCCTGTGGCATTTGCCATGGGGATGTCCCAAATGAGCATAACGCAATTCAGGGCGACCACTGCCTAAACTGGATCCACACACAAATCTGTGCAATAGATGACAATGAATACAAACGATTAATAAATTCCTCATGTTCGTGGGCCTGCCCCGAATGCAACAACTTCAACTTCACAAATTCTTTCTTTAGAGATACAGAAATCCCAACGGCAAATCCCTTTTATCCTCTGGACAGTAACAGTCATAACCTAAACGAAACCACCAACAACAATACAACTAATAGCAAGAAAGCATATAGACCGAAAAGAGACCAAACTTCAGATGCATCCTCATAAACTGCCAAAGCTTTAAAAAGAAAGCCTCAGACATCGAAGCACTAAACAATCTACACAACCCAGACATCATATGTGGCACTGAATCATGGTTAGACCCCTGAATAAAAATGGAGAAATATTCCCAAGCAACTTTAACGTCTTTAGAAAGGACAGAGAAACAGACACTACTAGAGGGGGGTAATTGAAATATCAAAAGATGACCTCATCACAAGCCACCTACCAGACCTAGACACTAACAGTGAGAGCATTTGGACTGAAACCCAGATAACAGGAATGAAACCAATAATCATGTGTACCCTCAAATGACTCTCATGGAACTCAAATCGAAGAACTAGACCTAGCCCTTTCTAAATTAGGTAGCAAGATCAACACACATAATGTCATAATTACTGGCGATGTCAACCTCCCTAACATCAATTGGGAAATTCACAAAGTCACACCTAACAATGGATACATTACAACTGCTGCCAATAAATTACTCTCTCTTACAGAGGAACATGGACTGATCCAACATGTCAAAGAACCCACACACAGACAGGGAAATGCAAACAATATTTTAGATCTTGTCTTCACCAATAGACCTGAGTTAATAAAGAAGATAAATGTAGTAGACGGAATAGCAGACCATAGCACAGTCATCATTGATGTAAACATCTCGCCCAAACGCAAACATCGTCAGAAACGTAAAGTCTTCATTAGAAATAAAGCCGACAACATTATCATCCAGAAATCTCTTGAAAACTTTAAAAATTAATACTACTCTCAAAACCAAAACATGACAGTCAATGACAAGTGGAATCTTGTTTCCACGAAAATCATCAACATTATGAACCAATATGTACCGCACCGTCTTACTACTTCAAGACACAATCTTCCCTGGTTCAATAAAGATTTAAAGAAATGTGCAAAAGAAAGAAACAGCTATATAACAAAGCAAAAAGAACTAGAAATCCAGAAGACTGGAAAGAATTTTGTAACATCAGGAGAAACATGCATAAACACCTTCGTTCTTCTAGACAACAACAATAACAGACAAACCTAAATCATTTTGGAGCTTCATTTCTAAACTTAGACAGGATAACCAGGCCATTGGGGACCTTAACATTGCGGGTAACATCATTAGCGACGACAAACATAAAGCAGAAGCCTTAAACAATCAGTTCCAAAATGTCTTCACACACGAAGAAAATTCCACCCTACCAGATATGGCCAGAAGTCCACATGGAGATATCCCCAACTAACAACTTCACTTAAAGGAGTACTTGATCAACTTTCCAAAATTAACATTTCTAAATCGCAAGGACCAGATGGCATTCCACCATGGTTCTTAAACAGATAAACCTCTCATCTAGCACCAGTAATACATGACATTTTCCAATCATTTGTTGACTCTGGACAAGTCCCCAATACCTGGAAAGAAGCCAATGTAACAGCAATTTTTAAGAAAGGAAGTAGAGCAGAAACATCTAACTACATACCAATATCCTTAACACCAGTGGTTTCTAAACTTCTTGAACACATCATACATAGTCACATTATGAAACACCTTGAACAGCACCACATTCTAACTGACCACCAACATGGCTTCCGTACAAAAAGATCAACTGAAACACAATTAATTCAAACAATCCATGACATAAGCAAATCACTTGATGAGAAGAAATCTGTAGACATGGCCATCCTTGACTTCACCAAAGCATTCGATAAAGTTCCACATAAAAGACTAATCCACAAACTCAGACACTGTGGCATCACCGGCCCAATATCATCATGGATAAATAGCTTCCTTACAGGAAGGACTCAACAGGTTGTTATAAATGGATCCAAGTCAACATCAACTCAAGTCATTTCTGGTGTACCACAGGGCACGATACTGGGGCCCCTACTTTTCCTACTTTACATACATTACCTGCCAGACAATCTTTCCTCAACTGTTCGCCTTTTTGCAGACGACTGCATGTTATATTCACCGATTAAAACTGACCAAGACACACCCGTCCTCCAAAACGATCTGCTCAAACTTGAGAAATGGCAACACACGTGGCTTATGAAATTCAACCCCACTAAATGTTATACAATGACAACAGCCTCAAGAAAAAAACCGACACCAAACCTCTACACCTTCTGCGGACAACAACTTAAATCTGTTGAATCACACTGTTATCTTGGCATACATATATAAAATACATTAAATTGGACAATACAAAGCAACTCAGTCACAAAAAAGCACAACAGACATTGGGAATTATTAGAAGAAATTTAAATAAATGCCCAACCCAAATCAAGTCCATAGCCTACACAACCCTTGTCCGCCCTATACTTGAATATGCGTCAGCATCATGGGATCCACATTGCCTAAAAAATATCAAACTCATAGAAAGAACCCAGATTTTGTAAGAACAACTATTCTAGAGAGCCCGGAACGGTAACACAACTCCTTAAAGATCTCCAGTGGGACACACTCCAATCAAGAAGAAAAACCCAAAGTCTTAGCATATTATATAAAATGGAACATTACCTCATAGATATCCCACTAGATCAATACATCAAACGCAACACCAGATGCTCACGTAAACACAATAAACAGTTAGTACAAATCAGGCACTCGACAAACATATTTGGAAACAGCTTTTTCCCAGTCACAATAAAAGAGTGGAATTATCTACCTCCAAGCATTGTATCAAGTACATCACTGAATTCATTCCAGATTAGTCTAGCCCAACATGTAAAAAATAATCCCTAAGAGCCACCATGCGCACTGGCGTGATGTGTCCATGGGACATTTTGCCAGTCAAAATACAGAAACAGAAACATGGCAAACGCCGGTGAAAAACCCTGCACGAATTGGCAATCGGCTAATCTAGACAAGGAATGGCGGCGCTTCAAACAGCACTGCGAGTTTACGATCAAAGGCCCGCTTGCTACGAAACCTGAAACCTCATGACGTACAACGGCTACAAAGGACGCGAGATATACGAGACCTTTACCTGGATGCCAGCGACGGGTGACGATCCGGCAGAAAACGCCACTCTGCAAGGCGTGTTCAATAAATATGCGCAGCAGACCCCGGTCTATGTCGCACCGATGACAAACCAAATCCGCGCAACTGTCACTTTCATCCGACGTAAACAAGATCCAGGTGACAAGTTTGAAAACTTTGTCACGGATCTCCGAATTCTTGTGAAAGACTGTGGCTATGCTGAAGACGACCGCATGCTCAGAGATGCAATTATCCTGAGATCATCGCAAGCCGCGGTCCGCGTGAAATGTCTAGAGAAAGGAGACAAACTGACTCTAAACATGGCCATGAATATTGGCCAGAACTACGAGACGTCCCAGGAAAGTATGCGCGCGATAAATGTCGATGAAGATCCCACAATTGATGCCGTGAACATTGGAGGTCGGAGAAAACCGAGGATAGCTGGACGTTCGAGGAACTGGTCACAGTCCAGATTCCACAAAGACCATGCTAAGATACAAGGATAAACGGAAATGTCAGAAATGCGGGTACAACATATCGCACCAACGTTGCCCCACTAAGGACAGCAAGTGCCACTACTGTCATAAGAAGGGACATTTTGCGTCGATGTGCCGCAACAAGGCGAGCGCCCACATAGTTAAGGACATGTGTGGCTTTGAGCAATCACACGATGACGGCGACGCACATCTGGTCAATACCATCACCGATCCAGACGGCAACTGGTGGGAAAGCATAGGTGTAAACGGAACACACATCAAAATGCAGATAGACACCGGCGCTACGTAATCTCTGATGCCGTACAACGTGTACAGAGATATGCACTGCAATCACCCAATCATAAAGACCGCTCGCAAGTTCAAATGGTACACTCATCACCCAATTAAGGTAGAAGGCTACGTCACACTCCTAACTAGGTACAAAAACAAATGCGTTGACGTACAGTATTACATCGTACATGTAGACAAAAAACCATTGTTATCAGGGCATGCTAGCATGCAGCTAGGCTTGATCGAGAGAACACACACTGTCGCCAATGAGCTTGACAAGTACCTGAAGCAAACTACAGGTACGCTCACAGGGACGTATTCCGTCAAGATCGACCCTATTGTACACGGACCAAGGCGTCAGCCAAAAGCACTGTCTGCAAAGATACGTACGAAACTGAAAGAAATGGAAACTGATGGCCACATTACTAAAGTGACAGAACCCACTGACTGGGTTAATTCCATGGTCACTATAATCCGCAATGAAAAGTTGAGGATCTGCTCCGATCTCAAAGACCTCAACAAAGCCATAAGACGAGAGCACTACCCCATTCCGACAGTGGAAAAAGTGATAGCATCAATACCAGGTGCCAAAATGTTCTCCAAAATATACGCAAACTCGGGATTCCTGCAGATCAAACTCGGCTATGAATCAAGTCTTCTAACGACTTTCAACACGCCGATCTGAAGATACTGGTGGTTACGCCTCCGGTTTGGCATAAAGTCGACTCCAGAGATTTACCACCGAATCATGGATGACATGCTAGAAGACATCGATGGCGCACGGGCCATCATGGACGACATCCTGATCGCAGGCAAAACGCCACAGGAGCACAAGATCATCAGGAAAGTCGTAGAAAGAGCGACAGAATGGAACATGAAGCTCAGCTTTGACAAGTGTCAAGTAAAACATCCACAGGTGAATTACGTTGGACACTTGGTGACACACCAGGGCTTGCAACAAGATCCAGAGAACGTACGTGCAGTACACAAAATGCCATTTCCCCAAAGCAAGGAAGACGTGCGCAGATTTCTTGGATTTGTCCAATATCTGTCGAAATTCATTCCAAACATGAGTACAGTGGACGCTCCACTTCGGGATGTGATGAAACGAGACGTCGATTTCCTCTGGGGCAAGCCACAGCAGAGAAGCTTCGAAGAGCTGAAGGAACTTTGTTGCAGTGCGCCAGTGTTGGCGTAATACGATGTCACAATACAGTGTGATGCGAGTAGCAGTGGACTAGGAGGAGTCCTCCTACAAGACGGTTGTTCAGTAGCCTACACATCGAGAGCGCTCACGCCAACAGAGATGAGGTATGCTCAACTGGAAAAGGAAATGTTAGCTACCGTGCTGCAAGAAATTCCATTACCACATCTTTGGAAAAACTACAACGGTTGAGAGCAATCACAAACCATTTCAGGCTATATGCGCAAAACCACTGCTATCAGCGTCCATGAGGCTACAAGCAATGTTGCTAAGACTGCAACAGTACGGCCTGAACGTGACGTACAAGTCAAGCAAGGAAATCCCTATGGGAGATGCACTGAGGCGTGCTCACCTGTCCGATGCAGTACCTGATATTGAGCCTGTCCTGGTCAATATGATCAACTTCATCACCGTAACACATACACGATACAAGCAGTTCCAGGAATGCACAGCCGATGAACAGAACGAGCTACACACTATGGTCCTCAAGGGCTGGCCAGATACATAACAGGAAACACCGCACACAGTCAGAATGTACTGGACAATACGTGACGAACTCTCCGTATCTGAAGGTGTAGTGTACAAAGGTATGAAAATCGTGGTGCCGCCATGCATGAGGCCAAACATGCTTGCACAAATACACAAGTCGCGCATGGGCATAACGAAATGCAAGCAACGAGCACGTGAAGCACTATACTCGCCAGGGATGACGCAACAAATCGAAAATCTAGTGAGTGACTGCGCTGCGTGTAATACGCACCAGAATAAGCAACGAACCGAAACGCTCAGGCCAACGAAAACACACGATCTGCCTTGGATTGACGTAGCTGCGGACATTTTCAAGTGGGAACGAAATAACTACTTGGTCACTGTGGATTACTATTCCAAGTACACAGAAGTCGACAAACTCAATAATTTGAGCAGCGCAGCGACAACTGATGCCCTCAAGTCACAGATGAGTCTGCACGGTATTGCAGAAATATTGAGATCTGATAATGCGACTCAGTTCTCGTCTCGCGAATTTGCGCTATTCTGCAAAGACTACCAGATCGAATATTGCACGTCATCTCTTGCCTTCTCACAGTCGAACGGTGAGACAGAAAGAGCGGTACAGATTGTGAAACGACTTTGGCGAAAGTGTACAGACAAACACTTGGCCTTGCTAGATTACCGCTTTACGCCGCTGGAAAGCTGTAATGTGTCACCAGTCCAGCTATGCATGAGTCGCAGGCCTAGAAACTAAAGCTAACTGCCTACGACGTGACAAAAGTAAGACGCAGCCTGGACTGGGGCAAAGAGAACCAGCGTTACTAGCACGACCGGAAAGTCGACGGGGATCTCCCTGTACTTCTGCCAGGAAATCCAGTGAGGATGGCTCCATTTCTGAACTCCAAGAAATAGCTACACGCCAAAGTTGTAAGCCAACATCAAGCTCCTCGATCGTATATCGTTGAATGGAACGGGGAAAAGCACAGGCGCAACAGAAGACACCTGCGACTGTCAACGTTCGGAGCGGAACGGGTATACCCCAGAGTAAGGCCAGAAATATGCCGTGAGCGAGCCTGATCAACAAATGCTAATATGGGAGCCACTCAAACAGCAGTAGTCATCCCGTCGGGACAGCGCCCGTGGACCTTTATAAATACGTACTTACTTGGTAAATTGTACAATTGCATAAGTACACGTTCACATTTATTAACTATTATTTATGAATTGAAAGACCATACATTTTGTTTTAACAGTACAGTTAATATGTCTTTGAAAGAAAGGGATATGTAATGTTCAGGCTTGCACTAACTGCGCATGCACGCGATTAGGGGTAAGCCGTCAATAAACGTATAGAGTTACCACACTGCCATTCCATAGTCGAGTCACGATATGTTACAATCACGTCACATTTTGTGTGTTCGGCCTTTGTCAGCGAACTAAGAATTAACCAACTAATGACCACTTAGGCCAACGGCGCCATTTCCCGTGAAAACGGTGCGGTTATTCACGTCTAGCTGTTTGTTCCTGGCGGAAACTCAATTACAGCCGTTGATTTGTTGAGTGCGACAATACTGTTAGTCACACGGTCCAATACACAAGTGTATCTATTACAGCGGGGCCAACAGGCACGAATAAACAGTCAGTGCAAAGGTGGCTCACTTCGAGACGTACGTGACAGCCCAATTTCAATTTGCCAACACCAATTACGAGAACCAGGGAGCAATGTCTGGTTTGTTGTAATAGTGTGTTATCTACATTTCGTGTACTACTCTACTCGGTACCCCCCCCCCCCCCCCCCCCCCCTATTCCCGGTGTATCCGTGTTATGTTCATGCAGCCCTTTCTCTGTTTGTACTGAATTTACGCCAACTATAGGGTAGGTTGGTATTGGGCAATCAAATTTATTAACACCGGGATTGCCACTGTGCACATATAATATATACAATAGTCACATCTTGTGCACAGCCAGGTACATCGAGATTACAGAGTGATGGACCACACATGTTACATATAAGGGCCTACTATCTCACTTCACTCATGTCGGTCACTCGGGTCGAACTCTCTTTCCAAACACTAGTCTTCTTCATGTCCCCACGCTCTCCTTTGTTCCCGTGGTTCCAACCCCACATTCCTTTCAAATATGAAATCTGGTCTGACTTGTTCTTCCATGTGTTTGCTGTAACGGGATGGTCTTGGATGCAATCATTATTTCATATTTATGTCTACAACAGTGTCCAGCAAATCTCATCCTTATTTCATGGATCTTCTGAGTAATTCCGTTTGTATCTCTATACAAGTGACACGTGTTTTTCCCCGTTAATGTTGCATATGGCTTGCAACATACTTGTAAAACACCCATCTAGTTGCGTTCTGGGTGTCTTTGTTAGTGTCCAAGACTCGCATCCGTGCAGCAGCACAGACTCCACCGTTACAATGAACCGCTGTTGCTTGATCTTGCATGAAAGTATAGGCCAATATTTCAAAACAAGTGTTCTTAGTTCGTTTTCATGTTAATGCCTTCCTGATCTGGATATATTTAGTTGCAAAGATGGCTCAAGTGCCCGACGTATTTAATATATTCGACCTTCTCCTAATACTATCGTACTATGCAATACTATCATGTGCAATTTAAAATCCTGATGCACACATATAAATCCTTACATGGACAGGTTCCATGATATATATTGGACATGCTGAATGTGTACAAATCAAGAAGAACGCTGCGATCCATGGATTCAGTGACATTTGAAGTTCCAAGGGCTAGAACAGTTACTTACGGAGACTGAAAATGTCAGTGGTTACCAGCCAAGTTGTGGAATGCGCTACTGGCTCACATTCGTGAAGCAAAACCTTTGAACACTCTCAAGAGGCTGCTAAAAACACATTTGTTCCTGGCCCATTTTGGTGCTTAACTCTTTCTATTCAGTTTTTATTACATTTAAAACAGTATATATATATATATATATATTCATCTTATTATATCATACCTTCTGAAAATTTTCATTTGTTATCATGCTATCGTTTTTATGCTTTGTTTTTACTGTCCATGATTATTCTATTGATTGTGTACAGCGCTTTTGAGCAGGCTTTTATGTATGAAAAGAGCGCTTTATGAATTCGGTATAATAATTGTTCCTCCTCTGGTCACAATGTCAATGTTTTCAGGGTGGCTGTAGGCCATTAATTCATGGAATAGAAGGGGTTTCAGAATTAGTACGCCTTGTGCGAAAATACATAAATGTTGTAAAATGTGAACGAGGGGCCGTCACGGTGTGTGCGTTTGTGCGTTTGTGAGTGTGTGCGTGTGTGCGCGTGTGCGCGTGTGTGCGTGTGTGCGTGCGTGCGTGCGTGTGTGCGCGCGGGTGTGCGTGCGTGTGTTTGTGTGTGGGTGTTTGACAAAGATGATGCGCAAAGATTATGCATGGAGAGCGTAGATCTATAACAACAACTATGATTGTTTGTAGGCGTCTGTGTCGTGCTGGAATGAACTTTCTTACGTTTCATCCCAGTTCAGCAGATCTGAGACGGCTGTCCGTGGACTGCTAGTAGCAATGGTGTCATTTGTTCTAACTACAAGCATTTTCTTCTAGTCTTGATTAAGCAAGCCCCATGATGACGTGATCTGCCAGGAAAATCGATGCTTGCCAAGAAAATTGATGCTTTCGCCATGAAGAGCCTCCGACGCCTCGCGAATATGAAGTGGGTCAATATCTGCAATAACACGATCATGGAACGTACCGGTCAGAAGCATGCATCAATACTCATCACCCAGCGACGCCTTCGATGGTTCGGCCACCTGCAACATGTGGCACCAAACTACCCTGCCGTCTATTATACCAATTCCACCCACAAAACACCGGCTGGCCGTGGTCGTCCTCGCGTCGATGGATCGACTGTGTTAAGCACGATTTGGATGGCCTGGGCCTCACGCTTGGGGCGGCCGAGCAGCTGGCCGTTGACCACCTCACCTGGAAGGCGATGCTAAAGGATGTGGTGTGACCTGTACGCTGGATATCCGGCAAGAGCCCTAAGTCAAGTAAGTCAAGTGATGTGGAGCCTCTATTTGTCGCACCAAGAAAAAAACTGCACCCAGAGACGTCTTGCTGTTGCAGTGAAGGAGGTGTATAATTGGAAGTGCTTTGTGAGCCTCAATTAGTTCTTTGTGAACTTCACAGGGATATAATCAGACATTCTTGTGAGTCTTATGGCTTAACTTGAGGTGCAGTTGAGGGTTTCTTGATCTGAGCCGAACCAAATGCTGTAGTCGCAGAAAATGTGTCGCTGCTGCACCGCCTAACTTCAGCTTCTCCACTGTCTCTGCTCGACTGGTGACATCGGAAGACTGAGGGGTGGAGGGGAGAATTGGGGGGGGTGCTGTTGGAAATGTTTATGCGCAGCCGCAATTTCACCGTCTTCTCGCTGTATCTTGCGTTGCATCCTAACTCGTCTCAACAGATGAAATGGGAAGACGGGCGGGGGAGGTATGTTAAAAAAATTGCCGCTGCGTCATGTCGCTGTATCTTCACGTAAACTTTTCTTCAGTTTCTCCGCTTGCTTGCCTGGCTCAACTGTGACATCAGAAGATGGGGGATGCTATTGAAACTTTTCATCGCCGCGTCAGCACAACTTCAGCTTTTTTTAACAAGATTGCCACGCAGATAATTAACTCTAGATGGCAGGTGGACAAGGAAGCCTTTTGGCTTATCGAGAGTTCAACCCTTTTTTATCTACAAGTATCCCTCCCTTCTGAGGTAAGTGTCGATTTCATTTTTACATATTCATGGCATAACATGGTGATCAGGTGTTGTGCTTGGCAGTAGATACCACCACAGCTGTTTTATTGTTACAAGTTTGACGTATTTCAATTCAAGGAACGTTTTACATATTTCTCAGGTGCGTGTATAGAGGTACAGACATTAATTCGGGACGTTTACATTTTACTTGAAAATTATTACTTATGCCGGACTGTTATGGTTTTTAATCGACATTCGTCTACAGTTGCCTTGAGAACCGGTTGCAAACTTGTCAAGCAGGACGCTGTGGTCTATTCTTGGATAACACCGGACCACGAACAACTTTTGTGCAACCGCCAATGATACGCAGTGACGCAAGACGCACTTCAGCATGCGTGTGTATCAACAATGGCATCAGTGGTGCGTTGTTCTATGACACAGTTGTTGTCAACTGCCGCCAATGCAACCAGGTATACCAGATCTCCGGTGACCTGCTACTTCACCAACTGTGCATCTTCAAGCGTTCGTCTGCGAGACGTAAACATCGTGGCGGTCGTCAAGTCGCAAAACAGATCGGGACAACAGTTCACTACGCAAGAGTACCGGCGTTGCCACAACCAAGCCAAAATGTAATAATTTAATAACTGTACCTTTGTATAAGCAGGTACAGCGCGATCAAGGCGTACGAGTATGCTACGTTAATGCACAATCGTGTCGGAAAAAAACACTCGCCATTGCGGATTATATACTTAAAAACTATCTCGATATGATAGCGATATGCGAAACGTGGTTAAAGCCTTCGAGCGACGATTACAGACAATGTACCAAATGGATATTCCATCAAGCACACGTCTCGCCCTATCGACAAAGGGGGCGGTGTCACTATTATCAATAAATCCGAAATCGTCTTACACAAACAGGTACCGATGCGTTTCGATCGTTTGAACACATCGAATGCAAGCTGAAAACACCTACGTCATCCATCAGAATCGTTGTTATTTACCGCCCGCCGCCATCAATGAAAAATGGCTTTTCAACAACTGTGTTTTTTAAAGAATGGGACCGTGTCATCGACCAGCATGCCATAAAACCTTTACCTCTGATTATCATGGGAGATTTGAATTTCATATTGACAACGCTGCAAATGTTGTGAATGCCACAGGAATGGTGTTGCATGTTCGCGGGCCAACCCACAGGAAAGGACACACTTTGGATGTACTCATGACCCGCAGCACGGACGAACACCTTGTTCGAAATGTTATCGTTACGGATATGGGCCTTTCTGACTACTTTGCGATGAGTTTCAACATAGACATTGTTCAACATCGCATTGGTTTGATGAAAATCAAATATAGCAAGTTACGCACCATTGATGCAATGTCTTTTCGACAAGACATTCCACTGTTCCGTTCGGATGATCTTGACTTGCTGAACGTAGAAGAACTGGTTGATCAATACGGTCATATGCCGGTCAGCTTAGTTGATTCGCACGCGTCCGTTGTTGCAGGCAGATGAATACAAGACTGGTTGCATCTCGCCATTAATCAAGAAGGCTGGACTAAATCCAGAACCAATACAGAAATATCAACCCGTATCGAATCTGACATTTCTCTCTAAAGTAAGCGAGCGCGTTGTAGCAAAACAGCTGAATGTCCAAATGCAAGAGAACAACTTGCACGACCAGTTTCAATCGGCATATCGACAAGATCACTCAAATGAAACGGCTATGCTTAAAGTACACAATGACATTCTGTCTGCAGTAGACCGTAGCTGTGTTGTTGTGTTGGTTATGCTTGACTTGACCGCCGCTTTCGACACCATTGACCACGGCATTCTATTGAGCAGACTCGCTCACAGATTCGGTGTCACTGGCGCTGCGCTTGAGTGGTTCAGATCTTACTTGTCCGGTCGGCATCAAGTCATTCGTATTGAATGAACGTTTATTCAACAACATAATACATGCACAGTATGGTTTGCTGCTGCTGCTGAAAGGACATAGCTGAAGTCATAGACTTATGTGTTGCTATGCCCTTCTCGAACTAAAAACAACTGAATAAATACAACACGATTGGAAGTGTCAAATCCTCCCTCCCCAACTGCTGTGCCGTTTGGTGTACCGCAAGGCTCCATATTCTGGCCATTGCTGTTCACTGCATATATCACACCACTTGGCGACGTTATATCAATAAATTCGGCTAGGTTTATCACCCTTATGCCGACGACACGCAACTTTATGTTTCGTTTTGTCCTGGTGGAGATGGCCAACTGAACTCAATGGGTCATTTGTGCTGTTGCCTAGAAGAAATTGGCGAATGGTCTCGGACCAATTTACTTAAATTAAATGATCAGAAGACGGATGTCATGGTGTTTGGTACTAAGCAGAAGTTGCCGCTGCTAAAGGAGGTTCGTATGTTTGACTCGACTTTGACTTCGTCTTCAAGTGCGCGCAATCTGGGCATTGTATTTGATCAATCCCTCAACATGACTAAACACATAAGTGCCATTTGCCGAACAGCGTACATGCACCTCCACAACATCAGTCGTATCAGGCGATACCTCACAACATATGCGACTAAACCACTTGTGCACGCTTTCGTCATATCTAGATTGGACACGGGAGCGCGCTACGGGCTACTGGCTACTGGACTACCGCGTGACCTCAGAACTCAGAATCAAATTATTTGACGTATAAATACGATACATATACAATGAATAACGTAAGTAATAGATCAGGTCGGGAGACTCCCATTAAGATATATAACATCGCTAGCACAGGAGCCACCCCATAAATATAAACAAACAACAACATTTACACATTCACAAACTCCAGCGAATCCAAAAATGGCAGCCAAAATCATGACGTTCACACCTCGCCGTGACCACATAACTCCAGTTCTAAAAGAATTACACTGGCTGCCAATCAAATGCCGAATCGACTTAAAAATACACCTTTATATGTTCAAATGTCTGAACGGGACGGCGCCGCTGTATCTTGCAAACCTGTTAACCAGGCACTGTCCCGGACGCACACGTTCATCTGAACAACTTTTGCTTGAAGTTCCACGAACGAACCCGGTCAGTTTAGGAGACAGGTCATTTCGTGTGATTGGACCTCGACTATGGAATGCACTGCCCATTGCTATCAAGTGCAGCAGAACTATGTCGGCGTTCAGAAAGACACTAACGACGCACATGTTCAAAGCTCAATATTGCTGACATTTTTAACATTTCATTTCACTTGGGGACATTTTACTGCACACCTTACACACACACACACACACACACACACACACACACACACACACACACACACACACACACACACACACACACACACACACACACACACACACATATATATATATATATATATATGTGTATGTATATATATATATATATATATATATATATATTCATCAAGCCTGGCGAGAACTGGGCTAGTGAAAGGTCAGCCATTATAGCCTGTATGGCGGATGTTGGCGGGTGGATGAATAGAAACATGTTAAAATTGAACAAGAACAAGAACTTATTGTGTTTTCGTCCAATCACCGAATTCATCAGGTGAACGACTTATCACTTATGATCGGGGGCAGACTGCTACACGCTGTGCAATCCGTGAGAAATCTTGGAGTTAGAATGGACAGCGGATTGACAATGGAGAAACAGGTGAATGCGATCTCCAAGTCCTGTTTCTACCACATTCGAAATATTGACAAAGTCAGTCAATACATCACAAATGATGCCTGTAAGAGTCTAGTCCAGGCACTGGTAACATCTCGCCTGGACTATGGTAACGCGTTGTTGTAAGGTTTGCCTCTGGTATACAGAACTGCGCTGCTCGCCTAATCACCAGGACACGCAAGAGCGAACTACACTGGCTGCCAGTGAAATACCGGCTCAGCTTTAAGGTCAACACTTGTACTTATAAACTGCTGAACGGATTGGCACCGGCATACATGAGTGACATTGTACAGAAGCATCAACCTATTCGTACCATAAGATCAACGAATAAGTCACTTCTCGTCGTATCTGTGCTGCGGACAGTAACTTATGGTGAACGTTGTTTCAGGAGACACGCAGCCATACTGTGGAACGACTTGTCTGAGAACATTAAACAACACTCTCAGCTCTTTCAAGAGACATTTAAAAACATATCTTTAAACTGACGTACGGACGACTGACGTGATCGAGTCACGCTCTCGTTTTAATGACATTGATATACTAATGATTTATTCGCAATATTTTAGTGATGTGTGTGTTTGTGTATAAATGTACTTTCTACGTATTAATTTGTTATGTTTAAATCAATTATTTTACATTATTTATTTAAAAAATAATCTATATTTTATAGTTTTATTTAATTTATGCTGCTTTTTGTAAAGCGTCAAGTGGATTCGGGCGCTATATAAATTCGATATTATTATTATTAAATAACTGGTTGGTTGCCTACGGTGCGTTTTTGTCACAGTTGTGCAGCCAAAGGATGTCAGTTGATAAACGACGAACATATGCTAATTTTCAATACATATAGCTTAAAATCATAATGATACTCGCTAGATGCATTGCAGTAGGATATTTGCGTGGGACATGAATTAAATTAGGCTGTTGCGGGACACATGGGACGCGGTGTCGGCACTCAGAGCGTCGCACTTACAATCGAATCGTTTTGATGCCGTTTCTAACCTTGTGCAAGTTCGTTCACTCCACGCTGTCCCAGTTCACTCAGCTGTATGAGTGAGTACAACGCTATATATAGACATCGGAAGGTATTTGTGAACGAATAGTATTCTCGCACCAATTGCTGTGTATCCGACGGCGTCCCAAAAAAGCCGAGATGGTCTTCAATTTAACATTTTTTTCAGGGGGTGAATTGTAAAGCGCTTTGAGCAGACCTAAGGACTGCATGCCATGTTATAAAAGAACATATATTTTACATATAATACAGTTAATGTTGTATTGGACATAAAATAAAGCGAACGCTGTGGTATGCTGTGCCAAACAGATTGCAATGTGCGCTTGGCTTGTTTGATCAGACGAGGGTACAGTTCTGTCGGCAAATGCATGCGAATGATCGAACTCCTTGGAGGTCGTCCTGAGTATCACGGAGTCGCATGGCAATTCGATAAGTTAGCTCATTGCATATACACTGTATAGCTAACGACGAGTCGTCGATATCCTAATGGAAGATAAGAACAGTTATATTTCTGTTGCGAGCTCTGAGTAGTAGGCCTATACATATGTGTCCGGATTTCCAGGGTTTATTCTGGGGTACTGATACGTGTCCGTTGTTGGCGTTTGGCAATAGCATCGTGATATCGAAAGAGGAGACGAATTGTTAAATATCATTGAAGTTTTCTCTCTGATTGTGTGGGTACTAGTAGTAGTAATAATAATAATATTTATAGAGCGCAATATCCATAATATGCTCAAAGCGCTGTACCAAAAAATTCAATCAGGCGATTCAATGTATATTAATAACACCTGCAAAAAAAGAAACATCAGGAAAAATGTAGAAAAATAAAGTTAAAACTATTAATTAGAGACTATAAATAAATAAAATTAGATACATTATAAATTATACCTATTATTAATCTATTTTATTTATATATATATATATGTGTGTGTGTGTGTGTGTGTGTGTGTGTGTGTGTGTGTGTGTGTGTGTGTGTGTGTGTGTGTGTGTGTGTGTGTGTGTGTGTGTGTGTGTGTGTGTGTGTGTGTGTGTGTGTGTGTGTGTGTGTGTGTGTGTGTGTGTGTGTGTGTGTGTGTGTGTCGTCTGCATAACAGTGGCATCGAAGATTATCGTTATTCACTATATCTCCAACTGATTTAATGTACATGCATCACAGTTTCGGTCACAACGCAGATCCTTGTGGCACCCAGCAACATAGATGTGCGTAAAACGAAGTTGCGAGGCCGACCCGATACACATTGTGTTCTGCCGCTAATGTAGGATCTCATCCAATCCAGGGCTTCTGCAGTCACACCAAATGAGTGTTAAAAAGGCTTTATTATGATGCCATGATCGATGACGTCAAACGCACAGGACAGATCCAGCATGACCAGGACGACTACACGTTTTTAATTAAGAGCTTCTGCGATATCGATCTGGACATTCACTAGAGCTGTCTCGGTTGAGTAATCATTGCAGTACGCCGATTGATGAATATCGTGTAGATTGTTGATGTCCAGGTGATCTTTCAAACGGTGTTCAACCACTTTCTCGAGAAGTTTCGACAAGTATGGTGGGTTTTGCACAGGCCAATATACTTTTTAAGCAATGGTCTCACAGTTGCACGTTTGAAACACACGGGTACCACTGACGTTGCCAATGATTTGTACATAATGGCTGTAATCAACGGCACGAAATGATCCAGACACTATATCAAAAGACACGTAGGAATCGGGTCTAAATCACATGAGTTGTTGGGCGAGTTTGTGATTATTCGCTTCACCTCATCATGGGTGGCTGGCAGAAACATTTGAAGCGGGATTCCGTCAAACACGACGTCATCGTCCAATGATGCTTCGTAGATATCACTTGGGTTGCCGGTATCGATGTTACGTGTCCCGTGTTACCCATCAAATGTCTCGTTAATTTGAGCAGTTGTTTCTGATCCTTGCCGCAGTCTCTGATCTTTGTAGAAAATAATGTTTTATTTGCATTGACCATCAGTTTGTTAACTGCATTGCATTGCTCCATGAACAGCTGCCGATGAACGGTGAGTTTGGTTCGCTGCCATACCCTCTCTGCTCGCCAGGGCGCGTGTTTGGCGTGTCTCAGTTCATCTGAATACCATTACGCGTTTGGCCTCAGTATTATCAACTTTCTTTGCACTTCAATTCCCGTAGTATAGGCGTGTACATGTTCATCTAGCGGCTTATCAGTATTGTTTAAAATTTCAGTTAAATCCTTGATAAATTCTGGAATACAAATGTCCCGAAGCTTCCTGAAAGTGACCAGCTGGCGAACGCTGTCTGTCTTTGTTAAGTTAATTCTAAAACACACAGCCAAATGGTCGCCGGAAGGGTTACCCTTTGTGTCACCAAGACAAGACCCAGAAACTGTTGGCATCCCTATCAACAAGGTACTAATGTCTCGTGTGATGACTACACAAGATATGGCCCATCTTCGGTGTGGGTCCCACCACGTGTTGTATCAATCCGTGAGCTTCCAACATGCCAATCAAGCGCAACGAAACTGCATCGTTAATGTTATCAATGTGGAAATTAAGGTCACCTGTTACGATTGTATCGTTGGTTATAACAGCAATTCGGTCCAAGTACAAACACCAATTGTTCTTAAAACCGTATCGTTTAGAGGGAGGCGGACGGTAAACGAAGAGTCCATATGTTCGAAATGTGTCTAAGCCTAAAGCTTTGCAACCGCTTCGTGAACTAGCATGGTCCCGTTGCCGTATCGCACGCATTGTAGAACTTGTATAGTCCAAGTCATCGTGGCTGTTTACTGCAACAACAATAAAGCATCTGTAGTTACAAGATCTCTTCGTTTTTCTGTACCATTTTTTAAGTCTTTGCATTGGATTCCTGTACGATATCGTATAATATGTAAGATCTGTACCATTACATATCAGGCGTTGTCCAGTAAGCAACCATCTTATTTGCATTCTCTGTTTACTCCTGTCAGAAAACCTATCCAGCTTCGATCATCTAGTTCTGACCTACTTTTTGTTCCTAGAGTCAACACTAACATTGAAAATAGAGATTTTTCCACTGCTGCTCCAACTCTTTGGAATATGCTCCCTCTTAGTGTTAGATCAGTTGACAATATTGAGACTGACCAATAGCCTCTGAGCTTGGTTTCCAATTATTTAGGCACAATACAAGTTATCTTATTATTATCATATGTACTGCCGCGGAACTACTTCGAATTCGTACGCCTCTGGTTGTCAAGTGGGAAAAAATGACGTCATCACCAGGTGTTAATGTGTCAATCCGTAGCTACGCAGTGTGCAACTTCCTGTGAATGTCGCGCCATTATAAGCATGCGACAATTCTATGTTGCACATTCGCTACAAGCGTCCATCCTCGCGCGCCATGGGATGCCGGTTGCGAATTACCATAACTGACATAGGCGGATCCAGCTGATGCCTGGAGGCTCGTGCCCCCTACTCTTTTGGTCTCACTGTGCCTGCGCTAGAGTGGGGTGCCCCATTCATCTTTGGAATTTGCCCCCGTTATGTGCCACTTAGACTTTGGAATGTGGCCCCGCTTAGGTTAGTCTCAAGGGGGTGCAATTGGAGGTTTTTGGTGAGCTTCCGAAATTGTGAATAAATGTTCAACATCATCCCCCATCGTATTCCGATGTCATGATCCGACAACGTGGTGTTGAAGCTTTGGCCAATTATTCAACAATACCCGATCCGACAGCGCGACGGCGGAGTGGCGACATCGCGATCGCGCGATATCTCGACAGCGGAATCATGCTGAAACCCCAGCTCAGCCTATTCAATGTGAATTTGGTTGAGTGGAGGTTTTATGGCGATCCTCAAGGGGGTACATTTTGAAGTTCCCGTAGACTACTCTCTACGTATCCGTTCCTGACTGGGTCACGTGCCTAACGGTCAGGAGCTGCCGATCCGCCGATGAAAAAACCAAGGACCAGAGCTCCCGGGGGCTCACTGGAGTGAGAAAAAATTCCTTGACTCCGAGCTTATGTAGCGCCCCAGTCAAGTAAGAATAAAACCATTCCAGGGTCCCGTGATCCCGAGTAATCAGGTTAGATCAACGTTCATTCCAGGGCCCAGAGCTCCTTGTTATTTGGAGGGGGCCTAACAATTCAAACTTGCCCCAGGGCCCCAATATATCTTAATCTGCCTCTGAGCCCGCAGATATAATGTTTCGTCTTTTGCGCAAATTTTTTAACTTGCATAATGTGTGAAACAAGTTTATAATGGTGTTCAGGAAAGTGACATAGATGCAGGATGTTGATTAACTGGAAATGTATATTTAAAAGATGGAAGATCTCCGAATGCAACTTGCAATGCAAGGACACCACAAAACCAGGCGGACTTTATTGTAGACTATGTATACAAGAAAAACAACATCGAAATTGTTCATACTTTGCTTAACCGCAACTTCGCTAAGAAAAACGCAGATTATGCTAAATAGCCGCGTGGTCAGGTGTGATCGTCTAGAAACTGTCATATCAATGCATCCCTTGCAGAACGCACATAATCGACGAAACTTATAACTAAAGGTGTTTCCATATAAACTTTTAGATAGATTTTTTATTCTCAAACCATTGAAATAAATTAGTTGATTCATATAGCCTACATAAAGGGGCCTACGGGTGTCAGAATTTGATGAATACTGGGGAGAGGCGCCCAAGGCTCATAAAAGCCGCCAATTGACAGGCCTGTTGCGTGGTTGGGGGAGGGTAGTGTAGAAGACTTTACGCGGTGCCGGTGGGGTAGTTTTTGGAGAGTTAATTGTTGCGGTGTCGTGTCGTTTCTCATTCTTGGCGATTTCCCAGATAGCATTTCCAACTCGGGTCAATATTGGCCTAATGTATGTTACTATATTGGGCCAATATTGGTAGCCAACATTGGGGTAAGATCGGGCCAACAATGGCAGTTCCGGCGCTTGGCCTAGCACTGGCCTATCAACATTGGCCTAAGGTTGGCATTCCAAGCTAAAGGCTGTCATTCTCTGCCAACATTGGCCCAAGACGGAAAATACTATGGAATCTGGGGTGTGATATCACGATCGATATCACTGTGAGTTATCCAGCGTCTTTCTTTTTTGCAGTGCGGGGAAACTTAATTGCATCCAGAACTCGGATTCACCACTACCATTCAGCACTGATATAATCACCGGCCTGAAAGGATACACGGTGGAGCATCACCGTTGAATTTCCAAAGTCTCGTTTACGACGTCACCCAGCTGCCCGATGAAAATTCTGACTGCTGATCACGGACAACCGGCTCGGAAGGTTGGACCGTGTCTTTGTAATTGTGTTGGCGTCCGTACTTCTGTTTATATTAAGTTTATCACTGAACATTGATACTATTCGGACCATGTTTTTTGTTTTCACAATATTTTCCTATTCGCGGTCAATACAATTAACAATTAGTATTTCGCCCTACGTATCGTTAGTTCCGTCTGTCAAGTGTTCTCCATAAGTATTGCGCCTAGAGCTATACGTCTGCGTAAATACGGTTAGAAAGGCGTCCATTATTAAACACAGTCTACATTACTTATAGGTATGTTGACGTTGTTTTAAAACACGAATCCATACTTTTGGTGTCTGCTATGCAAATTGTCTAGGAGGAAACGTTTAACATACATAGTACCCATGAACATGCACAATCATGTATACGTCATCTCGATTATAGTTGCATTTAGGAAGATATTGGGGGCAGGGTGTTTTACAATTATAATGCGGGTACCTATAAGAAATAAATAACACCTTTGTTCCCAGAACAGTGACGCATCTCGTTGACAACATATATTGTACTAGCAATAACGCCTACAGTTACTTCACTAAAAAAACAACGTTAGCTAAAACGACATAAATTCGAAAGACACCATATGCCTACATGTATCACACGCACGCATGCACGTAGGCACGCACGCACGCACGCACACACAAACACACACACATACACATACCAAACACATACATACACGCAAACACGCACGCACCACGCAGCACGCAGCACGAACCACGCATCACGCACGCACGGGTCATTTTGAGACACATCTGGAAGGCAAAACAACTAAAGCTGAACACCAAACTGAGGATATATAACTCAAATCTCAAGTCAGTATTACTCTATGGTTCGGAGACACGGTGAATTACACAGAAAATACTAAAAAAGACTTTCATTCACAAATGCCTGCGCAGAACCCTACATCTAAAGTGGTCATACATGACCGCCCAATACTACACTATGGGAATGGACCAAACAACTACCAATAGAAGACGAAATAAAGAAGATGACATTAGTGGAGCGCAATAACGCAGCGATAAAAGCTCCGGACCCTCGACTGAGACAACGCGGGTTCGAATCCTGTGCGGCTGTGTTGAACCTTGGGCAAGTTCCTTTACCCAACATTGCTTCAGTTCACTCAGCTGTATGAATGAGTACCTGGCTATAGACAGTGATGTGGATATTTGTGTACCAATAGTCTTCGCGCATTAATTGCAGTGTGGCTAAATGCTTCCGGGAGAAGTCGAGATGGTGGAGGTAGTAAAGTGTAATTAAAGCACTTTGAGCAGTCCCGGGGAATGGATACTGCGCTATATAAGAACTTACTTTTACCTTTTTGACATGGAGGTGGATGGGACATACACGCAGGAAACATACAACAAACATCACACGTCAAGCAATTACATGGAACACACCAGGGACGAGAAGAAGAGGAAGACAAAGAAACACCCGACAGAAAGACACGGAAAGCGAAAGAAAGCAGATGGGATACATCGGCAGAGAAATCGAGAACATGGCATCAAACGGACTAGAGTGGGGGACCATGGTCGATGGCCTATTACCCTCAGCGAGAAAACAGGCCTAAAGGTAAGTTCTTATGTATCACAGTGTCCAGTCCTCAGGTCTGATCAAGGCACTTTACACTTTACTCCCTGACAGACCTGTTCAATTGAACACCATAAGGTAAGTTCTTATGTATCACAGTGTCAAGTCCTCAGGTCTGATCAAGGCACTTTACACTTTACTCCCTGGCAGACCTGTTCAATTGAACACCATAAGGTAAGTTCTTATGTATCACAGCATCCAGTCCTCGGGTCTGATCAAGGCACTTTACACTTTACTCCCTGACAGACCTGTTCAATTGAACACCATAAGGTAAGTTCTTATGTATCAGAGTGTCCAGTCCTCAGGTCTGATCAAGGCACTTTACATTTTACTCCCTGACAGACCTGTTCAATTGAACACCATAAGGTAAGTTCTTATGTATCACAGCATCCAGTCCTCAGGCCTGATCAAGGCACTTTACACTTTACTCCCTGACAGACCTGTTCAATTGAACACCATAAGGTAAGTTCTTATGTATCACTGTGTCCAGTCCTCAGGTCTGATCAAGGCACTTTACACTTTACTCCCTGGCAGACCTGTTCAATTGAACACCATAAGGTAAGTTCTTATGTATCACAGTGTCCAGTCCTCAGGTCTGATCAAGGCACTTTACACTTTACTCCCTGGCAGACCTGTTCAATTGAACACCATAAGGTAAGTTTTAGTTCAGTGTTTACCAGGGAAGATATTAGTTCACTGCCAGTACCAGAGGCTAAGTTCAAGGGGGCAGATTCAGACTATTTAGGACAGTTAGTTGTAACCTCGGAAATGGTAGCTAAGAAAATAAGGGCTATGAAGGATAATAAATCACCTGGAGTGGACAGGATTCCGCCCAAACTACTATTGGAAATTGTAGAACAAATTAGCGCACCGCTTGCAACAGTTTTCAATTTGTCATTAGAAGAGGGAGTGGTTCCTTTAGAATGGAAAGAGGCAAATATTATACCGTTATTTAAAAAAGGTTCGAGAAACAAGTCAGAGAACTATAGACCAGTGAGTTTAACATCAGTGATTTGCAAATTATTAGAAAGACTAATTAAAGATCACATGGTGGATTTTCTTGTTAAACATAACTTGATAAACCCATCTCAACGTGGGTTTTTAAAAGCGAGGTCATGCTTAACAAATATGTTATGTTTTTTGGAAGATAGGTGGTAGATGAGGGATCACCAGTAGATATCATCTATTTAGATTTTCAAAAAGCTTTCGACAAAGTACCACATCAAAGATTACTCCTTAAGCTAAAGGCCCATGGCATAGGAAATGGTATAATAAACTGGATAGAAAAATGGCTGAATGACAGAAGACAACGTGTAGTAGTTGATGGGGAGGCTTCAAACTGGAAATCGGTATTGAGTGGGGTACCACAGGGATCAGTACTAGGACCTATATTATTCTTAATATATATCAACGATTTGGACGATGATATAACAAGCAAGATGTTAAAATTTGCGGATGATACAAAAGTGTTTAGAAGGATTAAAAGTGATGGAGACAGACAGCATTTACAAGATGATCTTGATAGGTTGATCAAATGGTCTGAAAAGTGGCAAATGCTGTTCAATTTTGGGAAATGTAAATGCCTCCACACAGGTCATGGGAATGAAGAGGTAAAATATAAAATGGGGGGTACTGTTCTAAGTACTACTGTAAAAGAAAAGGACTTAGGGTTAACCATTAGTGCTGATATGAAGGTTTCAGAGCAGTGCGGAATTGCAGCGTCAAAGGGAAATCAAATTCTTGGATTAATTAGGCGAAATATAGTGTATAAGAAAAAAGAATTCATAGTACCGCTGTACAAAACAATAGTGAGGCCTCATTTAGAATATTGTATACAAGCATGGAGGCCATATCGCAAGAAGGACATAGATATGCTAGAAAGAGTACAGAGGAGAGCGACTAAAATGATACCAAATCTGAGGGATCTTAGTTACGAAATACGCCTAAAAGAATGTGGTTTAACAACACTAGAGACCAGGAGATTGAGAGGAGATCACATAGAAGTGTTTAAAATATTGAATGGTTATGAAAATATTGATAGAAACATTTTTTTCTCAGTTAAGAAAGATAGAAGGACCAGAGGACATGAAGCTACATTAGTAAAGGAGCAGTGTAGATTAGATATAAGAAAGTTCTCATTCTCACAAAGGACTGTAAATGAATGGAACAGATTATCTCCTGATTGTGTTGGTGCTAGTAGCGTGAATATGTTTAAAAATAAAATCGACACACACCTTAAAAAGGCGGGATACACGTAGATAAAAAGTATTGGACTCTCGATAAGCCAAAAGGCTTCCTTGTCCAACTGCTATCCATAGTAATTTTCTGGTTGGCAATCTTGTTCTCACAAAGTTCTTATGTATCACAGTATCCAGTCCTCAGGTCTGATCAAGGCACTTTACACTTTACTCCCTGGCAGACCTGTTCAATTGAAGACCATAAGGTAAGTTCTTATATATCACAGTGTCCAGTCCTCAGGTCTGATCAAGGCACTTTACACTTTACTCCCTGGCAGACCTGTTCCATTGAACACCATAAGGTAAGTTCTTATGTATCACAGTGTCCAGTCCTCAGGTCTGATCAAGGCACTTTACACTTTACTCCCTGGCAGACCTGTTCAATTGAACACCATAAGGTAAGTTCTTATGTATCACAGCATCCAGTCCTCAGGTCTGATCAAGGCACTTTACACTTTACTCCCTGGCAGACCTGTTCCATTGAATACCATAAGGTAAGTTCTTATGTATCACAGTGTCCAGTCCTCAGGTCTGATCAAGGCACTTTACACTTTACTCCCTGGCAGACCTGTTCAATTGAACACCATAAGGTAAGTTCTTATGTATCACAGTGTCCAGTCCTCAGGTCTGATCAAGGCACTTTACACTTTACTCCCTGGCAGACCTGTTCAATTGAACACCATAAGGTAAGTTTTAGTTCAGTGTTTACCAGGGAAGATATTAGTTCACTGCCAGTACCAGAGGCTAAGTTCAAGGGGGCAGATTCAGACTATTTAGGACAGTTAGTTGTAACCTCGGAAATGGTAGCTAAGAAAATAAGGGCTATGAAGGATAATAAATCACCTGGAGTGGACAGGATTCCGCCCAAACTACTATTGGAAATTGTAGAACAAATTAGCGCACCGCTTGCAACAGTTTTCAATTTGTCATTAGAAGAGGGAGTGGTTCCTTTAGAATGGAAAGAGGCAAATATTATACCGTTATTTAAAAAAGGTTCGAGAAACAAGTCAGAGAACTATAGACCAGTGAGTTTAACATCAGTGATTTGCAAATTATTAGAAAGACTAATTAAAGATCACATGGTGGATTTTCTTGTTAAACATAACTTGATAAACCCATCTCAACGTGGGTTTTTAAAAGCGAGGTCATGCTTAACAAATATGTTATGTTTTTTGGAAGATAGGTGGTAGATGAGGGATCACCAGTAGATATCATCTATTTAGATTTTCAAAAAGCTTTCGACAAAGTACCACATCAAAGATTACTCCTTAAGCTAAAGGCCCATGGCATAGGAAATGGTATAATAAACTGGATAGAAAAATGGCTGAATGACAGAAGACAACGTGTAGTAGTTGATGGGGAGGCTTCAAACTGGAAATCGGTATTGAGTGGGGTACCACAGGGATCAGTACTAGGACCTATATTATTCTTAATATATATCAACGATTTGGACGATGATATAACAAGCAAGATGTTAAAATTTGCGGATGATACAAAAGTGTTTAGAAGGATTAAAAGTGATGGAGACAGACAGCATTTACAAGATGATCTTGATAGGTTGATCAAATGGTCTGAAAAGTGGCAAATGCTGTTCAATTTTGGGAAATGTAAATGCCTCCACACAGGTCATGGGAATGAAGAGGTAAAATATAAAATGGGGGGTACTGTTCTAAGTACTACTGTAAAAGAAAAGGACTTAGGGTTAACCATTAGTGCTGATATGAAGGTTTCAGAGCAGTGCGGAATTGCAGCGTCAAAGGGAAATCAAATTCTTGGATTAATTAGGCGAAATATAGTGTATAAGAAAAAAGAATTCATAGTACCGCTGTACAAAACAATAGTGAGGCCTCATTTAGAATATTGTATACAAGCATGGAGGCCATATCGCAAGAAGGACATAGATATGCTAGAAAGAGTACAGAGGAGAGCGACTAAAATGATACCAAATCTGAGGGATCTTAGTTACGAAATACGCCTAAAAGAATGTGGTTTAACAACACTAGAGACCAGGAGATTGAGAGGAGATCACATAGAAGTGTTTAAAATATTGAATGGTTATGAAAATATTGATAGAAACATTTTTTTCTCAGTTAAGAAAGATAGAAGGACCAGAGGACATGAAGCTACATTAGTAAAGGAGCAGTGTAGATTAGATATAAGAAAGTTCTCATTCTCACAAAGGACTGTAAATGAATGGAACAGATTATCTCCTGATTGTGTTGGTGCTAGTAGCGTGAATATGTTTTAAAATAAAATCGACACACACCTTAAAAAGGCGGGATACACGTAGATAAAAAGTATTGGACTCTCGATAAGCCAAAAGGCTTCCTTGTCCAACTGCTATCCATAGTAATTTTCTGGTTGGCAATCTTGTTCTCACAAAGTTCTTATGTATCACAGTATCCAGTCCTCAGGTCTGATCAAGGCACTTTACACTTTACTCCCTGGCAGACCTGTTCAATTGAAGACCATAAGGTAAGTTCTTATATATCACAGTGTCCAGTCCTCAGGTCTGATCAAGGCACTTTACACTTTACTCCCTGGCAGACCTGTTCCATTGAACACCATAAGGTAAGTTCTTATGTATCACAGTGTCCAGTCCTCAGGTCTGATCAAGGCACTTTACACTTTACTCCCTGGCAGACCTGTTCAATTGAACACCATAAGGTAAGTTCTTATGTATCACAGCATCCAGTCCTCAGGTCTGATCAAGGCACTTTACACTTTACTCCCTGGCAGACCTGTTCCATTGAATACCATAAGGTAAGTTCTTATGTATCACAGTGTCCAGTCCTCAGGTCTGATCAAGGCACTTTACACTTTACTCCCTGACAGACCTGTTCAATTGAACACCATAAGGTAAGTTCTTATGTATCACAGTGTCAAGTCCTCAGGTCTGATCAAGGCACTTTACACTTTACTCCCTGGCAGACCTGTTCAATTGAACACCATAAGGTAAGTTCTTATGTATCACAGCATCCAGTCCTCGGGTCTGATCAAGGCACTTTACACTTTACTCCCTGACAGACCTGTTCAATTGAACACCATAAGGTAAGTTCTTATGTATCAGAGTGTCCAGTCCTCAGGTCTGATCAAGGCACTTTACATTTTACTCCCTGACAGACCTGTTCAATTGAACACCATAAGGTAAGTTCTTATGTATCACAGCATCCAGTCCTCAGGCCTGATCAAGGCACTTTACACTTTACTCCCTGACAGACCTGTTCAATTGAACACCATAAGGTAAGTTCTTATGTATCACTGTGTCCAGTCCTCAGGTCTGATCAAGGCACTTTACACTTTACTCCCTGGCAGACCTGTTCAATTGAACACCATAAGGTAAGTTCTTATGTATCACAGTGTCCAGTCCTCAGGTCTGATCAAGGCACTTTACACTTTACTCCCTGGCAGACCTGTTCAATTGAACACCATAAGGTAAGTTTTAGTTCAGTGTTTACCAGGGAAGATATTAGTTCACTGCCAGTACCAGAGGCTAAGTTCAAGGGGGCAGATTCAGACTATTTAGGACAGTTAGTTGTAACCTCGGAAATGGTAGCTAAGAAAATAAGGGCTATGAAGGATAATAAATCACCTGGAGTGGACAGGATTCCGCCCAAACTACTATTGGAAATTGTAGAACAAATTAGCGCACCGCTTGCAACAGTTTTCAATTTGTCATTAGAAGAGGGAGTGGTTCCTTTAGAATGGAAAGAGGCAAATATTATACCGTTATTTAAAAAAGGTTCGAGAAACAAGTCAGAGAACTATAGACCAGTGAGTTTAACATCAGTGATTTGCAAATTATTAGAAAGACTAATTAAAGATCACATGGTGGATTTTCTTGTTAAACATAACTTGATAAACCCATCTCAACGTGGGTTTTTAAAAGCGAGGTCATGCTTAACAAATATGTTATGTTTTTTGGAAGATAGGTGGTAGATGAGGGATCACCAGTAGATATCATCTATTTAGATTTTCAAAAAGCTTTCGACAAAGTACCACATCAAAGATTACTCCTTAAGCTAAAGGCCCATGGCATAGGAAATGGTATAATAAACTGGATAGAAAAATGGCTGAATGACAGAAGACAACGTGTAGTAGTTGATGGGGAGGCTTCAAACTGGAAATCGGTATTGAGTGGGGTACCACAGGGATCAGTACTAGGACCTATATTATTCTTAATATATATCAACGATTTGGACGATGATATAACAAGCAAGATGTTAAAATTTGCGGATGATACAAAAGTGTTTAGAAGGATTAAAAGTGATGGAGACAGACAGCATTTACAAGATGATCTTGATAGGTTGATCAAATGGTCTGAAAAGTGGCAAATGCTGTTCAATTTTGGGAAATGTAAATGCCTCCACACAGGTCATGGGAATGAAGAGGTAAAATATAAAATGGGGGGTACTGTTCTAAGTACTACTGTAAAAGAAAAGGACTTAGGGTTAACCATTAGTGCTGATATGAAGGTTTCAGAGCAGTGCGGAATTGCAGCGTCAAAGGGAAATCAAATTCTTGGATTAATTAGGCGAAATATAGTGTATAAGAAAAAAGAATTCATAGTACCGCTGTACAAAACAATAGTGAGGCCTCATTTAGAATATTGTATACAAGCATGGAGGCCATATCGCAAGAAGGACATAGATATGCTAGAAAGAGTACAGAGGAGAGCGACTAAAATGATACCAAATCTGAGGGATCTTAGTTACGAAATACGCCTAAAAGAATGTGGTTTAACAACACTAGAGACCAGGAGATTGAGAGGAGATCACATAGAAGTGTTTAAAATATTGAATGGTTATGAAAATATTGATAGAAACATTTTTTTCTCAGTTAAGAAAGATAGAAGGACCAGAGGACATGAAGCTACATTAGTAAAGGAGCAGTGTAGATTAGATATAAGAAAGTTCTCATTCTCACAAAGGACTGTAAATGAATGGAACAGATTATCTCCTGATTGTGTTGGTGCTAGTAGCGTGAATATGTTTAAAAATAAAATCGACACACACCTTAAAAAGGCGGGATACACGTAGATAAAAAGTATTGGACTCTCGATAAGCCAAAAGGCTTCCTTGTCCAACTGCTATCCATAGTAATTTTCTGGTTGGCAATCTTGTTCTCACAAAGTTCTTATGTATCACAGTATCCAGTCCTCAGGTCTGATCAAGGCACTTTACACTTTACTCCCTGGCAGACCTGTTCAATTGAAGACCATAAGGTAAGTTCTTATATATCACAGTGTCCAGTCCTCAGGTCTGATCAAGGCACTTTACACTTTACTCCCTGGCAGACCTGTTCCATTGAACACCATAAGGTAAGTTCTTATGTATCACAGTGTCCAGTCCTCAGGTCTGATCAAGGCACTTTACACTTTACTCCCTGGCAGACCTGTTCAATTGAACACCATAAGGTAAGTTCTTATGTATCACAGCATCCAGTCCTCAGGTCTGATCAAGGCACTTTACACTTTACTCCCTGGCAGACCTGTTCCATTGAATACCATAAGGTAAGTTCTTATGTATCACAGTGTCCAGTCCTCAGGTCTGATCAAGGCACTTTACACTTTACTCCCTGACAGACCTGTTCAATTGAACACCATAAGGTAAGTTCTTATGTATCACAGCATCCAGTCCTCAGGTCTGATCAAGGCACTTTACACTTTACTCCCTGGCAGACCTGTTCAATTGAACACCATAAGGTAAGTTCTTATGTATCACAGTGTCCAGTCCTCAGGTCTGATCAAGGCACTTTACACTTTACTCCCTGGCAGACCTGTTCAATTGAACACCATAAGGTAAGTTTTAGTTCAGTGTTTACCAGGGAAGATATTAGTTCACTGCCAGTACCAGAGGCTAAGTTCAAGGGGGCAGATTCAGACTATTTAGGACAGTTAGTTGTAACCTCGGAAATGGTAGCTAAGAAAATAAGGGCTATGAAGGATAATAAATCACCTGGAGTGGACAGGATTCCGCCCAAACTACTATTGGAAATTGTAGAACAAATTAGCGCACCGCTTGCAACAGTTTTCAATTTGTCATTAGAAGAGGGAGTGGTTCCTTTAGAATGGAAAGAGGCAAATATTATACCGTTATTTAAAAAAGGTTCGAGAAACAAGTCAGAGAACTATAGACCAGTGAGTTTAACATCAGTGATTTGCAAATTATTAGAAAGACTAATTAAAGATCACATGGTGGATTTTCTTGTTAAACATAACTTGATAAACCCATCTCAACGTGGGTTTTTAAAAGCGAGGTCATGCTTAACAAATATGTTATGTTTTTTGGAAGATAGGTGGTAGATGAGGGATCACCAGTAGATATCATCTATTTAGATTTTCAAAAAGCTTTCGACAAAGTACCACATCAAAGATTACTCCTTAAGCTAAAGGCCCATGGCATAGGAAATGGTATAATAAACTGGATAGAAAAATGGCTGAATGACAGAAGACAACGTGTAGTAGTTGATGGGGAGGCTTCAAACTGGAAATCGGTATTGAGTGGGGTACCACAGGGATCAGTACTAGGACCTATATTATTCTTAATATATATCAACGATTTGGACGATGATATAACAAGCAAGATGTTAAAATTTGCGGATGATACAAAAGTGTTTAGAAGGATTAAAAGTGATGGAGACAGACAGCATTTACAAGATGATCTTGATAGGTTGATCAAATGGTCTGAAAAGTGGCAAATGCTGTTCAATTTTGGGAAATGTAAATGCCTCCACACAGGTCATGGGAATGAAGAGGTAAAATATAAAATGGGGGGTACTGTTCTAAGTACTACTGTAAAAGAAAAGGACTTAGGGTTAACCATTAGTGCTGATATGAAGGTTTCAGAGCAGTGCGGAATTGCAGCGTCAAAGGGAAATCAAATTCTTGGATTAATTAGGCGAAATATAGTGTATAAGAAAAAAGAATTCATAGTACCGCTGTACAAAACAATAGTGAGGCCTCATTTAGAATATTGTATACAAGCATGGAGGCCATATCGCAAGAAGGACATAGATATGCTAGAAAGAGTACAGAGGAGAGCGACTAAAATGATACCAAATCTGAGGGATCTTAGTTACGAAATACGCCTAAAAGAATGTGGTTTAACAACACTAGAGACCAGGAGATTGAGAGGAGATCACATAGAAGTGTTTAAAATATTGAATGGTTATGAAAATATTGATAGAAACATTTTTTTCTCAGTTAAGAAAGATAGAAGGACCAGAGGACATGAAGCTACATTAGTAAAGGAGCAGTGTAGATTAGATATAAGAAAGTTCTCATTCTCACAAAGGACTGTAAATGAATGGAACAGATTATCTCCTGATTGTGTTGGTGCTAGTAGCGTGAATATGTTTAAAAATAAAATCGACACACACCTTAAAAAGGCGGGATACACGTAGATAAAAAGTATTGGACTCTCGATAAGCCAAAAGGCTTCCTTGTCCAACTGCTATCCATAGTAATTTTCTGGTTGGCAATCTTGTTCTCACAAAGTTCTTATGTATCACAGTATCCAGTCCTCAGGTCTGATCAAGGCACTTTACACTTTACTCCCTGGCAGACCTGTTCAATTGAAGACCATAAGGTAAGTTCTTATATATCACAGTGTCCAGTCCTCAGGTCTGATCAAGGCACTTTACACTTTACTCCCTGGCAGACCTGTTCCATTGAACACCATAAGGTAAGTTCTTATGTATCACAGTGTCCAGTCCTCAGGTCTGATCAAGGCACTTTACACTTTACTCCCTGGCAGACCTGTTCAATTGAACACCATAAGGTAAGTTCTTATGTATCACAGCATCCAGTCCTCAGGTCTGATCAAGGCACTTTACACTTTACTCCCTGGCAGACCTGTTCCATTGAATACCATAAGGTAAGTTCTTATGTATCACAGTGTCCAGTCCTCAGGTCTGATCAAGGCACTTTACACTTTACTCCCTGACAGACCTGTTCAATTGAACACCATAAGGTAAGTTCTTATGTATCACAGTGTCAAGTCCTCAGGTCTGATCAAGGCACTTTACACTTTACTCCCTGGCAGACCTGTTCAATTGAACACCATAAGGTAAGTTCTTATGTATCACAGCATCCAGTCCTCGGGTCTGATCAAGGCACTTTACACTTTACTCCCTGACAGACCTGTTCAATTGAACACCATAAGGTAAGTTCTTATGTATCAGAGTGTCCAGTCCTCAGGTCTGATCAAGGCACTTTACATTTTACTCCCTGACAGACCTGTTCAATTGAACACCATAAGGTAAGTTCTTATGTATCACAGCATCCAGTCCTCAGGCCTGATCAAGGCACTTTACACTTTACTCCCTGACAGACCTGTTCAATTGAACACCATAAGGTAAGTTCTTATGTATCACTGTGTCCAGTCCTCAGGTCTGATCAAGGCACTTTACACTTTACTCCCTGGCAGACCTGTTCAATTGAACACCATAAGGTAAGTTCTTATGTATCACAGTGTCCAGTCCTCAGGTCTGATCAAGGCACTTTACACTTTACTCCCTGGCAGACCTGTTCAATTGAACACCATAAGGTAAGTTTTAGTTCAGTGTTTACCAGGGAAGATATTAGTTCACTGCCAGTACCAGAGGCTAAGTTCAAGGGGGCAGATTCAGACTATTTAGGACAGTTAGTTGTAACCTCGGAAATGGTAGCTAAGAAAATAAGGGCTATGAAGGATAATAAATCACCTGGAGTGGACAGGATTCCGCCCAAACTACTATTGGAAATTGTAGAACAAATTAGCGCACCGCTTGCAACAGTTTTCAATTTGTCATTAGAAGAGGGAGTGGTTCCTTTAGAATGGAAAGAGGCAAATATTATACCGTTATTTAAAAAAGGTTCGAGAAACAAGTCAGAGAACTATAGACCAGTGAGTTTAACATCAGTGATTTGCAAATTATTAGAAAGACTAATTAAAGATCACATGGTGGATTTTCTTGTTAAACATAACTTGATAAACCCATCTCAACGTGGGTTTTTAAAAGCGAGGTCATGCTTAACAAATATGTTATGTTTTTTGGAAGATAGGTGGTAGATGAGGGATCACCAGTAGATATCATCTATTTAGATTTTCAAAAAGCTTTCGACAAAGTACCACATCAAAGATTACTCCTTAAGCTAAAGGCCCATGGCATAGGAAATGGTATAATAAACTGGATAGAAAAATGGCTGAATGACAGAAGACAACGTGTAGTAGTTGATGGGGAGGCTTCAAACTGGAAATCGGTATTGAGTGGGGTACCACAGGGATCAGTACTAGGACCTATATTATTCTTAATATATATCAACGATTTGGACGATGATATAACAAGCAAGATGTTAAAATTTGCGGATGATACAAAAGTGTTTAGAAGGATTAAAAGTGATGGAGACAGACAGCATTTACAAGATGATCTTGATAGGTTGATCAAATGGTCTGAAAAGTGGCAAATGCTGTTCAATTTTGGGAAATGTAAATGCCTCCACACAGGTCATGGGAATGAAGAGGTAAAATATAAAATGGGGGGTACTGTTCTAAGTACTACTGTAAAAGAAAAGGACTTAGGGTTAACCATTAGTGCTGATATGAAGGTTTCAGAGCAGTGCGGAATTGCAGCGTCAAAGGGAAATCAAATTCTTGGATTAATTAGGCGAAATATAGTGTATAAGAAAAAAGAATTCATAGTACCGCTGTACAAAACAATAGTGAGGCCTCATTTAGAATATTGTATACAAGCATGGAGGCCATATCGCAAGAAGGACATAGATATGCTAGAAAGAGTACAGAGGAGAGCGACTAAAATGATACCAAATCTGAGGGATCTTAGTTACGAAATACGCCTAAAAGAATGTGGTTTAACAACACTAGAGACCAGGAGATTGAGAGGAGATCACATAGAAGTGTTTAAAATATTGAATGGTTATGAAAATATTGATAGAAACATTTTTTTCTCAGTTAAGAAAGATAGAAGGACCAGAGGACATGAAGCTACATTAGTAAAGGAGCAGTGTAGATTAGATATAAGAAAGTTCTCATTCTCACAAAGGACTGTAAATGAATGGAACAGATTATCTCCTGATTGTGTTGGTGCTAGTAGCGTGAATATGTTTAAAAATAAAATCGACACACACCTTAAAAAGGCGGGATACACGTAGATAAAAAGTATTGGACTCTCGATAAGCCAAAAGGCTTCCTTGTCCAACTGCTATCCATAGTAATTTTCTGGTTGGCAATCTTGTTCTCACAAAGTTCTTATGTATCACAGTATCCAGTCCTCAGGTCTGATCAAGGCACTTTACACTTTACTCCCTGGCAGACCTGTTCAATTGAAGACCATAAGGTAAGTTCTTATATATCACAGTGTCCAGTCCTCAGGTCTGATCAAGGCACTTTACACTTTACTCCCTGACAGACCTGTTCAATTGAACACCATAAGGTAAGTTCTTATGTATCACAGCATCCAGTCCTCAGGTCTGATCAAGGCACTTTACACTTTACTCCCTGGCAGACCTGTTCAATTGAACACCATAAGGTAAGTTCTTATGTATCACAGTGTCCAGTCCTCAGGTCTGATCAAGGCACTTTACACTTTACTCCCTGGCAGACCTGTTCAATTGAACACCATAAGGTAAGTTCTTATGTATCACAGCATCCAGTCCTCAGGTCTGATCAAGGCACTTTACACTTTACTCCCTGGCAGACCTGTTCCATTGAACACCATAAGGTAAGTTCTTATGTATCACAGTGTCCAGTCCTCAGGTCTGATCAAGGCACTTTACACTTTACTCCCTGGCAGACCTGTTCAATTGAACACCATAAGGTAAGTTCTTATGTATCACAGCATCCAGTCCTCAGGTCTGATCAAGGCACTTTACACTTTACTCCCTGGCAGACCTGTTCCATTGAATACCATAAGGTAAGTTCTTATGTATCACAGTGTCCAGTCCTCAGGTCTGATCAAGGCACTTTACACTTTACTCCCTGGCAGACCTGTTCAATTGAACACCATAAGGTAAGTTCTTATGTATCACAGTATCCAGTCCTCAGGTCTGATCAAGGCACTTTACACTTTACTCCCTGGCAGACCTGTTCAATTGAACACCATAAGGTAAGTTCTTATGTATCACAGTGTCCAGTCCTCAGGTCTGATCAAGGCACTTTACACTTTACTCCCTGGCAGACCTGTTCAATTGAACACCATAAGGTAAGTTCTTATGTATCACAGCATCCAGTCCTCGGGTCTGATCAAGGCACTTTACACTTTACTCCCTGACAGACCTGTTCAATTGAACACCATAAGGTAAGTTCTTATGTATCACAGTGTCCAGTCCTCAGGTCTGATCAAGGCACTTTACACTTTACTCCCTGACAGACCTGTTTAATTGAACACCATAAGGTAAGTTCTTATGTATCACAGTGTCCAGCCCTCAGGTCTGATCAAGGCACTTTACACTTTACTCCCTGACAGACCTGTTTCATTGAACACCATAAGGTAAGTTCTTATGTATCACAGTGTCCAGTCCTCAGGTCTGATCAAGGCACTTTACACTTTACTCCCTGACAGACCTGTTCAATTGAACACCATAAGGTAAGTTCTTATGTATCACAGTGTCCAGTCCTCAGGTCTGATCAAGGCACTTTACACTTTACTCCCTGGCAGACCTGTTCAATTGAACACCATAAGGTAAGTTCTTATGTATCACAGTGTCCAGTCCTCAGGTCTGATCAAGGCACTTTACACTTTACTCCCTGACAGACCTATTCAATTGAACACCATAAGGTAAGTTCTTATGTATCACAGTGTCCAGTCCTCAGGTCTGATCAAGGCACTTTACACTTTACTCCCTGGCAGACCTGTTCAATTGAACACCATAAGGTAAGTTCTTATATATCACAGCATCCAGTCCTCAGGTCTGATCAAGGCACTTTACACTTTACTCCCTGACAGACCTGTTCAATTGAACACCATAAGGTAAGTTCTTATGTATCACAGCATCCAGTCCTCAGGTCTGATCAAGGCACTTTACACTTTACTCCGTGACAGACCTGTTCAATTGAACACCATAAGGTAAGTTCTTATGTATCACAGCATCCAGTCCTCAGGTCTGATCAAGGCACTTTACACTTTACTCCCTGGCAGACCTGTTCAATTGAACACCATAAGGCAAGTTCTTATGTATCACAGTGTCCAGTCCTCAGGTCTGATCAAGGCACTTTACACTTTACTCCCTGGCAGACCTGTTCAATTGAATACCATAAGGTAAGTTCTTATGTATCACAGTGTCCAGTCCTCAGGTCTGATCAAGGCACTTTACACTTTACTCCCTGGCAGACCTGTTCAATTGAACACCATAAGGTAAGTTCTTATGTATCACAGTGTCCAGTCCTCAGGTCTGATCAAGGCACTTTACACTTTACTCCCTGGCAGACCTGTTCAATTGAACACCATAAGGTAAGTTCTTATGTATCAGAGTGTCCAGTCCTCAGGTCTGATCAAGGCACTTTACACTTTACTCCCTGGCAGACCTGTTCAATTGAACACCATAAGTTAAGTTCTTATGTATCACAGCATCCAGTCCTCAGGTCTGATCAAGGCACTTTACACTTTACTCCCTGGCAGACCTGTTCAGTTGAACACCATAAGGTAAGTTCTTATTTATCACAGCATCCAGTCCTCAGGTCTGATCAAGGCACTTTACACTTTACTCCCTGGCAGACCTGTTCAGTTGAACACCATAAGGTAAGTTCTTATGTATCACAGTTTCCAGTCCTCAGGTCTGATCAAGGCACTTTACACTTTACTCCCTGACAGACCTGTTCAATTGAACACCATAAGGTAAGTTCTTATGTATCACAGCATCCAGTCCTCAGGTCTGATCAAGGCACTTTACACTTTACTCCCTGACAGACCTGTTCAATTGAACACCATAAGGTAAGTTCTTATGTATCACAGCATCCAGTCCTCAGGTCTGATCAAGGCACTTTACACTTTACTCCCTGGCAGACCTGTTCAGTTGAACACCATAAGGTAAGTTCTTATGTATCACAGTTTCCAGTCCTCAGGTCTGATCAAGGCACTTTACACTTTACTCCCTGACAGACCTGTTCAATTGAACACCATAAGGTAAGTTCTTATGCATCACAGCATCCAGTCCTCAGGTCTGATCAAGGCACTTTACACTTTACTCCCTGGCAGACCTGTTCAATTGAACACCATAAGGTAAGTTCTTATGTATCACAGTGTCCAGTCCTCAGGTCTGATCAAGGCGTTTTACACTTTACTCCCTGACAGACCTGTTCAATTGAACACCATAAGGTAAGTTCTTATGTATCACAGTGTCCAGTCCTCGGGTCTGATCAAGGCACTTTACACTTTACTCCCTGGCAGACCTGTTCCATTGAACACCATAAGGTAAGTTCTTATGTATCACAGTGTCCAGTCCTCAGGTCTGATCAAGGCACTTTACACTTTACTCCCTGTTCAATTGAACACCATCTCGACTTCACTGGGAAGCATCCACAATGAATGGAGGTTGATTCCTGTGTGCAGTATATGTTTGTTTGACATGTAATCAAAATTATACAACATAAATATACATATTACACTACTTAAAAATTTTCAATACTGCAGTATATATATATATATCTTTTAGTTTAGTTGCCTAAATGCACTTTTCAAATTATAAACACTAATATATATATACAGATTGTATAATTACAGAAACAAATACCTAAATGATAGTTTGGCATTCCTGAAAAAAATTGTTTTGTTTCAAAGAGAAACATAAAGCAATATTATATCGCTGACTACCCACGAATCAGCATGTCTTCCAGTTCTGAGAGTCAAGTGGATCAATTTCTGGAGGGGGGACATTACAGAAATGTCGTTGGTGGGTAAAACGAGCACATATATTTTTTCAATTCAATTCAATGCTTTATTTCAGACACAAATACATATAGTGATACATATATCGGTCCATATACCCCTACCACTGTTAAAATTATAGTAGAAGCACGTTATATAATACATTTAACAGAGGTTATGATAACATATTACTTTTAAGCGTATGCCATAAAACTGTTCAAATAACATCCAAATGCCCACACATATTAGGAAATGGTTGGGAAGTTGGATGAACATCTTGCCAGTTTTGTAACACATTCTAACAAACTTTACAGGTGTATAAAACTGTCATCTACCCTGTCAGGGTGTTTCACTGGTAATTGTAATTTATTCTGTGTAATTAAAAGGTACATCAATTATGATTTATTACAATATTATAATGGTAATATTATTTATGTATCTATATGATATATTGCAAACAACATCCATTTCTGGTCAGTCCAAAGCCACATGCCTGATAACAACACTACACTATTTAGTGTACAGTTGAAAGTCTACAATTCCTTACCAGAAGTCTGAAACAGATTAAGCCTGTCCATCCTTATCCAGAAGGCAGGGTAATTGTTTGGTCAGTTTGGCTAGGGTGCAACTAATTGCAGACCATGATTAAAGCCTTTTGAAATACAGACTGGCTTCAGGCTGATGCTTAGTCCTAACTACCTATGTACACCTGTAACTGAATAGAGACTAGATTGAAAAGTATTGTTATAATAAAAAAGTCAGGTTATTCTTTTCCAAACAACTAGTTGGTAGAACACATTACCGAAATATTCAAAAATTTGAAAGTTAGATTTGAAGCCACAAAATGTTATTATTTCTGTGCATCTGTTTTACCTGACCTCACACCAGATGCCTCACCACGGTACACACCACCACTTAGAAATGAGGATCACCACTCAACTGTTCCGTCTGAACTTACTCCAGATATCTCGCCACTAACTATTTCACCAGCCAGAAGTGAGGATGAATTCCAAAATTCACAGGTGTGCACACCGTTACCATCTCCATCATTGCCGGTCAACGAACAGTCGCAGTGTGACTCAACATCACCACCACTCCCACTAGAGATAACCATTGGCACAGATGAACATATTATAGCATCTGCAGGTGATGACCTTCCTAAAAAAGGCAAGTTACTTTAAACAAAAGACCTATATATTCTTTGTTTAGATGGCACAGTGGGTCATGAATGTATGTCAGTAGGTCTAAAAGAGAATAAGTTTTTTGTTTTCGATAACACTGCTAATATTCGTCGCCATCACAACATCACGAAGAACCAGTTTTGGGATGATTGTGGGGCTTGGGTGAGTAGTCCCACAAACACTGCCATGAACTATCTGAGGTAGTACTGCATGACAACGTGTATGGAACTGTGTTCTATAAAAGAACAGATGGTGGGAGGCAACGAATTGTCACCCCACTGGAGCCCCAACCACACCCAGAGTCCATACACAGTTATATACAGGGCTTATGCTAAACATACACAGAGTGGACTGTATAAACGCAGGATATCATGGATTTAGCAAAATATGATTATGGCATTTCTAGATGGCAAGCAGAAGGTTGCAGTTGCAGAGGTTATATGTACATTTCCAGGTCGGGCGCCTCATGGAAGCAGCAAACATTGTAGCAGAAATTACATTCCCACCAAAGGAGCTGTAATTGATAACATAAAGGAGCAAGTTCCACACAAGTCCCCCAAACCAGGTGTGGCAGAGACTGGCTGATTCTGGAGAGATGGGTGGTCCCAGGTCGCGAAAGCAAGTAGCAAATATGAGGTATAGGAAGAAAAAGCGGCAGCTATCACAGAAAAACCAGGTTGATTTCACTGATTACGTGCAGAACTTTGAGACAATGGTAAAGACCCATAAATCTGTGCAGTGAGTAGAAATTAGGAAGGACAAGGTGCCTGGAATAAATGTATATAGAGAGAACCAGCTGCCTGACATCAAACGTTTCTGCTGCTATGCTCCACTCGCCCACTCTACTGTTCTTGGCGTTGACAAGACTTAACTTATGCGACTTCCATGTTACCATTTGTGTCTTTTGGCAACAGTGTTCGGCAATAGTGACTTTTTAAGTTATAACAGTTTCTTCAGCCACCTTGGTCGTAAGCTATGAGATTTAACAAGATTTAACAAGATTGCCACCCAGAGAATTAACTCTAGGTGGCAGGTGGACAAGGAAGCCCTTTGGCTTATCGAGAGTCCGACCCTTTTATCTATGTGTATCCCGCCCGAGGTATGTGTCGATTTTATTTTTAAACATATTCACGCTACTAGCACCTACACAATCAGCAGGTAATATGTTCCATTCATTTACAGTCCTTTGTGAAAATGAAAACTTTCTTATATCCAATCTACTCTGCTCCTTTGCTAATGCAAGTTCATGTCCTCTAGTCCTTCTATCTTTCTTAACTGAGAAAAACATATTTCTATCAATATTTTCATAACCCTTCAATATTTTAAACAATTCTATCTCATCTCCTCTCAATCTCCTTGTCTCTAGTGTTGTTAAACCGTATTTTTTAGGCGTATTTCGTAACTAAGATCCCTCAGATTTGGTATCATTTTAGTTGCTCTCCTCTGCACTCTTTCTAGCATATCTATGTCCTTCCTGCGATATGGCCTCCACGCTTGAATACAATATTCTAAATGAGGCCTAACTATTGTTTTGTACAGCGGTATTATTAGCTCTTTTTCTTTATACGTTATGTTTCGCCTAATTAATCCAAGGATTTGATTTCCCTTTGAAGCTGCAATTCCGCACTGCTCTGAAACCTTCATATCAGCACTAATGGTTAACCCTAAGTCCTTTTCTTTTACAGTAGTACTTAGTACAGTACCCCCCATTGTATATTCTACTTCTTCGTTCCCATGTCCTGTGTGGAGGCATTTACATTTCCCAACATTGAACAGCATTCAATGGGGGACACCATCACACTCCATCTTTGGCACAGATGATGAGAAGGCAATGAAGCAAGCCATGCAAACAGCTTTTCCAGATTCTAACCTACTCAATTGCACCTGACACCTGAAACAGAATGTAGACGCCTACCTAAAAGACAAGATTATTGAAGTAACTATATTCGCACTGCTTTCTTTTGAAGTTTAAAAATGCGATGGGCTTGATGACCCCACACCAATATGCCATAATTAATCTTTTGAAGTTAGTTACATTACAAGCAATTAAGCTGAATATCTTGCAAAATCGTAACGGATTATGTGGCAACGGCTGTCTGTTGACATTGATACTGACAGATCAGTGACAGTGGTGGACGTCGTACGATACGTATCCTCAATCAAAAGACAAAGCCTCAATGCAGAAATTCCATACCTTCTCGCAAAAAATGTACAGTAATGGTAAAGTAACATGCCAAAAATAAATCTTTAATATATGGTTTACTGGTATTGTTAAATTAACATTTATTTTTTGCAAGTTACTACCGTTACTTATCACTTTTGCGATGTTCTTATTATCCTTATAGTTATAATGCCATTCGCCAGGTGGCGCTACAGTGTCAAGACTAGATGTTCGTCCGGAAGATCGGATAAAATGCCTAAATTGTGTAACTCCTGGGTGAAATACAGACCCAAAATGTTTAATAATGCACACACAAAACCACCAACGGTCAAACTATCTACTAACACATTACATTACATGGCCGTGCGTGGTCGTTTGTGGTCGTTCGTGGTCGTTCGTGGTCGTGCGTGTTCGTGCGCCTTTTAGACAAATCCCTTAGAACGATTCAATCAAATACAGATTGCTCGTGCGTAGTAGCAGTACCCTAAGATACGTATATACAAAATTAGACAAAAAGATACTGAACGGTTTCTAAGATACGGCAGCAAATGGCGGACGGTGGACGGCAGACGCAGAGTGATGGCTAGTCCGTTGGAGTCCGTTGGACCTTCGGCCCAAAGGACTAAAAATTGGGGTACGTGAAAAACAGTGCCCACAACAAACATAAGTTTATTAATTTATAAGTCTTGGATTATTTGTTGAGGGCAGTGAACCAGACATTGACAGTTGAAATTAATAATAATAATAAGATAACTTCTATAAAGTATATATAAGGTATATATATATATATAAGGTAGGCATTTCTGTCAAAATCAAAACACTGAGAAGACAAGACCCAGACAGCTGTTTTTGGTTCGGGTGTAGAATAGGGCTGTGCAACCTAACACTAGGTTCACTGTGGTGAATAGGGCTGTGCAACCTAACACCTGGTTCACTGTGATGAATAGGGCTGTGCAACCTAACACTCGGTGCACTGGGATGAATTGGGCTGTGCAACCTAACACCTGGTTCACTGTGGTGAATAGGACTGTGCAACCTAACACCTGGTTCACTGTGGTGAATATGGCTGTGCAACCTAAAACCTGGTTCACTGTGGTGAATAGGGCTGTGCAACCTAACACACGGTTCATTGTAATGAATAGGGCTGTGAAACCTAACACTCGGTTCACGGTGTTGAATAGGGCTGTGCAACCTAACACTCGGTTCACGGTGGTGAATAGGGCTGTGCAACCTAACACTCGGTTCACGGTGGTGAATAGGGCTGTGCAACCTAACACTCGGTTCACGGTAGTGAATAGGGCTGTACAACCTAACACCTGGTTCACTGTGATGAATAGGGCTGTGCAACCTAACACTCGGTCCACTGTGGTGAATAGGGCTGTGCAACCTAACACCTGGTTCACTGTGGTGAATAGGACTGTGCAGCCTAACACCTGGTTCACTGTGGTGAATAGGCCTGTGCAACCTAACACTCGGTTCACTGTGGTGAATAGGCCTATGCAACCTAACACCTGGTTTACTCTGGTGAATAGGGCTGTGCAAACTAACACCCGATTCACTGTTTTAGTCATTAATAAAGAAAGACGTAAGATAAAAATGGCCTATGCTTTAACATGGAAAAAATTCAATAACAAAAAGTGGTCGCATACCTTTACGATAATAGCTCCTACGCTTTAACATGGTGAAAACGGCCTATCCTTTAACCCGGTAGCGGTCTGGAGCAAAATCCCTATCTCTTAACATCGGGTGAAAACGGCCTATCCTTTAATCCGGGAGCGGTCTGGAGCAAAATCCTTATCTTTTAACATGGGATTTGCACCGGGAACGGATTGCGTAAATCGTACTTAACCTACTATACTACTGACTTACCAAAGCCCGAGTGTCGCTTCCTATCACAGTAGTTGTCTGGGAGCCGTGGCAAGGAGTCCGCCTTGAGGTCGTACTGGCTCAAGTGCTCAAAAACCTGAACAGACATTAGGGAATCAAGCCTTGATGCAGGATAACATTTTGTAATCAATTTGTTTTCCTTCATTTCCTGTCTTTGCTCCATTTATGCAGGAAGCAGTTTTGACCAGTCCAAAACTGTCCAGGTATATACACATGGACATACAATCCAGTCTAAACACACACACACACACACACACACACACACACACACACACACACACACACACACACGCACATACACACACACATCTGTATATGTGTAACACAAAGTTATTAAAACATAATGGACATATGAATAACAGTGACAGTCAATATGAGTAAGCTTTTTTCTTTGCGCCAGAAATTTTCACCCATCCAAATTCAATCTTTCACCCATCCACACATGAACTCAACCCTTCCAAATGACGGGTGGATGGGTCTCAAAATAAAGCTATGCTGTTCTCCTCTGCCCCAACAGATGTTCAGTGCATGGATGCAAAGGCTTCGGTGCACGTTTATTGGTTTCTCAAAACTGGCATCAGGCAACACTAATTGCACACAATATATTCTACCAAACTGAGATGAAAGATTGACACATAACAAGAACTCAACAACTCGCAGCTAAAGCCACACATGCACTATGAATGACCTAACAAGTGTCTGCAAGGTGGCAGCAGCAGTATTGCCATCTATTACATTTATAATGCATTCATTTATGTAAAATTTATGTTTTCATGCATGCTTCACTAATGAAAAAAGGGTGTGTACAGTGTGCGTTTATCAGGAACTATACTGTATTATTATGAATTATACTTGCAATGTAAACATCAAGTATTGAACAAGATTGTAGTATCGATCAATACTGAAGAAATCTGGTATCGAACCAGTTCTACCTCATTCACAACTGTGTTCAAGGACAAAATGTTTACAATATTAACATGTTCAACCATGCACGTCATCATACCTTGGCCATGGTCAATTGCTTGGCCCCGCCCATAATGTGGACGCTCTTGTCCACTACACTGACACTGCACAGAGAGTCCGCATCTGCTTTCACTTTCAAATTCACTTTCGAGCCCGGCATCTTCTCCTTCTTACCAAACTGTAGCTCCACCTGTCAATGATACAAACATGAAACCCAAAACAATTAAACAAACTATTTTCGCCTTACTTGAATTAGCAAAAATTACCTGTGCTACACACAGAGATATGGAAGATGTTTTCCCAAAACTAAAGTGTATTATGACTCAGTTTTGACACAGTTTTTCGTAACAAACTTATATAAAATGTCCCCAACTGATCAGTAGTCCTCGTAAGATTATAAACAATCGATTTATGCCTAAAACTGTTAAACTCGAAAATAAAGATGTAACTTTTCTTCCAAGGGGTTGTTGATAAACGGGTTGTTAATAAATGGCTGAAAGTCTGACGCCCGAGGTGAAAGCCATGTAGGAGGAAAATATTAACAGGCATATGCTTGCTTGATTACAGTTAGATATTAGTTTGAAATACCCAAATAAAATATTATTTTATCTTTGCTATGTAACTGGACATCCTAGACAAATTTTATGTTTGAAATAGCTGCATGAATACAAAACTGAGATCTCAAGAGGTCTGAGCTGAATAGCTGAGCCTGCAAGGGAATAGATGTAGATTTCTACAGCATCAGGAACCTAAGCTTTGAAGTGCAGTAAACAAGAATTATTAGGAAAATTCATGAACATTGATGCGCAAGAGTAGAGCATCGCAACAGATGAAGACAACTCATTAAGATGCTAGAATATAACAAATGATGAAGCCTCAACTTAGAACAGATCAAGGAAACAGAGAAGTTTCTACCTTGTTTTGAAGACACTTCTTGATGTTGATATTGATGTTGTCAGCAACTGTCTCCCCATCCTCTCTCACATAGTAGACAAGGACTCGACTGACAGGTGACATATTTGGTGACACTGCGATCTCAAGGACAAAGCTTGATACGTACGCGGGCAGTTTGACAGGTTTTTGTTTCGGAATCTCTTTGAACATTTCTGTTGACAAGGTGGGTGACAGGATGAGGAGGAATCAGAGGAGCTCTCACTAAGATAACGGGCTCTTAAGGAAAATGCATCATTAAACAGAATTTGTTGTTAAGTTTAAAAAGTTTTATAGACATGCAAAAATCTGCAGCCATATCTTTTTTCTCTGCTACCTGCTACAGGAACAGGAAATGTTGATTTCTCTGCTACCTGCTACAGGAACAGGAAATATTGATTTATCCGAAATACGTAATACAGCAAATTAATCATTATAAAACAAAAGAATATATAATATATTGGAATGAAATCGACATGAGAAAAACACAAAGTGGTAAGTATATAATGTATGATGTCACGAAAATAATATCAATGACATTATTTGCGTGACACATTGGTGAAAGCGTCCCTTTGGCACATCCTTGTGTTGAATGTATTCGGCGTACGAGATCATAATTAAAGAACAAATTCGATTTTAAAGACCAAAATCGCCTTTTGAACCCCAGGACATAAGAAGGTTAATAGGTCACAGGTCAGATGATGTCACACTGCATGTGAATGACAGGTGAAATACATAGGACATGGTAAGTCATTCATAGCGAGCAAAATAACATGTCACAGCAAAAACTTACAAACCATTTAGTGAATTTGTTAACAGATTTTGTTATGTACACTTTTCAAAACCGAATCTGCATATTACCTGAACTGTTGCACAGACAACAGGTTTGAAACTGATTCATGATGGGCAAACATGACCTACCTAGTACTTATAAGTGTCATACGAGAACATTAGGCAGTTTGGAAAATTATTGAAGACATTTCTGTTCTTAAACTAACATAGTCAGATCTCATTTAACCTTTGTATTATTCATACATGTATACAGTTTTAACTTCTTTTTTTATAAAAATGATATTGTTCATGGCAACCAGATTAAATTTGAATAACAAGAATTAAACTTACATTGGAACTGTATTTGAAACTTGCAACGTTTTGATCTGTCTAAAGCGGACCATGATCGCGCACTGATGTCATGTGATGTGGCTCAGATGTTGGTGGAATGACACTTACATCGGTGAAACTAAGACCACTCAGCCAGAGGTTTAAAGAACACACAAACCTGGATAAGCCTACATGAATAGGAGATCATTGTCTGGCCACAGGGCACTCAGTATCCATGGACAATACCAAAGTCTTGTCCCGAGAACAAAACTGGCACAAGAGAAAAGTAAAGGAGGTCATCTACATCAGAGAGCCAATACAATGAACCGAGACCAGGGATACCATTTGCCCGCCATCTACAACCAGATCATTCTGCCAAAATCTAAGCCATGTCACATGACATCAGTGCGTGATCAAGATCCGCTGTAGACTGAACGAAACGTTGCAAGTTTCAAATACAGCTTCAATGTAAGTTTAATGCTTGCTGTTCAAACTAATTTTAGTTTTATTTATCTTAGCATCATTTTTAGTGTCTAATCAACTTATTTAATGTAATTTAACTTTATATTGTTGTTGTACAGTATGTTTAGCTGTTCAGCATTTTGCTAGTCGTTTGCTTTATAAGTCCATTTACCCGTAATTTTACTATATATAGGTTTATTTATACATACACTGTACAAGGATTTTGATTAACTTTACTTTTTTATTATTTATTTATCTTCAATGTGATTTTATCTTTCTTAGATATTTGCCGATTTTGTAAACCCCGATTAAGGGGCATTTGTCCCGGATTTGATGCTGTATAAAACTTTATTATTATTATTATTATCATCACATCACTTTAAGAAGGAAATTATGGGCATTCACCCATGAAGATGCAATTTTGTTTCTCTGTACCAGTAACGAAGCTGTCAACGATAACCTCCTCCACCACCTCCACACTTCCTTCCTTTTCCTTCTCCTCCTCCTCGTCTGGCTGTGTTCTCACCAACACTTCCGCCTTATTAGTTATCGGACCCGCTGCCACAATGTTTCCTCGTGACATCACCTGAAGGCATACAAAAGATACGTCGTCATATATCATTTCGAAGACATAAACAACACATACAGTATAGTCAAACCTCGCGGTGTGGTCACCTCAGAAATATACCCACCTCACTATTAAGGCAAACCAGGGATACAAATAAAAATGACCGGAATATCCAGGTGGTTGTATAAGCCGGATTAATTTCCTGGACTTTACTGATAGCAAAAATAATTTTGGACCACCATAAGGTGGCTGTATCACCAAGAATGCCATACAATGAGGTTTGACAGTACTATATCTGATCTGTAGGGCATGGAAAGCACTTAACACTTCAACAACTGGCAAATATTGCGACCATAAAGTTAGGTTTGACAGTACTGTATCTGATCTGTAGGGCATTGAAAGCACTTAACACTTCAACAACAGGCAAACATTGCGACCATAAAGTTAGGTTTGACAGTACTGTATCTGATCTGTAGGGCATGGAAAGCACTTAACACTTCAACAACTGGCAAACATTGCGACCATAAAATTAGGTTTGACAGTACTGTATCTGATCTGTAGGACATTGAAAGCATTTAACTCTTCAACCGCTGGCAAACATTGGGACCATAAACTGAGGTTTTACTTTATTGTATCTGGTCTTTAGGGCATTGAAAGCGCTTAAAACTTCAACCCCTGACAAACATTGGGACCATAAAGGGAGGTTTGACTCTACTGTATCTGGTCTGAAGGGCATTGGAATCACTGAACACTTCAACACCTGGCAAACATTGGGACTATAAAGTGAGGTTTGACTGTACTGTATCTGGTCTGTACGGCATTGGAAAAGCATAACAATTCAACCCCCGGCAAACACTCCGACCATAAAGTGAGGTTAGATTTTACTGCATCTGGTCTCTACAGCACTGAAAATGCATAGCACTTCAACTCCTGTCAACCATTGGGACCATAAAGTGAGGTTTGACTGTACTGTATCTGGTCTGTAGGGCATTGAAACCGCTTAACACTTCAACCATTGGCAAACATTGGGACCATAATGTGAGGTTTGACTGTACTGTATATGGTCTGTAGAGCATTGAAAACACCTAACAATTCAACCACTGGCAAACAATGGGACCATAAATTGAGGTTTTACTGTACTGCATCTGCTTAACACTTCAACCTCTGGAAAACATTAGGACCATCAAGTGAGGTTTGACTATAGTGTATGTGGTATGTAGGACACTGAAAGCGCTTAACACTTCAACACCTGGCAGTCATTGGGACCATAAAGTCAGGTTTATATGTACTGTATCTGGTCTCTAGGGCATTGAAAGTGCTTAAGACTTCAAAACCTGGCAAACATTGGGACCAAAAAGTGAGGTTTCACTGTACTGTATCTGCTCTGTAGAGCACTGAAAGTACTTAGCTCTTCAACTCCTGTCAAACATTGGTATCATAAAGTGAGGTTTGACTGTACTGTATCTGGTCTGTAGAACACTGAAAGCGCTTAACACTTCAACTCCTGTAAAACATTGGGACCATAAAATGAGGTTTGACTGTACTGTGTCTGGTCTCTAGAGCACTGAAGGCGCTTAAAACTTCAACTCATGTCAAACATTGGGACCATTAAGTGAGGCTTGACTCTACTGTATCTGGTCTGTAGGGCATTGAAACTGCTTAACAGTTCAACCCCTGGCAAACATTAGGACCTTGAAGTGAGGTTTGACTGTACTGTATCTGGTCTGTAGAGCATTGAAAACACTTAAAAATTCAACCACAGGCAAACATTGGGACCATAAATTGAGGTTTGACTGTACTGCATCTGGTCTGTAGGGCATCGAAAGCGCTTAACACTTCAACCTCTGGAAAACATGAGGACCATGAAGTGAGGTTTGACTATAGTGTATGTGGTATGTAGGACACTGAAAGCACTTAACACTTCAACTCCTGTAAAACATTGGGACCATGAAGTGAGGTTTGACTGTACTGTATCTGGTCTGTAGGGCACTGAATGCGCTTAAAACTTCAACCCCTGGCAAACATTGGGACCATAAAGTGATGTTTCACTGTACTGTATCTGATCTGTAGGGCATTTAAAGCACGTAACACTTCAACACGTGGCAAACATTGTGACCATAAAATGAGGTTTGACTCTACTGTATCAGGTCTCTAGCTCATTGAAAGCGCTTAATACGACAACCCCTGGCAAACATTGGGACCATAAAATGAAGCTTCACTGTACTGTATCTGGTCCGTAGGGCATTGAAAGCGCTTAATATTTCAACCCCTCACAAACACTGGGTCTATAAAATGAGGTTTGACTGTACTGTATGTAGTGTCTATGTCATTGACAGCGCTTAACACTTCAACCCCTGGCAAATATTGTGACCATAAAGTGAGGTTTGACTGTACTGTATCAGGTTTTTAGGGCATTGTAAGCGCTTAATACGACAACCCCTGGGAAATATTGTGACCATAAAGAGAGTTTTGATTGCATTTTATCTGGTCTTTGGGGCATTGGAAGCACTTAACACTTCAATCCAGGACAAACGTTGCGAGCATAAAGTGAGGTTTGTCTGTAGTATATATTGTCCCTAGGGCATTGAAAGCGATGAACAATTCAAACCCTTGGCAAACATTGGGACCATGAAATGAGGTCTAACTCTACTGTATCAGGTCTCTAGGGCACTGGTACGCTTAATAGGACAGCCACTGGCAAATATTTTTACCATAAAGAGAGGTTTGATAGCATTTTATCTGTTCTTTGGGGCATTGAAAGTACATAACACTTTAACTCCTGGCAAAAATTTGGACCATAACGTGAGGTTTGACTGTACTGTATCTAGTCTCCAGAGCACTGAAAGCGCTTAACACTTCAACACCTGTCAAACATTGCGACCATAAAGTGAAGCTTCACTGTACTGCATCTGGTCTGTAGGGCATTGGAAGCGCTTAACAATTCAACCCCTGTAAAACACTGGGACCATGAAGTGAGGTTTGACTCTACTGTATCTGGTTTAAAGGGCATTGAAATCACTTTACACTTGAACACCTCTCAAAAATTTGGACCATAACGTGAGGTTTGACTGTACTGTATCTGGTCTCCAAAGCACTGAAAGCGCTTAACACTTCAACACCTGTCAAACATTGGGACCATAAAGTGAGGTTTGACTCTACTGTGTCTGATTTGTAGGGCATTAAGAGCAATTTACACTTTAACCCTGGCAAATTTTGCCACCATAAATTGAGGTTTCTCTGTACTGTATCTGGTCTGTAGGGCATTGAAAGCGCTTAACACTTCAACCCCTGACAAACATTGGGTCCATAAAATCAGGTTTTACTGTACAGTATCTGGTGTCTAGGTCATTGAAGGCGCTTAATACTTCAACATCTGGAAAATATTGCGACCATAAAGTGAGGTTTGACTGTACTGTATCTGATCTGTGTGGCATTCAAAGCTCTTAACACTTCAAACAATGGCAAACATTGGGACCATAAAATGAGGTTAGACTGTACTGTATCAGGTCTCTAGGGCATTGTAAGCGCTTAATACGACAACCCCTGGGAAATACTGTGACCATAAAGAGAGGTTTGATTGCATTTTATGTGGTCTTTGGGGCATTGGAAGCACTTAACACTTCAATCCAGGACAAACGTTGCGAGCATAAAGTGAGGTTTGTCTGTAGTATATATTGTCCCTAGGGCATTGAAAGCGATGAACAATTCAAACCCCTGGCAAACATTGGGACCATGAAATGAGGTCTAACTCTACTGTATCAGGTCTCTAGGGCACTGTTACGCTTAATAGGACAGCCACTGGCAAATATTTTTACCATAAAGAGAGGTTTGATTGCATTTTATCTGTTCTTTGGGGCATTGAAAGTACATAACACTTTAACTCCTGGCAAAAATTGGGACCATAACGTGAGGTTTGACTGTACTGTATCTAGTCTCCAGAGCACTGAAAGCGCTTAACACTTCAACACCTGTCAAACATTGCGACCATAAAGTGAAGCTTCACTGTACTGTATCTGGTCTGTAGGGCATTGGAAGCGCTTAACAATTCAACCCCTGTAAAACACTGGGACCATGAAGTGAGGTTTGACTGTACTGTATCTGGTCTGTAGAGCATTGAAAACACATAACAATTCAACCTCTGGAAAACATTAGGACCATCAAGTGAGGTTTGACTATAGTGTATGTGGTATGTAGGACACTGAAAGCGCTTAACACTTCAACACCTGGCAGTCATTGGGACCATAAAGTGAGGTTTGATTGTACTGTATCTGATCAGTAGGGCATCGAAAGCACCTTACACTTCAACCCCTGGCAATCATTGCGACCATAAAGTCAGGTTTATCTGTACTGTATCTGGTCTCTAGGGCATTGAAAGTGCTTAAGACTTCAAATCCTGGCAAACATTGGGACCAAAAAGTTACGTTTCACTGTACTGTATCTGCTCTGTAGAGCACTGAAAGTACGTAGCACTTCAACTCCTGTCAAACATTGGTATCATAAAGTGAGGTTTGACTGTACTGTATCTGGTCTGTAGAGCACTGAAAGCGCTTAACACTTCAACTCCTGTAAAACATTGGGATCATGAAGTGAGGTTTGACTGTACTGTATCTGGTCTGTAGGGCATTGAATGCGCTTAAAACTTCAACCCCTGGCAAACATTGAGACCATAAAGTGATGTTTCACTGTACTGTATCTGATCTGTAGGGCATTGATAGCACTTAACACTTCAACACGTGGCAATCATTGCGACCATAAAATGAGGTTTGACTCTACTGTATCAGGTCTCTAGCGCATTGAAAGCGCTTAATACGACAACCCCTGGCAAACATTGGGACCATAAAATGAAGCTTCACTGTACTGTATCTGGTCCGTAGGGCATTGAAAGCGCTTAATATTTCAACCCCTCACAAACACTGGGTATATAAAATGAGGTTTGACTGTACTGTATGTAGTGTATATGTCATTGACAGCGCTTAACACTTCAACCCCTGGCAAATATTGTGACCATAAAGAGAGGTTTTATTGCATTTTATCTGGTCTTTGGGGCATTGGAAGCCCTTAACACTTCAATCCAGGACAAACGTTGCGAGCATAAAGTGAGGTTTGTCTGTACTATATTTTGTCCTTAGGGCATTGAAAGCGATGAACAATTCAAACCCCTGGCAAACATTGGGACCATGAAATGAGGTCTAACTCTACTGAATCAGGTCTCTAGGGCACTGGTACGCTTAATAGGACAGCCACTGGCAAACATTTTGACCATAAAGAGAAGTTTGATTGCATTTTATCTGTTCTTTGGGGCATTGAAAGTACATAACACTTCAACTCCTGGCAAAAATTGCGACCATAAAGTGAGGTTTGACTCTACTGTATCTGGTTTAAAGGGCATTGAAATCACTTTACACTTGAACACCTCTCAAAAATTGGGACCATAACGTGAGGTTTGACTGTACTGTATCTGGTCTCCAAAGCACTGAAAGGGCTTAACACTTCAACTCCTGTCAAACACTGGGACCATAAAGTGAGGTTTGACTGTACTGTATCTGGTCTGTAGGGCATTGAAAGCGCTTAACACTTCAGCCCATGTCAAACGCTGAGACCACAAAGTGAGGTTTGGCTGTACTATATCTGACCTGTAGGGCATTGAAAGCACTTTACACTTCAACCCCTGGCAAACTTTGCGACAATAAAGTGAGGTTTGTCTGTACTATATCTTGCCCCTAGGGCATTGAAAGCAATTAACATTTCAACCCCTGGCAAACATTGGGACCATAAAATGAGGTTTGTCTGTACTATATCTTGTCCCTAGGCCATTGAAAGCTATTAACACTTCAACCCCTGGCAAACATTGTGACCATAAAGTGAGGTTTGACTGTACTGTATCTGGTATCTAGGGCATTGAAAGCGCTTAACATTTCAACCATTGGCAAATATTGGGACCAAAAAATGAAGCTTCCCTGTACTGTATCTGTTCCGTAGGGCATTGAAATCACTTAACACTTCAACTCCTGACAAACATTGGGACCATAAAGTGAGGTTTGACTGTACTGTAACTTGTCTCTAGAGCACTGAAGACGCTTAACACTTCAACCCCTGGCAAATATTGGGACCAAAAAGTGAGGTTTCACTGTACTGTATCTGGTCTGTAGGGCAGTGAAAGCGCTTAACATTTCAACCACTGGCAAACATTGGGGCCATAAAGTGAGGTTTGACTTTACTGTATCTGGTCTTTAGGGCATTGAAAGCACTTAACACTTCAAATCCTGGGAAACATTGGGACCATGAAGTGAGGTTTGACTGAACTGTATCTGGTCGCTATGTCATTGAAAGCGCTTAACACTTCAACCCCTGGCAAACGTTGGGAATATAAAGTGAGGTTTGACTGTACTGTATCTGGTCTCTAGGGCATTGAAAGCGCTTAACACTAATCCTGACATACCTGATTATTTGAACACCAGCTCTACCGCACAGGGAAGTATTAAGCCATGCTGCAATTACTTCTAGCTAGATATTCATTATTACATTTGAGTGATCTGAGGCAATGCAGAGAGACCAAATTAGTCCAAGCATTCTAATATCCAAAATACATAGATAAAACTCGGGATTAATTGTGAATGTTTATTACTCACAATCTACATAAATACGTATTTATGCCAAATACTTTACAAAAAACTTGCAGCATAACATGGTTTATACTTGAATACCGATGTATCTACAAGGTCAACTAATAGCTACTGCACTTACCTGGAAGTAAAATGCAAATTCATCGTTTCCTTCCGTCGTATAAGAAACGTTTACTTTCAGTTTGCCAGAGCATTCCTGCTCGCCGTCAATTGGAGTCACCTGCAAGAGGGATCCACTAGGCGAATACCACTGCTTAACAGCAAAGTAGGTGCTTGTTTCAAGTGGCGAGTAGACTGACTGTGACCTCGTGAATTTGTAACGTGGTACGGTTGCCTGAAAAAAAATTGATGTGTACATCGATGCCTTCAGAATGCTAATTTTAGAAACAGTTACGAAGCATGAAAGTGGCTTCTCCAAGTGTAGAGTGCTGATAGAGTTTGGGTCAGGGAATATCCTCTTGAACAGGATCTACTCAAGATATTACATAACTTTAGCATCCTGTGTCTAGGTTCATCCGTCTGCTAATTGCTGCTCAATAATGGGGTGGCATATGAATCAGGTATATATAAAATATTTTATTTTGTTAAGCGCCACATCCAATATTGTTCACAGTGTTTTACAACAATATACAAAGTATGTTAAAAATAATGCTTTTGAAAAAAAGACAATAGTTGTTATATCATAGATAAAATGAACTAATAATAATAGTAATTAAGACAATAAATATAGTAGAAAAGGAATGTGATATAAAATATAATAAAATAAAATAATTAAGATCATATTATTATTATTTTAATAAATAAACTAAAATTAATGTAAACATTAATAAATTAGGCTAAAACGTATATAAAAAGTAAATAAATAGATAAATAAATAGTGTTGGTAAGCATCCGAGTTACATATACACTGCAGTGAACAGGTGAGTCTTCAACACAGATTTAAATGATTCCAGTGAATATATGTTAAAAATCTGTCTTACACTCAGTCTTCAATAAAGTCAAATCCATCTGGTTATCATTACACTCACTATTCACACATCATAAAAGAGTTGGTGATTCTGAATGTGTGCACCATTCAAATCTTATTATTGAAAAAGTTATTTTATTGCATCGGAACACAGATTAAAATCAGGCAGCTACAGGCATTTTTACTTGCTGCTCATCATAACTCCATACTCCAAAATATACCTTAACCATTTCAGGTCGGCTGCCCACTATAGATGTTAGCCGTACTGTGACGTTTTAGGTCGGCTGTTCGCAATAGCGTGTTCATGTGTAAGCTTGCTTGCATTCAGTATAACTTGGTTGTTATGTGGAACAACTTGTTGCATACTGAACGCCAAGGGAATAATTCAGGATTCTGTTTATGTCAAAGTTGTCATACTGTTCTATTGAATATTACACAATTATTTCGTTTTTTTGCCATGATTATGGCAAAGGCTGTTTGCAGCAGCGCTGCTGACGACGATATTTGGGAACACTTTAAAGATTTACTGACGATTCGGACTTAGACAAAAGGGTGTTTGCAGAAGGTGTGTTTTCGCCTGCCTGTCACTGAAAGTATCGACGAAGATTGTTACGATTCGACTGCTGAAATTGACGATATTTTTGATGGGTTTTCTTATCATGACGTTGATGATGCTGGTGACACGGGACCATTGGAAAATGTTGAATTGTCTGTTCCTATGGTAACCAGATTACAAAGACAAATTGCACGATCTTATCCAAGGACCATTGTAGTTCAAAAACATACAAGGTGTTCCTATTCGAAAACTTATGTCTTGGTAAAAAAGCAACTGAAATGAAATAGGTAATATTTCTAACAACTCTGAGGGAATGCTGTCTGCAGCAGACACACAGTGACAGGGCTGTAGAACTAAAATGGTTAAGGCGTGAACAGTCGTGACGCATAACATATAGAAATAGCGATGAACAAATTAGTGATACACACGGTGATATCAATGTTTTGGGTGGTGGGCTGGAACGAAGGAATCTTGAAGTAGAACTGTCCCATCGCGTCTGTTGTGTAGTTGTACTTCACATCTGACATGGAGCCGTTTGCGTTTTCACGCACTTTGATTGTCACCAGTTCCCCTGGCGCCGATGTTCCATCAGGTTTTGTAGCAATACACTGCAGAAACAAACACGCGCCATCACAGTATCATATCGCACAAAACAAATACACCATAGAAACAAACATGCACCGTCACTGTAGTATCGCACAAAACAAGTGCTACATAGTAACAGACACGCGCCGTCAGTGTCATATTGCACAAAACAAGTACAATATAAGCTTACCTTAGAAACATACATGCAGCTTTACAATTTAGAGATCACAAGTTCGCAGACCCCACTAAACACATTGCATCTTTTATTGGCTCAATACATGGTGTAGATGTTTACGATCACCAATTGCTATCAACATCAATTTGCATTAACATGTTTTACTCACAAGGTGGCGTCACTGTAGCGATATAATTTCCCTGCGATCTGTGGCGACAACCCAACCACCCCCATATGTAATGCGTTTGGAAAAGACTTATACGACGGACCCATAGTGTTACTGTTTTACACAAAGCAAATACATCAGAGAAACACACATACACCACCACATGACAACAGTAAGGGCCTACTCTATTACATAAAACAAATACACCATCAGGCCTATTATATGTCAATAGAGAACATTGTCAGGTGCCATGGTGCTTCTCGTCCTCGGCGGTTCTTTTACATCCCAACTTGAGACGGGACAGACATTAATGAACCACAGGCGATATTATTTTCCAAAGTTGAGAGTCAGCCTTCCACACCAAATGTGCAATGACTACCGGGTTTTTAACTCAGAACTCTTGCACTCTAGGTGGACGTCTTAACAACACACTACCGCATCTCGCGTAGAAGACAACATATAAATTCTCTACAAGAAATTATCTACACCTAAACATCTTGAGACACACTGATGTAGAACATTAAAGCACAAACTTTTCCGTAGTAGGGCAGTCCAGGTTTGAAGTAGCTGGGAGAGTAAGGCTTGAACTCCAGCTTCAGAAGTTGCCGGGTAATTTCAGCACTGCCAGTTCCATTTAGTGTAACACCTGCCAGATAATATGTGTACATTACTTTTTATGCATTTAACACCAATCCTTTGAATCTGCTTGTCGGTCATGCAATGACAATGAAACATGTGCATCATTTTGTCCATTGGCACTGCACCACAGGTTTTCACAAATACGTCGTCATGATTGACACCTGTCTCTGACTGGATTAGGCTTTTAGCCATGCGTTTAGCTGATTTGGTGACATAAGCACTCCCATAAAGAATGGCAAACTTGTCATGTAAACAAACCAGCTGTGCGTTTGAGCGCGGACTGTGCTTGGCTGAATCGTCACTTCCCAACTCAAGTTATATTTAATTAATTTTGAACCGACGGGGTCAAAATTTATTTAATGTCTCCCTGTTAATTTCACCAAAATAAAATAAAATATGCACACACAAAGAAGCGTATCATAGTGATTACTTGGTAGGTTGGTTTTTCATGTAATTAATGTGAAACGTGAGGAGCAAAACAATGAAACTGAGGGAGGAGTTTTTATCTATTCACATATTATGTACACATCTGAACACCAATGAACCATATTAATGATGGGTGAAATGAATGGGCGAAATAGGTTAAATCTACGTTTAGTACTCTACCTGTGGCTTCCTCTTTGACGGACGCATCCACTCTCAATTTTGTGTTATAGATTCCAAAGTTTCGTGAAGACAACATCAGCAGGGGGGTGTTGACATTGAATTTAACACAGCCGTTAATCTACAGCAGAATATAACACTACAGTTAACAAATGCAATATATATTTACCCACCATCAAATAAACAGCAACCTGGTAAACGATGCAAAGACAGAACCAGTTTCTTGCTCTATTTACTGGGTAGATAGTCTTCTTATTTTACACCCTGCTGTGGGCAGACAATTTGAAGATGGCGGCCAACTGTGAATTGCATTGTGTGTTGCTTGCATAAAAATATGGACATCTCAACAACCAGTGCATAAAAATACATGACATTAATTACACTGACTATAGAAATTAATGTTTGAATAAAATATGTTGTTAAAATTGCTGTATTGCATTCAATTCAATTTCAGATCTTGAAGCGAAGTTCAACAATTACGATGACAAAATAAAACATCCATTTTATTATGCTTTACTAAAACTTCTCAGAACCTAGCATAACTGCTCCAGTGAAACAAATGTAGCCATGCATGCTAGTTTTGCCCGAGTAAAACATTCATCCAATTCTGATGGATAGTTTTCAAATTATACATTACTTTGTAAACGACATCAACGTGCGTGAAAACATAAAAATTATAATTTCCATAATGGCTACCGTCTACCGATCATATTACTGAATGGAATGTTCTGTTCCAATATAAAATCAACATCTGAAATGTCGAAAGACAACAACTTCTTTCACAAATATGTGTTCCCTTAGCATTATCAGTGTGATCAGTGTAGCAAAATAAACACATTAAACAAAGTGAGGCCTGTGCCACAATCAACAAGATGGCTGCTGCGAAATGAAGACGCCAACGACATGTGTAATTTCTCACCGACATCGTAGATGAATGATAATAGAACTCCGTGATCGTTACCAACACTACTGATGCTGTATACATCAATTTCGGACTCAAATTTAATGGAAAACGATCTCGATCAAATTCGCCAAATGCCGCGTAATGGCGGAATTCGTTTTGATGAACGCAACTCAATGTTCTTCCAAATAAACTCTCTTAATTCACAAATGCAAACAGCTTTCGCAAGTTTTTGGATGGCCTTCGCGTACGAGGAGGTGGGCGTTTTTGGCACAGTTGCACAATAAATAGTTTTAATTATTCTATTGAGCATTTATGTTTTAGTAGGTATTTGCATCTGATCACTTTACAATATTCTAGCAATCAAATATGTTAGGGGTCAGACCATGATGTTTAAAAATTAATTATAAATAAATAAGTCAATTTGCACTGCTAGTTTTTGCTGGAAATCTGCTTAGGATCAAAAGTATTTGTGCTTAAATTTCTCTTTCGATTGTTTGTCTGTTTGATGAACATAAGAAGATATGTACTTTATCAGAAAATACAAGAATAACAAACCTCATCAGCTATGTTGATGCACAGTCGTTGCCTGCCGTAACCATAGCTATCAACAACACAGATTTTCATTTCGACATCGCCTTTCACTGGCTTGCCATACGTATACCTGAAATAGAATAGCATAGCTTAGAAACCAGTACGTGGTTTAATTGCAACTTATCAAATCAAATTATTTTCATTATATATTATATAGGGGACATGCCATTGTTTTATTACTGCACACAAAGTCAGTCTGTTGGTGAAGAGCAGGTGAGACGACCAAACATCCTGAATTCAAACAAGTGTTTCTGAGAAAAAATGTGTATATAAAGTGGAGTGGTGAGAGCATCGACAGATTTCAGGTTTAAATCCTCTTGTTGTTATAGAACTTTGGGTAAGTGCCACTTCACATTGGTCCAGATCTCTCAGTTGTGTGAATGAGTACCTAGCAATTGACAGTGGTGGATATTTGTGCACAAATAATTGTCGCGCAGTAATTGCAACATGGCTGAATGCTTCCCGGTTAAGTCAAGATGGTGTTGGACTGAACAGATCTGACAGGGAATTAAGTAAAGCGCATTAACAACGTGGATACCGTGGTGTATAAGAGCTTACTTTTTATAATGAAACAAGCCAAGAAACTTGGAATTCCACCCGTGGAGCACATCTCCATTCGACTATTTTTTTAACATAGATCATACTTACATTGCGCATATTTCCCCTTCCATTGTTTTTGCATCAACGGGAACATAGGACGGAGCCTTGACAGTCACCTCAAACTTTGGTAACACTGAATCACAACAAACATGTACCTGTCCAACAATTTTGCAAAACAAATAAACTGAAAAAAAATGTGAAATACTTTTATAAGAGTTTAGTTCTCGAATTTTTAAGATTCTAGGTTTTTAGTTTCTATGTAATAATTTGCAACATTTTTTAAATATTTCTATACAAATACATGCTCTCATCTTTTGTTTTTCACAAATCAATTGTCCCATCTTTTTGATGAAAAGCAAGCAATATGCAATTTCTCATTAACTGTACAAGTTTCATGAAAACGCATATATTATGTCACACACACACACAGACAGCAAAAATTTCACAAAACGTGCTAACTCTCTTGTTTACAAAATGAAAGCATTAGAAACTTAAAAATGCTACTTTGACCAAAAAGGTAGCAGCACTTACCACAGTTAACGCCAGAATGGTGAACAGGTTTTTAATTCCAGTACAGATAGATACAAAAATACAACTGTGGTCAACAGGCGGCAGCACCTACCAGCATGGGTTTAGCCTGAGACAGGTATTTACAACTGATAAATTGGTGGAATTTAAACAGGGCCAGCTGGCCACTAGATTAACTAATAGTTCCAAGTCTAGAGGCCCACATTAATGACTATCATTAGGAATGGTATGGAAACAAATTGAATCGATCAGTATTAATTTAATAAATGGCTCAAATGACACAGGTTTGTTATTGAAAAAACTAAACTGGCCAATAATGGCTGTGCCTGATGTAAATGGCTTCCACACAAACTGTTCACGTGGTAAAGTGCACACTTTTGTATAATTCAAGACTGGCAAATTACTTCTGGCTGGGGCCTGCCTACCATATTCCTTAACTTCAATTGTTCGCACGGTACGTTTGCCTGCAACATCACCCGTGATTTTCCAATTCCCCTGAATTGGGTCATCACTGATCGCAAACTCAAAGCTGGCCAGACCTGAAATAAATAGTATTAGAATAATTGCTTACTGTCGTTTCCTTTAAAGCTCAATACATAAAATACATAATACTATATATAGAAACAATTTTAATAAATATTCATTAATGGATAATGATCAAATTAAATAAAAAATAACTGCGATTAATTCAAACACATTAGTACAGTCGACGTGTTAAAACATAATTTATATTAAACACCATGTTTTTATGATAACAACAATTAGTTTGCTCCTTCAACGTAACAATGTTCCTGTATATTAGCTTATTTGTTGACATTACCACCAAGAAACTTAAAATTTTCTATATTTAGAAATGGTAAAGTTCCCGAGATGAAATGTTTAAAAAAATTGAAATTAGTTTTTTATTTTAATCTAATCGAAATAAAATATGTACATTACCGTTGTTTGTTTTCACGTCACTCCATTGGGCAAGGCGAGATCCACTCGGGTTTTCGATCCATACACCTGAGATCTGTACACAACAAACAAACCATTTGTTAAACGTTAAATTTGTCAAGGCCCAAACTTGTTAAATTACAGTTAACTAGTTTAGTTAATTCTAACTGGATCTGAATTTTACGAGATCTGCAATGTTTTTTTTAAATTGTGTGATGCTGATATAAAAAGTGCATTTAAAATTGATCAAAGTAGTTCGGTATTTGTTATTGTTCTCATGTATGTTACATGTGTTTAGCATTAGGGCTTCCTGTGAAAAGAAATGTCAATAAAGGTTTTTATTTAGTCTGGATAAAGGTGTAAAAAATAAAGTGTTTCTGGATTAAATCAAACATTCGAACAACGATAAAGTTTTTTTTACAGACTTGTGCTTATAGGACATATTCCATCACATAAAAACCTCTGTTTTGTTGTCCATCGTGCATAAATAATTATAAAACCACAAAATACAATAGCAATAACTACTTTGTACCTGATGCGAAATTTTATTACATACCATTTTCACTAAACATATCGCAGTTCATATTTTAGTACAGTGGTGAGAATTATTACCAAATAGTAAACTATGTCACATTAAACTACTTACTTCTCCCAAAAACGGAGTCAGGCCAGACTTCACCGTCAGCATTCGGAAAAGAACTAAAACAAGTTAACAATGCTCAGTAATTTAACAAATCAAAATCTACATTTCTTACAAATAATGTATAGATGTATATATATATATATATATATATATATATTGCAATATAAACATAATACACATGTATGCAACTTCAACTTAAAAAAACTTACATTGTCGACACTGTATCAAAACTCGATATCACAGAAATAACCATAAACATGTGTTTATCTCCAGATGGCGCTGCGCACACGCAGGTGCAGAAGGTTGTTTCCTAGGGTATTAATTCCATACAATTGTAATGACATACATTTGAGCAGGTTTTTGCAATACCATTTACGTCAAATGTCCACACCTGATCGGTTAGCTCAGAACAATCGCAGAAAATATGTATAACCTTGTGAACAATTTACTAATATCTGTCTAACAGTGACTCTAACATATGGTTGTGACTCTAACATATGGTTGTGACTCTAACATATGGTATAAACCCTAAAACTCATAAGAATCCTACGACGATGGAGAATTTAAAATAAACTAATAATAAGGTAACTTGTTTTGCACCTAAGCCTTCGGAAACTACACTCACTGGTGCATCAATACAAAAGGGACAGTCAATCTCAAAACTGTGATGGTATTAAAACTTTCAACAGACGGATCGATACGCCAGGGAGTTAATGTGGATATGCAAGATTAAAAAGGTAAGTTTTTAAACTACGGATTAATTCTTAAAGCTGTAAATTACCCAAGATGCAAACCATCTAGGAGAAAATCATTCATATGCACGCATGCACGCACGCACAAACACACGTTCATGCACACACACACACACACACACACACACACACACACACACACACACACACACACACACACACACAGACACACACACACACACACACACACACACACACACACACACACACACACAAACACTAGCTCAATCATAGTTAGATTTTAAAAGTCTTAATTTTTGGATCATTTAAAATTCAGTTCCTGCAACAACTGTTCCAATCATCTTGCACAAAACAATTAAAAACCTGTCATCTTTCTACAAACTGTCACACACACACTGTCTCGCATGCACATATGCACGCACACACGCACACACACACACACACACACACACACACATACACACCACCCACACAACACACACCTGTCTGCCCTGGTTTGTACATCGGCTTGTCAGTCTGAATGAAAGTGAGCAGACTGTTGGCAGCAATGAGGATTGGTGTCTTCGCTGTGAAGGTGTAGTTGTGGACGACATCAACCGATGCTGCTTCCACACACAACTTCAGTGTCTCCATTGAAATGTTGTCTGGCATGGTGATGTCCACAACCTGCGACTGCCCTGGAACACATTTAAATATAAAGGTAAGTTCTTATATGTTATATACATTTTACTCCTGTTGAATCGAACATTATATCGACTTTTCTGGCAAGCATTCAGCCACACTGTCATTAATGCGCAAAAACTATTTGTATACACATATCTACCACTGTATATAGCCAGGAACTCATTCATACAGCTGAGTGAACTGGAACAATCATAGAGTGAATTAATTTGCCCAAGGTGTTTTTTGTGATCTTTCGACTGCTATCAGCAATCTTCATCAGACGGTTACCGCTAGATGGCAACATGGCAGCCATTCTGGGCAGACGTATCAATCTGGCACGTGTTGTCCAGCTAAGGCTTGGGCGGCTCTTCAGGGGATCATTGTACACCGACCGTTGTTGCCGATGTTATAATTGCACATACAGTCTATGCATTCATCCACCCCTCACAGTTTGCGCTCCTTATGTCCAGACATGGGGGTCAAATACATTGAAAAGTATTTAAATGCAAATGCAAATATTTTTGAAATTTCAAATGCAAATACAATTTGTTTATGTAAAATACAAATGCTTTTCAAAAGTATTTCAAATACTTTTTAAATACTTTTCTAATTCTCTTGACATTCTCGTGCCCGTGCACAATAATTAATGAAAAAAAACAGCTATACTTGACTATTGTTTATCCATAATTAAGGGAGTTCATTGAGTCAATAGTACCTTGCTCTAATTGGTCACACATTGTTAAATGTTTCCCCTGTGACAGGTTAATCCTGTTTTCCATTTCCTGTGCCCACTGATGCATTAAACGATGACACTGCCTTTCAATAAAATTACATTAAGCCACACACTATCAATTAAATGCTTGCTAACCTGACCCAATGGCAGGCCAGCTGATAGACTGATCAGCCATCTAACAATGACCCAAGTTAATCAAAGCATGCAACTGGCTGCAGTTGGTCAGCTAATAAAAGAGCTATAGGGTGGCCAGTTTTCTCTCAGTTAATGTCATGCCTCAGTGATCACATAAGTAATATGAGTGACCTGTATCAACTGCCTAGACCAAGCAACTAATTAAATGCTATAAGTATTTGAAAAAATGGCCCAAGTGGCCCTGAAGTCCATTGGACTAACACGTCTATATGTGACCATGGCTGACCAAATGAGTGATAAGTTAAGAAAAATTGTAACATTGTTTTCTTTCATTCTTGTAAAGGTTGGGTAGGGTGCTTTTACACGGTTTCAAAAATTATGACTGCTACAAACATTGGCAAAGTTATGGCGTATTGAACATGGTAGGGGTAAAAAAGTGAAAATTATGAAAACTGCTGTTGAAGTTTTACATTATATATATATATATATATATATATATATATATATATATATATATATGCAAATGGATTGCATGGAAATATTACATACAGTGTGTATGTTATGTTGCAATGATACATTGGAAGTACAAATGTGCTGCTACAAAAACTTATCAAGTTATGCCAGATTATGTCTTCATGTGTAAAACTAAGAGGACAAATTATTTGAGAACAAAAGGTACACTAAAGAAAATTAACTAGGCTAGACCAATACACATATTTACAGCTGGCCACTCCACTCACAGCCTAGTAAGTGATCAGGGCAAAGTCCACTATCCAGTTACATCAGTATGGTGGCTCCAATGATAACTGCATATAATTGTCTTAATGGGAGCCTCCTTGACCTTACAATGAATATTATATTGTAGTTTGTGCTTATGATGGTAAAACAAATACTGTCTGTCTGTCTGTCTGTCTGTCTGTCTGTCTGTCTGTCTGTCTGTCTGTTACAAATAGAAATCAGTGGGACTGCAGGAGGGAGCAGCAGAGAAACAGGAGAACAATTTTGCATTTTTCGGGGGCCATGAGGTGCCCTTAGAATGAATCAATCAAATACAGATTTCTTGTGTATAGTGGTAGTACCCTAAGATACATCTATGCAAAATTAGAAAAAAAGTTAATGAACAGTGTTTTGAAAATATAGAGCTTTGGAGACTGGTAGGTGGTAATCTATCCTCTGAGCACTAGTGTTCACTGCCAACAACTTGATTCAACCTCCATCCTCTAAAGTTACCAGAGCCACTACTGATTCATGGTCAAGTTGATTAGCTCAATGCACCAACTAAGACAATACACAACACTGCAAGTGACAGTGTCCAGAGTGAGGCCTAAGCAGTGTCATCATTGCTGAATAGATCAATTAAACCTGCCAAGTGGGTGACATTCTGCACAAGTGTTCATTAATCCTTAGTGACTGTTCAGAACGCCAGACTGACCACATACCTAAACAAAGCGAATGTAATAGGTGAAGAACAGGCAGTTTTCAGATAGGGGTATTGGTTGAATTGTATTTGTCTCGACGCAAAAGGCTTTATTGTGCCTTCATTGTTTATAAGAAAGCATTTGATTTAGTAGACCGGTCCTCACTGTGGTCTAAGATAATTTCATGCGGTATTAATGGTAATGTGTTGAAAGTTGTATACAACATGTACAAAAATGCTAAATCATGTATAACACAGGGCCAGCCTGTGTCAGCCTTCTTCTCATGTGATGTATAGGTACGGCAAGGAGAACATTTGTGTCCTTTGTTATTTGTTATTTACCTGAATAATTTTGAACACTGTTAGTTATAATTATAAGGGATTTGACATGGCAGCTGGTGAAATTTACAACAACCTCATTATGTTCTACTATATGCTGATGACACTAGAATGATTCAACCAAATACAGATTTCTAGAACTATGTCAATTCTTCTAATGGTTGACATTTGGTTGTTTCAGATGTCAACTATATTGTGAATCTGTAATTATTAGTCTATATTGATACATTTGATTTACATAGTACCATGTCTACACAAGGCATGGCAAGCGTAAACAGAACAGTAGAATGCATTTGATATCAATAAAGTGTAGGATATTTCACTCGATAGTTGTCCAGAATATAAATTTTCTATGTTTTTCACCTACAGGTGGCAATACATCTTTAACCAATATACACCACAGTCACACCATTTTATAATAATTAAATGAACATCAAAATAAACACAACTTGCAATTATAGAAAATCTATAGTTTTGAAAATACAGTTTAAAAGTGTTAGGCAACTGTTCAGTCTAACATGGATCAAGCGTGTCTACTCTGCCTGGGCCCTGTGACCAATTAAATATTAGTCAATGTCTCAATGGAACAATATCACTAGGCTGCAGAGTGGAGTGATGCTGCTGGCTTTTTGGTACATTAAACAAAATCTACTGTCAAGGGCCCTTCTCAAAACCACATCACTAGATAATGTAAAACTTTTGCACTTTGGGGGCACCTTAGGTGCCCTTAGAATGATTCAATCATGTACAGATTTCTTGTGTTTAATGGCAGCACCCTAAGATACATCCATGCAAAATTAGAAAATATAGCTACTCCGAGGTAGACAATTCATTTTAGTTAGCAAATGTAGCATTTTTGGGGAGCTTTGGTGCCCTTAGAATGATTCAATCAAATACAGATTTAGTGTGTATAGTAGCACTACCACATGAAATGTCTATGAAAAATTAGAGAAAAAGTTACTTAACAGTTTTTGATACACTGGAAGTACAAATGTGCTGCTACAAAAATGTATAAAGTCATGCCAGATTATGTCATTATATATATAAAATTAAGAGGACAGATTATTTGAGAGCTAAAGGTAGTCTAAATAAAATTAAAAATGGGTCAGCTGGACGGTGATAGACCGTTTGAACTTGAAGCCTTTGTCAAACTTTTGTCTCGACTTCACCGAAGGCGGTGTCCTGCTGTTAGAACATGGAAGATATTACTCACCCAACGTACAGGTCTTTGTCACTAAGAATAATGGGATGGTAATTTACACCAACATTGTTTCCTATAGAAGTCATTTTGTGGGATATATTAGCATTAGTCGTGCCAATTCAAAAATAGTGTTTTGTCAAAATGTAAACAAACTCAAAGACAGTTGCAGCTTAGCTTTAGCCTGTTCTTAAATATGTTAATGACATAATTATATATTTCACATAAATATATAGGGAGCTAATGGAGAGGCCTAACATAATCCATAGCACTACAAAATGAAGTATCTGAAAGTCACACTTCATATATTGAGTGACACATATCATACTGTCTTTCTGGACTGTCGCAATGTCCAATCGTTTCCTATCACAACCCTCGTGTATAATATACCAAAGCTATATATTCCAACACCACAACATATGTATTATCATTGGATAGGTAATTAAATAATCTTTCAGATGAATGCAACTTGTAGCAACAGAAAATGAAGCATACAAAAGTTACACCTCAAACAATGACATGCATTCTCAAAATGTGATTCATTATAAAAATTACCATTTACCAAGCTCGGTATGGTCAACATATTTCATTGCAACAACATACCAAAAAGTATCATCATGTAGATATTTCAATGCTCTTCAAAATAACAGTTACTTGTAATTACAGAAAATGAAAAAACTACCATGCATAATTGTTTGGGAATCTAGGTCAAGCTTCTGAGGAAACAGATACTGTACAGATATAAAATGCTGGGTGCTAATGGGTTAACAGGGGTCTAGTGCATCTGTCTGATGACACAAGCCTCTGCCAGTGACCAATTACAGATTAGTCACAGTTTCCATCAAACAGTAGCAGCAAGAGAATCTTAGCTGCAGTGGGGTGGGATGTTGTTGGAAAAGGGTTTAGCTTTTTGGGAGGCCCCGATATGCCCTTAGAATGATTCAATCAAATAGAAATTTCTTGTGTACAGTGACACTACCCTAAGAGATGTCTATGCAAAATTACAAAAAAAACTTACTGAACGGTTTTAGAAATAACAGAAAAAAACAATCTCTGATCCATGCAAGACACAGACTCCGCATGTGACAGATGTAGTTGGAAAAGGGTTCCCTATCGTTATAAATAGAGTTGCTGCAGAGGAGAATTTAGTTAGCAAATTTTGCATTTTAGGGGACCTTTGATGCCCTTAGAATGATTCAATCAAATACAGATTTATTGTGTATAATGGCACTACCACATGAAATGTCTATGCAAAATTAGAGAAAAAGTCACTGAAGAGTTTTTGAAAAAATAGGTAAAAGTGAAAATTTACCAGTTTTGGGGTCCTTTTTGGGGGGTCATTAGGTGCCCTTAAAATGATTCAGTCAAATACAGATTTCTTGTGTACAGTGACACTACCACAGGAAATGTATATGCAAAATTAGACAAAAAAGTTGCTGAACAGTTTTTGAAAAAAATAGGCAAAAGTTTAAATTTTTACAAGTTTTGGGGTCCTTGGAGGCCCTAGGGAGCCCTTAGAATGATTCAATCAAATACAGATTTCTCGTGCATAGTTGCAGTGCCCTAAGATATGTCTATGCAAAATTAGAGGAAAAGTTCCTGAACGGTTTCTGAGATACGGGAGCTAACGGCGGACGGCGGACGCAGAGTGATGGCAATAGTCCCTTAGACCTTCGTTCAAAGGACTAAAAAGTATTAAAAAAGTATTTGATTTGTCAAATACTTTAAAAATGTACTTAAATGCAAATGAAAATATTTTTGGCTCCAAATTTTCAAATGCAAATGCAAGTTTAAATACTGGATCAGTCGCATTTAAATGCATTTAAATGCAAATGCATTTGCATTTGACCCCATGTCTACTTATGTCTCATAAAAAATAAATAGACGCTCACCCAAACCCTTGCACTCGTGCACTCCACATCTACTGTACCGGTTGGAGGAAACGTCTTTTTTTAGCTGCACCTTTATTCTGTGTTTGCTTCTGTTGTAATTTATTCTTGATTCGGTTTGTCTGTGAATGTTTACTTTCATAATTTCTCAAACTCTGGAGCGTGATTTCAGTGGAAGTTTACAGTTTATACCTGTACACCAGTTACTAGAATTGTCAACTGCTTAACCTTAGACCTTGTTAGCTCCCCACTACCGGCTTTACTAACTTCCGTTTTAAACCATGATCATCAAGATAGAACATGTACACTGTTGCACATAGCAATTTGTATTCTATTAAGATCTCTCCAGTCGAGAAGGAATGTCCCATTTCAATACACTCCTGTTCATCTTTGTTGCCTTTGGTATAGGCAAGAAAGCATTTGTGAATGACCTGACCAAACGAATAGTTGGTGACACATCAGAATGTCCCAACATCATATTCGGGCTGAAAGCAGATATGAAAATCCGTCTGGGGTTGTGTACCCAGTTTATCACCTCACTGAAATGTCTCTCTCCCAAAATGAAAGTGTGTAAGAACAAGCTTGTTCTGTTGTACCTTGCAAGCCAACTACTATCCGGGTCCTATGCTCCTGAACCCAACCCAGGCCCCAGGCCGACATACCCCTGTGGAGTATGCTCCCGGGCAGTAACGTGGACTACTCCTAGTGTGAGATGTGACTCTTGTGGAACTTGGTACCACCGAGACTGTATGGATATGTCCGACTGTCACTTAAAGGCACTGAAAAACATCACTTGGGAATGTGTTAACTGTGGTTTACCCAATTTTTCCACCACACTATTCAATACAACTATATGTGACTCCACTAACCCATATGAACCCCTCAGATCCTCGTTATGCGAGACATCGGACTCTGACCTCAGCTTTGACCACCCTTGAGCCACATCATCACGAAATTGCCCCCCTAGATAGAGTGTCTACTCACCGACAGGTAAGACCCAGAGTGAACACAGCCTTCCCAGAAAAGACCTCCCCATGCCAATATTTATGATGAACTGTCAGTCCGTTCGAGGGAAAAAACCTCCCATTGAAAATGCTATTGATTCCACACAGGACGACATCATCATCGGAACTGAGTCTTGGCTCGACAACTCCATCCATTCCAATGAGGTCTTTCCCCCAGAATTTACACCATTTAAGAAAAGACATATCTGCAGGTAGCCATGTGGGAGTTTTCATGCTGGTTTCCTCACGCTTTGTGAGCTGTGAACCTGAAGAACTGCAAGTTGACGCATAGAGTGAACTCTTGTGGGTGAAGGCGAAAATCAAAGGTGCAAGAGATCTCCATACCGGAGCGTACTATCGGCGTCCTGGCAAAACTGATCGAGATCAACTTGACTGCATTCAATATAGCCTCAACAAGATTCCTCACAACTCTCATATATGGCATGTGGGAGATTTCAACCTCCCAGATATAGACTGGGAAACAGAGTCAACCTGACCATATGGAGTGCATCCAGCTGTCTCTAACCATCTCATCTCAATCACCCAAAATGCAGACCTTGAGCAAATAGTCCATCAACCAACCCGGACTACTGCTGACACAGCAAACATCCTCGATTTCACGAACAACATGACCCTAATCAACAACGTCAACATAATACCAGGCATTTCTGACCATGATGCAATTTTTACCGAATCAAGCCTCAGACCCTTCATTGTTAAACGGGTCCCACGGAAGATTTTTATGTATAAGAAAGCTGATTTCAGCATCATTAGTGAGAAATTGAATGAGTTCGAGCCTTCATTTGAGGAAGCAGCAAAGTCCTGTGGGAACAACGAGCAGTGGACTAGATCCAGAGACACCGTCACCACTCTGATGTCCGACTTCATTCCATCTAAATAAGTTCGGGGCGATAAGATCCACAAACCTTGGGTAACACACAAGGTGAAATCTGCACGGAGAATACTGCAACGACTACACCGCAAGGCAAAGAAATCAAGATCTACTGCAAGTAGAAAGAAATACGTATCAGCCAGAGCTGAAGTCCAGAAACAACAACGCCGTGCATGTTGGGACTATGTGAATAACTTGATTGACACCCCTGACTCCAAAGACGACACTATGGACAGACCACCAGCCCAGAAGAAGTTCTGGAACTACATCAAGACACTGAGTAAAGACACTACAGGTGTGTCCCCTCTTCGAGAAAGAGGCAAGCTGTACTCAGAACCCAAAGACAAGGCAAATATTCTCAACAGACACTATAAGTCGGTGTTTACAAGAGAAAACATTATAACCACCCCATCCATGGAAGGCATTCCCCTACCACCAATGCCTGATATTAGGTTACAGAAGGTGTCCTGAAACTCCTGCTAAAGACCAACCCACACAAAGCCACCGGGCCGGATAGAATCACGGCAAGAATCCTCAAGGAGTGTGCTCATGCCATCGCAACATTGCTCACCATCGTCTACAATAAGTCGCTGGAAGAAGGATCCGTGCTAGATGACTGGCAACATGCTAACGTGACAGCTATTTTCAAAAAGGGAGACAGAAACACTGCCGCCAACTAAAGACCAGTTTCCTTAACCAGTCTCTGCTGTAAACTGCACGAGCACATCTTGGTCAGCAAAACATTGACCCACCTAGAAGAACACAACATCCTCATTGACTGCCAACATGGTTTTAGGGCCAAGAGAAGCTGTGAAAGCCAGCTACTGACATTAAGTCATGAAATAGCACATTCTGGACCGGGGCAAGCAGATGGACCTGGCTATATTAGATTTCTCAAAGGCGTTTGACCGAGTACCTCATCAGCGACTCCTCATTATGGGATCAGGGGATACACTTACAGGTGGATCGCTGAATTTATGTCCAACAGCTCTCAGCAAGTAGTCGTTGATAGAGCATCATCCGACCAAGCCTTTGTTATCAGTGGCGTACCCCAGTGCACGGTCTTGGGCCACTCCTGTTCCTCCTTTTTATCAACGATCTACCTAACAACCTTCATTCCAGCACTCGTCTATTTGCTGACGATTGCATCATCTACAGGGAAATTAGATCTATGGAGACTGTCAAATTCTCCAGGAAGACCTATCCACCCTAGCATGCTGGGAGAAGAAGTGGGGCATGGATTTTCATCAACAGAAATGTAACATCATGACCTGCACAAAATCTAGGAAACCCAAGTCCTTTAACTACCAACTGAAGGGCCATACTTTAGAAGTCTCCACCTGCTCAAAGTACTTAGGCGTTGATCTGCATCTTGGAAACGACACACTGAGCGTTTAACAAAGAAAGCTCATGGCATGCTGGGTTTCCTTAAGCGGAATTTGAAGTCGGCCAATGAAGACACAACAACTAATGCCTACAAAGCCCTGGTAAGACCCCACATTGAATATTGTAGTGCCATCTGGAATCCTCACCATCAGGACCAGGTAAATAAAGTTGAAGCTGTGCAAAGGAAGGCCGCGAGATATGTCACCAACAGATATCATAACACCGGCAGTGTAACATCCATGCTAGACCATCTACAGTGGGAGTCTCTGGCATCAAGACGCACCAAGACACAACTGACAAAGCTTTTCAAGATCACTCACAACTATGTTGATATCAACACCCAGCCCAACCTCTCCCCTGCCTCATCAAGAACTACATCCAATCATTCCCTTAAGTTCCGTCAGCTTCCTGCACGCAAAGATGTATTAAATTTTTTTCCCCCGGGTCATTCCTGTGTGGAACTCTTTGCCAGCACGTGTTGCTGAGGCTCCATGTTTGGGTATTTTCCAAAGGGAGCTTGCCCAGCTTTCGTTCTGATTTATTGTTTTTGTCCTTGTCCGAAGTAGGGTAAATGACGGACTAGGGCTGTGTCGGCCATTATCTCCGGGGACCGCTACAGTTGCCGAATTGAACTAGATCTGATACCTGCAAAAGACAACGGCAATTATATATGTTGTTCTCTCTTCTCTCATACTTTTGGTCTTTTGTATATTTTCTTTTTCTTCTTTTGTTTTTGTTTCCTCCAACAATAAACCAACCTTTGTTTAATGATCACGGTTGATCGGTCAACGTAATCTACAGAAACAGATACTGGAAACAATACGGTAAATCTGATGTAGTAAGGGATCATCTCAGAATGTCGATGTCTGATATCAGACAAAATTATGTTCATTTAGGGAAGGGAGGGTCAGAAGCAGTTTTCATCTGGCATCGGATATCGATATGTTAGGTTTAGGACTGATACTGTTAATATATTGATGACATCATATCAATGTTTACAAACTTTCGTCTTGGCGTTGGGAGGACTGTGGCTAGATGAAAGACATTTCGCCTGATATTGGACATCAACCTTCTGAGTTGATCCCTAATGCTTATTCAATATTACACAATGCTTAAATGTGAAATAAATTATAAAACAAATCCATACCTGCTGGGAATATGAACTGCCACGTTCCAAATTTATAGGATCCACGTTCAGGTTTTAAGGTCAGTTTCATTTCGACGTCAAAGTCGATGTCATGAAAGGTAACATGTACCTTCTCTGTAGCCCCCACCTGCATCTGCTTGGGGGCAGTCACAATCATGCCCCTGCAACAAAGTGACAAATCATATTTACCATATACTTCCCATCACTGACACAATCCTTAATAATACTAGATGTGCACCTCTTTCTACGGAAGTGAAACAATGCACAAAAAGATTTATAGTAGTGAAAAAATGCTAAAGTTCGAACTAGAGCAACTGGCACCACCTTGTGGATACTTTCTGAAAAAATATGCCATATTATAAGATGGCACCACATTATTGTCACTGGCAAGCGGCTTTTGTTCATCAATCCCTCCGCATTCGCAATTGGCAAAGCCCAGTTGTGTCACTGCCAAAGCATGCAAGTTTGAATTATCAGCACCGATTCAGCACGGATAGAAAACATCCAATGTCTATCGATGTCCTCTGGCTAGCGTGGTGATTATCTTTTTAGCACCACTCAAATAATCACTCTGGCGTTTGCCTGAACAGATCAATACGTTTTCACCATTGTAGGTGAATTATGAGTCAAGTGATGATTTAACTGGGTCTGCCATACAAAATGTTTTAATTAAAAATACTGTAACTGCAACAATAAAAAACAAATATTATTCAAGTGCTGTTAATTAAGCTTTTTGACACAGAACATTTTCACTGTTTTTTTTATTATATTTATATTAGTAAGGCAATTGATACCAAAGAGCACGTAATTGGGTTATTTCTGGATTTAGCCAAAGCCTTTGATACCGTTAATCATAATATATTATTGAGAAAATTAACACATTATGGAATCAGAGGAAATATACTCCAATGGATTCGTAACTTTTTAAGTAACAGACAACAACGAGTAAAATTCTATGGAACAAAATCTTCCCTTAAAAACATAACATGTGGTGTTCCGCAGGGTTCAATTCTGGGACCTTTACTCTTTCTTATCTATATAAATGATTTATCTACTTTATCTGACACAACGTTTACCATTATGTTGCTGATGACACGAGCATCTTTATACAAGGCAACAATATAGATGAAATGGAAAATGTTCTGAACTCTGAAATTAAAAAAACTATCTTTATGGCTTAACATTAATAAACTTTCTTTGAATATACAGAAAACTCCCACAGTGACCTTTAGTAATACGATCAGTATAAGAGAGAGGTGTAATAACATTTGCATAGACGGCATACAAATTAACACTGTACATGAGATAAAGTTTTTGGGTTTGCTTATAAATAATACATTGAATTGGAGCACACACATAAAAAAGGTGACAAACAAATTAGATAACAAATCATTGTTAAACCTGTATTACATGTTTATATACCCATATATTACTTATTGTAATGTCGTCTGGGGGAGGGCCCCGAATATATACCTTGCTAAAATTCATTTACTCCAAAAACGAGTTTTGCGTGTAATAAGTCATGTAGGATTTATTGATCATACGCAGCCCTTATTTACATCCTATCAAATAATGAATATTTATGACGTAAATAAATATTTATGCTGTATTCTAATGTACAAGCATAATAGGGGTATGTTGCCAGATATATATCATGATGTATTTGTTCTGCAAATATCCACACATAAATATAATACAAGGCAGGAAGTAACATATAAAATACCATACTGCAAGACTAATTGTAGACAACTGTCTTTGGCTTATGTTGGTCCTAAAATCTGGAATACATTTATTACAAATAACTATTTATAATATTGTATATCTCTTCATATGTTCAAACAAAGGACCAAGCGTCTAATTCTAGCAAATATATGCTAAATGCTGCTTTAATGTAATTTTGTCATATTAAGATGTACCCGGTGTTCAGTGTTAGGTACTCGTATAATGTTGTCGTGTTAAGATGTACCTGGTGTTCAGTGTTACGGTACTCGTGTAATGTTGTCATGTTAAGATGTACCTGGTGTTCAGTGTTACGGTACTCGTATAATGTTGTCATGTTAAGATGTACCTGGTGTTCAGTCTTACGGTACTCGTATAATGCATTATGAAATAATGAGTTAGTTTATTATGAAGATTTTTTTTTTTTTTTTTTTTTTTTTTTACACGAATCATAGTTTTCATTTCAAATATGACATGAATAAGGAACACAAGCAATGTGTTGCTTCGTTCCATTTGTTACGTAATGTATACATGTTTCATATTACTGCTACATCTGTGCTATACTTAACATTATGTGTCAATAAAGATTATTATTATTATATATTGGCATCCATTATCAGAATATCACTGTTCCTAATATAGCCAACTTCACAAATCACTAGTAACTAGTGTGTTACTGCAAAACTTAGGGTCGTTTTATGCAGTTGGGAACTACTCAAAACACACTAATAGGTCATTCACCTAAATGTGCACGCAGAAAAGGTACATTGCCCTTGTTCCGAGCAGCTGGTGTCTCTCAGTAGCTCAACTGTTACACTGTGACACATTTCTTTTTCAGGGGTTGGCTCAGCTACAGTTTGTGGCCAAAGCTACAGACATCACAATGTAGGCCAAACGAGAGTGTGGTGTTCTTGTCCAACAGTGTCATGTTGACCTCCATTTTCTTCTTCTCCCTGATCCTTTGTGCAGTGGGGACCACTTCACTTAGCCTGTTCTAGACACCCTCTCGAAACTTTGCCCGTCAACAATTCGCCCCATCCACGATTTGCCCCTCTACACGATTCACCCCTCTCCATGAGTTGCCCTCTCCACGATTCGCCTCCTCCACGATTCGGCCTTCTTCACGATTCGCCCTCTCCATGATTTGCCCCTTTCCATGATTCATCTCTCACCCGTCATAATCCTCTGCCATATTCTCCCAGTCTTTGCCGTTCTTTCTAGATCTCTCCTAACACTCCATCTTAGCTTTACCTTCTTCTTCTCTTCTATTGTTCATTCTCTTGTGGTCAACCTCTCCTCCAGTAGGTGTCCTCCCCCATTCTCCATATGTGTCCTGTCTATCACTGTCTCCTCACAACTATCATTAAAAGAAGGCATTACCCGGAAGGTTGTAATGCTGCTGTGCGTGGCTGCTCCTGGAAATATCATAGATTTTCAATGTAATAGATTAGATGTGATTCTACATATTGTGTAATATGCTTCATTAAACCAAGGATTCTCTGCAGAACCCTTGTGAGTGGTTTTAGTGCATTTTTATCTACAATTTTAATGTTATTTTTTTATTTTAACCTTCGGTGTGGCGTGGCCGACAGAAGCACCTAAGCGGAACGGCAACCTGTTTATTCGCTGCCTGGACCTGTGTTCGATCTGCTGGAGCATGGCATTTTCGCGATGGTTGCTGCTCGGACTAAGACAATGCTGGCAGCCGGCTACCCATCCGTGGACAACAACGATAGCTGCACTAAATCTGCGCCGACCACCGAACACCGACCAGACGCGGGACAAAGGCCGGGTTGAGAAGACGATCCCCGCAAATAACAAAGGTACCAAGCTGATTGCACATGCTGGTGCGGCCAGCCATGTCACGGGTGAGGTCAGCCATGTTTACAAACAGTCAGGAGTGAACATGTCAAACATAATACAATGTGCGACACCGCCGTCTTATCCGAAGTCTGTCTGTAACGTGAACAATTCGGTCCACACCACCGATGAACACCCAATCAGTTCACAACAAAGCCGATGAAGCCCAACATGCTCAACGACGCAATATCTACCCAGTCGTTTGAGGGCATTGAAGTGTTATTGCGTCAAGTTCGCGCAGCGTCGATCATACGAGTGTTAACGATATATCGGCCACCTTCATCTATCCGGAAGTCTACGACATTCCGTTTATTCATCGATGAATTCAGTCATGTTCTGGAACATGCAGCCATGAAGCAGACCGTGTATGTTATTGTCAGTGACTTCTACGTGCATTACGGTGATGATCGTGCAGGGCGATGCTCGCGATCTCATTGGTCTTCTCCGTGAGGCTGATTTCCAATGAATCGACCCACGTCGGTGGTCACGTCTTCGACCTCGTGATAACACGAAACACGTCCGATTGTATCGTCTCTGCCACATCAGTTGAAACTCTTTTAACTGACCATCATGTGATCCAATGTGACCTTGTAACGGTCAAGCCGAGATGGCCGAAAAAATATCAGCTACAGGAACTACGCGGCAATAAATAATCCTGAGTTTGTCGCAGACTTGACAACATCGCGACTGCTAACTGACCCTAGTGTCTGCGTCGATGAACTGTCTCTTCAATACAACACCTCCATAGCAGATTTGATCAAAAAGCATGCACCGTTCACCAGCCGTGTTATCATCATCCGCCCCTAGACACCCTACGCAACCAAAGTTTTTGTTGGCCGACTGAACAACAAATGGCCAATGAGGGTGGACCGTTCACACTACGCGACAAATGTTTTTGTCACTGCCATGATCCTAGCGTAGTTATTTTTACTAAATGCATACATGCACGCCTGTGTTGGCGAATTCCGCAAGTAGAATAAAATGGCGCCGATTTCAAACAAAAGAGAGCGACCTCTAATTGCTTTGGATACGCTCATTGTACTCCGTCGAAGAAAATTGGCCGAACTTGCCACATTTTGATAAGTTCGCATTCGTTTTCGTTCGTCAGCCACTCCGAAATATTGCCGATTTGTAGATCACGGTCGTCAGCGACACCACATGGCAAAAATGCTGCACTGCGATTGGCTCGTTGCTACGACAAAAGTTTTGTTGTGTTGCGGACCGTCGTACATTACCGACATCGCGCAATTTACCCGCGTACACTGTACAACAAAAGTCTGGCCGATTCAACTTTCAAATCGGGACAGACTTTTGTTGTGTTGGTCTGGACAACAGACAAACGTTTTAGCAAGTCTTTAGACCCATGCACATTAACAACAATCCAGTTTAAGTCAATGAAACCCCCGACTTACAACAAAAGTTGTATAGTGTACGCCGTGCTTTACCGATCCTAGCCACTGCATCGATGAACAGTCTCCTCAATACAACACCACTGTCGCAGATCTGATCAACAAACATGCACCGCTAACCAGCCGTGTTATCACCATCTGCAACAATACACCCTGATACAACAGTGAACTGTCAGATGCGAAACGCAAACTTCGGGGAGCAGAGCGATGGTGGCGAGAGATGCGGCTAGTTGTGCATAGAGACATTTTCACAACTACTTGATACCTCTATAACAAATATAAAAACTAATGACGGCAAAATCCAAGAGTCTGCCCTTGACATGGATATATATAAGCATGAATGAGTCCTAGTGTCATGTCATCCCTGTTTTACCAAAAAAAACTATTATTAATAGGTTTTTGTAATTGTATTTGAGTTATTAATAATTGGTATCCGGTTAAATAAGAATAAATAAAAAATATATTTACAGCAGGTGTCTGAAAACATTAAGCCATTACGGTAACATAATTCTCAGGAATTTCTTCTTTCAGTTCCCACATCCTCTTGTTTCATTCGTTTAGACCTCATATTTCACACTCCATTATTAAAGAGTTGTGACAGAATATTTGTATCTGCATCTTCCAACAGGCCACCTTGGATATTATTTCTTGAAAGTCTTACATAAATTTGTTTCTGACATTTCACACTAGTTTCACAAAAAAGCAAACCTCTGTAATATTCAATATGACATATTAGTTCATTTGTGCATAATTGATATTTTGTTCTGGTGAAATTATCATGCAAATTATAAAATGAGTTATGAAGTACCTGGTTTAAAACTGCTTGATAGGCAGTTACCTGACATAGTTGGGAAATAGCTAGTTGACCAAACAATTGTCTCGTCAAATTCACACAAAAGCTTAACCATTGGGCAATAACCAGTACATTGTTCGCATATTTGTATGTGATTGTTACAGACAGAACTGGGGAAATTCCGATTCCAAAATAAGATTTAAAAGTTTATTCAGATTCCAATTCCAGAATCGGAATACGAATAAATTTACGTCAAAGCAACATAATCAGAATCTGAATTGTTTTGCCTTTGGGTGGAATCAGAATTGGAATCGGTTGGTGTCATTGTGAAAACTGTGCATTCACAGTGCATGAACATTATTCAATGATTTGGGGAATTGGGACTGTTCACATGGTTCACCATTCACACAATGGTGTGGACCTGACTGGAAGGTTTCTTCGGTTGATTGATTTGGTCAAGTGTGTAATCTTGCATAATGAAGCTCAGCTCATTCACAGCTTGGGGTATTCACTAAACTTGAGGAAGTTTAACAACACCTGGAACTGGATGGAAAGTATCTTTGATGCCGAGCCTGATCATAATTAGTCCTATAAAATTAGCAAATCAACTACACTGGGTTGGTTAAAGGAAATGCCAAGCCTCGTGATTGTTTTACTGGAATTGACAGTCAATTGTTTAGATTTGGAAAGGTGAGGTGCAACGTAGAATTGCACAAGAAAATCATGATTACAATTTATACAATTACATTTTCAATATAATCAATATGACCATGTCTATTTTGCCTTTTTAACAAAGGTAACTGAGTAGGATTACTCAAGACATGTAATTGATTACCTGGTAGGCTGGTACACACGATTACTGATTACAATACTTCGCATCTCAGACTATCTACATTGCGCAGTAAGATATATGTGTTGTTATTGTAACATAATCCCATTGTTTACTAAACTGGTTAACTCAAAGGATAATCTGAGCAGCCATGGTCTGTTTTTCCCACTTAAGAAGAACTGTTTCTTGGCACTTCAGATAACAGAATCTCCACACATTTGTTTAGTACTGAAGAAATCCGAAGTTCAACATTTGCTATCTCCTATACACAAACTAAAGTCGGGCTTTCATTGTGAAATATACCAATGATTAACTACATGTGAGTAACTCGCCTATTACGAATAAATATGACCTCATCGAGTACTCATTGCCCGATCATCCTAAAATGGTAACAGGTCAGAAACATCCCAGCTAGCAAATCTCACTGGACCAATGATAGCTGCAGGAACCAAGATTTAGCCAATGATGGTTTGTCATTGGATTACCATAATTGGCTTGCCATTGAAAAAACATAATTGAGCCAATGATGGTTTGTCATTGGTTTGCCATCATTGACTTGCCATTGAAAAACATCATTGGGCCAATGATGGTTTGTCATTAGTTTGCCACCATTGGCTTGCCATTGAACAAACATCATTGGGTCAATGGTGGTTTGTCATTAGTTTGCCACCATTGGCATGCCATTGAACAAACATCATTCGGCCAATGATGGTTTGTCATTGATTTGCCATCATTGGCTTGCCATTGAAAAAACACCATTGGGCCAATACTGTTTTGTTGTTGGTTTGCCATAATTAGCTTGCCATTGAAAAAACACCATTGCACCAATGATGGTCTGTCATTGGTTTGCCGTCATTAGCTTGCCATTGAAAAAAACACCATTGGGCCAATAATGGTTGTCATTGGTTTGCCATCATTAGCTTGCCATTGAAAAAACATAATTGGGCCATTGATGGTTTGTCATTGGTTTGCCATCATTGGCTTGCCATTGAAAAAAACATCATAGGGCCAATGATGGTTTGTCATTGGTTTGCCATCATTGGCTTGCCATTGAAAAAAAACATCATAGGGCCAATGATGGTTTGTCATTGGTTTGCCATCATTGGTTTGCCATTAAACAAACATCATTGGGCCAATGATGGTTTGTTATTGGTTTGCCATAATTGGCTTGATTGTTGGCCTGATGTATCATTGCTGTATAACTACATATAAAATGCGTAAGGAATTTGGTTTATTTCACTGGAATCTGTTTAGCTTTTCATTAGCATTTCATTGGCCCTTCATTGATCCCAATCATTGGGCCAGTACAGGGCCAATAAAGCTATCACTGGCATTATACCCAGCGTGGAGCTGAAATCATCTTTGGGCAAATGAGGGAAACCAATCATTAATAAATCCAAAGCAAATAGTGAAATGAAAAGAACACAAAAACTTCATTAACCCTTTAGATTCCATGACCCAGTAATTGCACAAATTCAGCAAGATACATTTCCAAATGACATTAACTCGAAATCTGGCCAAATACAAAGTCATATATGGCCAATAGTCCTATTTTATTTCATAGCAAATAGAGGCAGTTCCCTAATAGACTTAGCTTTAAAATGACATATTATAGATCACAATTATTATGTAGATGGCACCACATGTACGAGTCGTTCAACTGCAGCTTATCCATCAGTTGGTTGGGTATTATGACACACTGACCAGTTGTTGGTGTTTCTGGGGTATAGTCTAAGAACATTTGCCGGCGATAACTTGATTGGCTTGAGTTGAAGCGAAAACTAATTGGATAGGCTACACTTGGAAACAAATTACAAGATAGCGCACTTCCAAACAGGTTCCATGCAGTAGAGTACTTATTTTTGTGATGCTATCTCGTGCCATATTTATAGAAGTTAATAGAAGTTACCACCTTCAATTGAAGCTCTGTACATATAATAAAAATAGTCCCGCGGGTTTAATATTTGTGACTGCGTTTTTTACACGTCATGACTACTGCAGCTCAGCCTCAGGCAAGATGACAATTCTAACTTCCAAGACAAACTTACAATATCATAAATAGCAATCATTAGTGTCATAAGAACCTCAAGTTGGGGTCAAGCCTAGACTATGCCTAGATCAAGCGATGACCTGCATCGATGGGAACAGCTGCGCTTTGACATATTATGACAGAGCAGAGTCCACCAACACATCCCGTACATGTTCCCTGCTTCTCTCCGGAGTGAATGACAGCTCTTTCCAGGCTGCATTCCCAAACAAGGACCGATCTCCCTTTGTATCTAGCCTAGTGTCTGAATGAGCGACACGCACTTACCGTTTGGCAAACGCCGGCGCCATTAACACCACAGACGCCACGAGAGCGCGCAGGAGTAACTTGCAAAACCCGGACATTTTACTGCAAGTGGTGTTTACGTCTCCTGCGGCTATTTATCCCGCGAGTTAATCGTAAGGTGTCTCAACGTCACCCCTACGACCAACAATATAGTGCGTATTTGACGGACAGCACAAAAGTACGGTTCAAATAACACTTGTTTGAATGGCATGACAAAAGTCAGTTTATCGCATTATTAATTTTTTTCAAAGAAAACGTTTAAATGAAAGGAATAGAACTCAACGGTAATGCTAATGACAGCTAGTGGTGAATTGATACATTGGAAAGAAACCGGCTTCTCTTCCTAGTTCTCCGAACTTTGTATCCTGAAATTTGAGCTTAACTCGAGACAGAACTGCCGCGCTGTACTAGTTGGTATTTCGTGTTCAAACAGGAATACGTCGAACTATGACGCATGTTTCTCTCGTCTTCGTCTGTGTGTAAATATTTGTGTGAGCGTATCAATTCATGCAGAGTGCTGACCCATCTGCTACCAAGACTATAGTTTTATTCCACAGTTCCACCTTCTTCCCGCCACGAAAACTCCGATTGCTAGCTGATGTCCACAGAAAGTACGACTCGTTCCAGAACATATTTCGCCATCTGTCGGAAGTTTTGAATTAACCATTAAACCATCGTAAAACTGTACAGCCGACAGAGAGCAGCACGTTGCGTTTAGGACTTCAAATTTTATTTGTTACCTACGGGACCAATATATCTTTGTTCCAAATGTCTAATATCTGCTGTATTCATATATAGGGGCCTACAATATATTTTAGTTAAACGCCTCGAGTCGACTAAACTTTTACCTGGTATCTGACTCTGGGACGAACTGTGAGCCCCATTGAATTGATTATATATATTAATTAATGCATTCTTATGTGCAGGCGTATAATTTATATATAATTATATCGTGGCAGTTATCTGACAATGTATCACCACTTTTATAGATTTGCATTAGTATTGTATTAAATATCATGCACGCATGCACACATGTACTCTCGCATACACGCATGCGCGCACGCACGCACGCACACGCGCACATACACACACACATGCGCACGCACGCACGCACACACGCTTGTAAGATTATAATTAACTGTCAATTAAAAAACGAACACAATTGGGTTTGTTTTACATATTTTAGCCGGCCAGTATATTTTCACAAACGCCTGTCTATGTTAAGATCAGCCAGACGCGAAGTGACAGTGACAGTGACAGTGACAGTGACAGTGACAGTGACAGTGACAGTGACACCGTCGTCCAGTGGTGACACATTCACAATACAAAACACAACCACGTTATTTGTCAGCCATATCGTCTGATAGATTGCGCCTGCAAATTCGATGTGAAGTGTTATTTCAGAAGCGAAATGATAACTACTTTCTATTCTATGTTCTATCTAGGCCTACTCTATACAAAATGACGAAACCCAAACAAAATACAATAAACACACATACGCACGCCACGCACACGCACACGCACCCCAAAACGCGCGCTCACATATACTCGTTGTTTGTTTGCTTGTTAAATTAAAGGTCGGAGAGGATGTTCGACGTAAGCATTATTGCGTCAGCGTCTACTTCATGTTGCCAAGTATATGACGCAGGGGCCGTTTTCCACATGTATTTGACGTGCGCGCTTGGTTCCTGTGACTGTTAACTTACGTTTTACGTATTACGCGCACATTACGTTTTACGTTCCGAACCACCGATTTACCCCATAAAAGGTGATACTTTTGACAAGATATAGGTCTTACATCGTGTTTATGGGGTCGTAGATTAATCTTTGAAAGTCTTGGCGCTCGAGGTTCAAACCGTCAAATAAAAAAACGTTAACCTACCTGCATCCATACATACACACGCAAGCTCAGTTATAAATATATAATATTCTTAAGACTATAGTAACTATTTTGAAGGTATATTGTCAGCCAAATTGTGTTTATTAAGCCCGTAACTACGTTCGTAATTTGAAAAATATGCCCCCGGAGCATGTTCAGCTGGTAAACAAAACATATTGTTTTAGAACACGCTTTATTGGCAATAATGCCGAGCGGGCGGGGTAAACCGCAATTCCTTTTGATGTTCGACAATTTCCCACGTTCAACATAGAAGCCATTCTGTTACAAATTAGACTAATTCCGGTTAGAAGAACATACTGCCTCCCTTTAACTAATATCTTAAAATAACACAAACTTTTCTTGTTATGGGTAATAAGACTTTTTCTTCTGATAACAAGACGTGTAACCTTTGAATTAATCTTACGTGGTTTTCTTAGAATAACATAGTCATGCACTTGTTTAAAAGACTGTGGTTAGTTCAGTTGTAGTTTTTCCTCGGTGCCCGGCCGTTCCCTCTCCACCGGAAGTGGACTCTGCTGGATGTTGGTGCTGTGGCCAACGACCGGTCGTTGTTTCTCCGGGATCGCCTCGGTCCGTTGACGTCATAGCGTTGTCCCTACGACAAACATGGCGTGCAGCACTCGAGGGGCGTACAATTTGGCAGACGATCCCTGCACTCCGGGGGCAGATAAAAGAGTTCCGCTTTACGCGCGACCATGCCGTAAACACATAAAATTGTTTTATTTGTAGACGCACGTGGTTGGTCATGACAAGTTTACCGTAGCGCCGAATTCGAAACGTGGCCAAAGACAAACGTTTCACAAAAATGCTGTAATCGTCTGGAAGTCCTCTCGATCAATTTCTTACTTTGGATATCTATCATAAAATATATATGTGAATTAAAGTATTTAGGCTGAATTGGGCCACGATTCCTACATATTTGTTTCATGTAACATAACATTTTACAAACATTATTTATGCTTACCCATGACAATTTTGGTATCGCACCTTTTTATAGCCACTTGCAATGTTTTACAAATCCACCGATACGCCACCAGACATCTTTTAGAACGCGTCTTTCGTTGAGCGTTATTTTTCGTGAACATATATTATTTCATTTTCCATTAATTATCAAAACACCCACATTCTGTGACAACCAATCCGGGCATGGGGAATGTTGTCACATGAGCGAGCCCGTACATTATACATTAAAATTAATCCTAGCAACAACAAAACTTATGGAATTGTTATTACAAAGAAGAAAAAATCTTTAAAAATGTGACAATCCCCGGTCTCCCCTAAAACCATGCATACATATACACACGTATATATACAGAGAGAGAGAGAGAGAGAGAGAGAGAGAGAGAGAGAGAGAGAGAGAGAGAGAGAGAGAGGGGGGGGGGGGGCGTGTTACAGTTGCGCAAAGGCTGACGTCTTGCAACACCGACAGGAATAGTGGATGACTGTCGTCGGCCTTCTTTAGACGCCCATGATATATGTCAGAGGTGCCAAGTATACCGCTTTCATGATAGAATGCTCTGGTTTGCGTAATTTTTTAGGTAATCCCATGATCTGCCGTTTTAGTGCCAACATCTACAATAAGACCGTTATTTCATGGTTTAAATTACGTGTTTAATCCAAATATGCCGTCTATAACCAACATTTCATGTAGAAAATGCACCAAAATAAGTAATATATAACTTTAAAAACAAAATTATCCGGTCATAGAGCCAGATTCTCATCTACCGCAATCATATATCATATCATCTTCGGCGGGAACTTCCGGTGGTGAATTGGTTTTAATTTGGTGTAGCAAACCTGCGAAAATATAAGGATATTTGATCAATATAAGTGATATTATTGAGTGTATTGCATACATAACGTAATTATAGATATATAGTAAGCAATATTTTTATTTTAAAGTTAGCTAGAGGGAGTAATCTAGGGTAGATTAAAAGTAGGCGATTTGCGAGCGATAATTGGGGACGTTATTGTAATCGGAACGTTGTTTACAAAGTAGGTCACTCGCGAAGTTAACGTAACGTGAACGACAATAGAATAGCGTTATTTGAGATAATCGATGTAGTTAGATGAATAATTAAAACCTGAAATAACAACCTTTTAAAGTGTACATTAGTACACAGGAAACAGTCTTTGTAAAGACTACCTTGTATCTAAGCCTAACTTGAATACATTGTCATCGACATCGTAACTAGGTAAGGCACGGTGTGTCACTGTGTGTTAACAAATATAACTAACTATAACCTAAACAATCTGGTGTAAATTGTACACAGAAAAGTCTTTTCAAAGACTATAAAAACTATTTTGAACAGAAATAAATTCTGATATGGCACCTTGCTGGCTTGCAAGCGGCAACTCAGGGCAAAACGACACTTAGTTTGCAACGACTGCCAGAGCTGGGTGGATTTTGCGTTGTCTGGCTGTCCAAAATCATGGGCAGAGACCAAAGATGACGGATTCACCTTTCGGTGTATGGGGTGTTTGAGGGTGGAATGTCTGATGAAGGAGGTGTGTAAGTTGACGGATATAGTGAAGGAGATGAAGGTGAGACTCAACATAGAAATATATGGAGCAGAGAGGGATGACGCGGAGAGAGTTGAGAATTCTACAACACAGAAGGAGCAGAGTTGTGACACGGAGACTGAAGAAAGGAGACTGACTGAGAGGAGTGAAGGTGACCGCTGTGAAGGAACAAGAAATTGAGAAGACAGAGGGACGGAGGAAAAGTGTTCGGCAGAGGAAAAGAAAACGGGTCAGTGGGGAGAGATCAACAGGTAGTCAGACTGTAGAGAACGAGGAGAGACGCGACAACGATACAGGTTGTGATGAGGTAAATACCACAGAGGCAGTTGGTAAGACTGTGAGACAGAAGACTGATGGAAGAAGATAGAGTGTTCAGCAAAAAAACAGAAAACATGACAGGCGTGAATGTGACAGGGGAGAAAGTAACCGCAGTGAAGTAGGTAGCCGGCGAAAAGGGACGGTAGAGGAGAAAAGAAAATGTGATGGGAGGAAAGATGAAGGGACGAAAGGAAGTGAGAGTAAATGTGCTAGAAGAGAAGATGACAGGAGGAAAGGGGACAAGAGAAAACGCGATAAGAAAGAAGGGAATGGAAGAGAATGTGACAGGAGAAAAGACGGCAAGAGGAAAAGACAACAACCAGATATATGCAAACCGGAGGAGCTACTCCGAGGCAGTGATTGAGGGGGCAAGGAGGAAAGAGTGATCGTTTATGGGCGATTCAATTCTGAGAAAAACAGACAAGACTATATGCGAGGGGAAGGACGTTGTTATATGTCTACCGGGGGCTATGATAGAGCATGTGACCGAAAGGGTAGAGAAGATATTGGGGCATGGCAAGGGAGGGTCTATACTAGTACACGTAGGGACAAATAATGCAGACAAGGAGGGTACAACTGGGATAGTAGAAAAGTACAGACATTTAGTGAGGAAGCTAAAGAAGACAAGAGTGGAACAGGTTGTTCTCTCAGGAATGTTGCCAGTAATGGGAGGAAGGGGGCAACATACAGAAACTGTAAGAGGATGGCGATCAACGCACTAGTTGAGCAGATGTGTGAATGGGGGTACTTTGTTGGGAGAGAAGATATGTACATGAGAGATGGCTTCCATCTAAGTGGAAAGGGGCAGCAGTATTCTCAGAGAATCTGCTGCGATCTGTTGACAGTCGGACAGGTTGCATCTATTTTAACTAGATTCGCAGGGAAGCCTGAAACTGGAGGCATAGATAAAGACAGCACAAATAATTCAGCAAAGAACAGTCTGGAAAACTCTTCTGAAGCTGGATATAAATGTGTTTGTTTAAATGCAAGCAGTATAGTAAACAAAAGAAATGAACTAAACATTATGGTAGAATATATTGACCCTCACATAATAGGTATAACCGAATCGTGGGCAACCACCGATATATCAGATGCCGAATTGGGACTGACAGGATATGTAATGTTTAGGAAAGATAGAATAGGAAGAAGGGGAGGTGGAGTTATTTTTTATATTAAAGAATCTATCCAGGCTTATGAAATAAAATTAGAAAGAGAAGCAGATTGCAAAGAAACTGTTTGGTGTAACATAGTGCTAGAACCAACCAGGGGTGAGAATGTATTAGACGTAGTTTTGTCCTCACAGAATGAATTAGTTGACAATGTCAAGATATGTGAGCCACTGGGGAATAGTGATCACAACCAGATACATTTTACCATCAAAGTAAAATCAGAAAGGAATAATAAAAAGCAGTACAGGAGAAATTTCCACAAAGGAAAATATAAGAACATCAGGAAATATTTAACAAAGATAGACTGGAATAACACACTGAAGAATAAGACAGCAACAGAAAGCAGGAGTATCTTAAAGAGTGAAATGAATGCATCATCGTCAAATTTGTTCCCTTAAAAAACACGGGAAACGGTCCAAAAAGAAACACGTATCGAAAGAAGCCATTAGAAAAATTTAGTATAAACAAATTATGTGGAAGTCATATAGACGTACTGGAAATGACGATGACTACAACATTTATAAAGAAGCACTAAACCAAGCTACAGCTGAAATTAGAAATTCAAAGAGAAGCTATGAACATAAATTAGCTTGTAATATAAAACATGACAGCAAGAGTTTGTATGCGTATGTTCGAAGCAAACAGAAAGTTCAGGATAAGGTCGGTCCTCTAAAAGATAGTGCTGGAAATATAATATCAAAGGGATTCTTAATGGCAGAAGACCTGAATGAGTATTTTAATTTAGTGTTTACCAGAGAAGACATCAGTTCACTGCCAGTACCAGAGGCTAAGTTCAAGGGGGCAGAATCAGGCTATTTAAGACAGCTAATTGTAACCCCAGAAATGGTAGCTAAGAAAATTAGGGCTATGAAGGATAATAAATCACCTGGAGTGGATGGTATTCTACCCAAACTACTATTGGAAATTGTAGAACAAATTAGCACACCGCTTGCAACAGTTTTCAACTTGTCATTAGAAGAGGGAGTGGTTCCTTTAGAATGGAAAGAAGCAAACATTATACCGTTATTTAAAAAAGTTTCGAGAAACAAGTCAAATAATTATAGACCAGTGAGTTTAACATCGGTGATTTGTAAATTATTAGAAAGACTAATTAAAGATCACATGGTGGATTTTCTTGCTAAACATAACTTGATAAACCCATCTCAACATGGGTTTCTAAAAGCGAGGTCATGCTTAACAAATATGTTATGTTTTTTGATGGATATCACTAAGTGGGTAGCCGAGGGATCACCACTAGATATCATCTACTTAGATTTTCAAAAAGCTTTCGACAAAATGCCACATTAAAGATTACTGCTTAAACTAAAGGCCCATGGCATAGGAAATGGTATAAAAAAATAGACAAATGGCTGATTGACAGAAGTCAACGGGTAGTTGTTGATGGGGAGGCTTCAAACTGGAAATCAGTTTTGAGTGGGGTTCCACAGGGATCAGTAAAGTGGTTGCTGAGAATACATTGTCAGTTGTACCGAAAAGTCCTGTTCACGCTTGTCACACAAAAAGAAGCACAAAGGAAACTGCGCGCCATGCAGATAAGGGTGACATTGTTGTAAAAACAAATGTAGCGTGTTAAACGCGAGAAAAGGGAACTGATTAAGAATCAGGCAAAGTGCATGGTTCCCTTACGTAAATTATTTACTGATGACTAGCTACGTGCACTAGATATATTATTCTTAATATATATGAACGATTTGGGCGATGATATAGCTAGCAATGTGTTGAAATTTGCAGATGATACAAAAGTGTTTAGAAGGATTAAAAGTGATGGAGGTAGACAGCATTTACAAGCTGATCTTGACAGGTTGATCAAATGGTCTGAAAAGTGGCAAATGTTGTTCAATTTTGGGAAATGTAAATGCCTTCACACAGGACATGGGAACGAATATGTAGAATATACAATGGGGGGAACTGTACTAAGTAGTACTCTAAAAGAAAAAGACTTAGGGCTGACAATTAGTGCTGACATGAAGGTTTCAGAGCAGTGTGGAATTGCAGCTTCAAAAGGAAATAAAATCCTTGGATTGATTAGGCGAAATATAGCATATAAAGAAAAAAAGAACTAATAATACCGCTGTACCAAACAATAGTTAGGCCTCATTTAGAATATTGTATACAAGCGTGGAGGCCATACCGTAAGAAGGACATATATATGCTAGAAAGAGTACAGAGGAGAGCGACTAAAATGATACCAAAACTGAGGGATCTTAGTTATGAAAAGCGCCTAAAAGAATGTGGTTTAACAACACTAGAGACCAGGAGATTGAGAGGAGATCAGATAGAAGTGTTTATAATATTGAATGGTTATGAAAATATTGATAGAAATATGTTTTTTTAAGTTTAGAAAGACTAGAGGGCATGACGTTACATTAGTAAAGGAGCAGTGTAGATTAGACGTAAGAAAGTTTTCATTTTCACAAAGGACTGTGAATGAATGGAACAGATTATCTCCTGATTGTGTGGGTGCTAGTAGTGTGAATATGTTTAAAAATAAAATCGACACATACCTCAGAAGGGCTGGATATATGTAGATAAACGGGTTGGACTCTCGATAAGCCAAAGGGCTTCCTTGTCCACCTGCCATCTAGAGTTAATTCTCTGGATGGCAATCTTGTTTAATCTTGTTAAATCATATCAATATAACTTGGCACATCTGGATATGCTGCGTCCTTTTTGTACAAGCAAACATTGGCTGGTACAGACAGCGGCGGTCCATGTAAACTAAGAAATAAAACATACAATAAGCCCTTCACTGTTTGTATGGAAATAATTCCATGCTTGGAAACATCAACTGGATATGTGCTCGAATCTTTTGGACGTTTTTGGCACACTTGTTTGATCAATTTGTAATATTAGTCAGTAGCTAGTTTATCAAGAGCCTTGTCGAACAGAAGTGACTAATGGTCCTTTGAATCTACTGTGGATTGTACATGGAAATGTCACATGGACACACATAGGGTCTACACCTTTTATGCTCTTCCTGTTCCTTCCGACAAAGCAGGTCGAGGTAGGCGGTCCACAATGTCCTCAGCTGGAACATCGCAAACGTCTTCCTGATATAACAATAAGTAGCTTGCCGGCGGGGGGAGCGTCGCGGTGCCTGATTAGATACATGCCGACAGACTTTGATGCCGTCAGCTTTTGCTTACAGTCAATGCTAACTTCATAATGGAATATATGGGCCTAATACAAGTGCTGCATATTTCTGGTAACTCTTCCCGAGTACCCCGTTTGCCTGGCAGCGATTCATCCGCTTGTCTGGCCGTCCGCGTACGGCAGCGACGGCTTCGTGTGCTTAATAGTTGATTTGGAAATACTTCCATGAAATTGACAGAACATCTGGAGTGACATTATTTATGTAGGGCCTATTTATTTATTCTATAAAACGAACACATTGGTCTATGTGATTTTGGTAGTCGGATATATTATTTTCCTAATACACATTATAAGGCAGCGGTATTTACCCTGGGGGTAATTACCCCCATTTGGGCTTTTTCGGGGGGGTACAACCTTTTAACTTGAGGATATTAATTCATCCTAACAACGCGCTTATAACGCGCTACATTTAAGATATGTCGTGGAACATGATGTACAGGGAGTTAAGAATGCTTCATACCGAAAGTAAGAATATATTATCGGAGATGATCTCAATAAGCCATATCGAGGTAGAAGGGATACATATGGACCTTGCCATGGTCCATCTGTGTATATTATATCACTTCAGGACACAACCGAGAAAACCGCATAGCGAGGTCATTTTTGTATCAGGGCGTTTAAGTTGCAAAAGTGACAGCAAACCACTAGATGCTTCGCGCTTGATTTGACTGAATCAATATGTTACACATTGTGCACAATACTCTTACCTGAAAGACGACTCTGTAAAAGAGGTATGTCTGTTCTCTGAACTCTTTACCATTGTGTGCAATGAACCCCAGGATCGTCAGGGAATATAAAGAGGTTGAAGCAGATTTCAGTGTTTTCCTCTTCTATAAAAATGTGGGGAACACTGCATAATTATCACGGGACTACATTTCATCGTGAGTTGCAATTAAGATAAACAAAATCATCATGTTCTCGAAAGGGAGAGAATCGCTACAAACCAAGATGTCGGGTGACGATGTCACGCCACACATTTATTATCAAGCTGGACTTTATTGCACATCTTTTAGGAAGTCAAATCAGGTTAACTTCTGACAATGGAATATGGTTACTAACAGTCTCACAGCTCAAGACAAGGTTGCGAGCTCCTTCGCAAATCCAGTTTTACCAAAATGAAGTTCAAGCTAATGATGTCGCCATGCTCTCAAAATTGTCAACGCCACTTGACAAGAACGAAGACCACTGTTCGGTTGCTGATAAGATATCATGCTACACATACTTTACATGGATGAAGCCATTCAATTGATATTTCCTAGGTCTGGAACGCTGTGAGAAAAGAATGCATGCATAGTGATAATTTTTCAGTGGACGATGGAGTCATCAAAGACGAAAGACGCATTTCTTGGCTTGCGAGAGATAGTATGCTGAAAGAAGACGTTCAGGATTCAAACCTGGTGACTTTCTGACAAAAAGCTGGTGGTGAATACCCATTTCGCTCTGACTGACCTCTAATAGTCCTGATATCAATATATTGTGGATGACTTACATTTCTACAAGGATCAACATTAAAACCAACACATGAAATATGTTAAATCTTACTGATGACCTGCAATGAGCTCTAGCTGTTGCAAAGTCTCGCATTTCAAAGCTTATCGAGAAGATGCAACTTCAACCATACACATATACTTTAATAATCTCTAACGCATTGTTTGTAATACGTTTGGTCTTACAGGTAAGGGAGCCAAAGTATAGCTAGTGGTATATATATGTTACAAATAAATATGCCAATTATGCGGTTACATTTTCTTTAAAAAAATCCTTTTTTTCGAATTGGTGTTTAAAAATGGAGGGGTAATTACGGTCTTTTTGGCTCACGCGAGGGGTAACAGTCCGAAAGAGGTTAAATACTGCTGTTATACGGCGACAGTTTCCATAATGCCGTAATCTGCGATCAAATTCAGTAATGATTACATAAAATCTGTAATGGTAGGCAATACTGCATATTGCAAAATCACGTTAAATTGCAAACTGGTCTTATAACAGTCCACCGAACCGTATGCCTTAATATATGTGAACACGTCTTACTATGCTCAGGTTATTGAAGGAACACATGTCGATATGCAAAATAAAATGCTGCTTGATTAGTGGGCGTTTATTCGCGTCATGATTAATATGGCACCCTTGAGGAAATCAGAGGTTTCGCGAGAATCTTACACTTTGAAATCAAATTCTGAGTAATCTGAAAATGTTGATTGTAGTTGCAAATGTGGTGATGTTTTAATAGCTCTTTTAGATGCATACCACTGGCACTGTCACAATTTCTGTGTCACGGATCGTTTTGTCTAGGGGTAGTATGACAATTCCTATCGTTGCAGATATATAAATAAAATACGACAAACAACCTGATTAAGTTTAACACAATTTAACCACTATGACTCATACTCATACTATACAGTTAATAGATCGAGTGGCCAAACATATAAATGTTGATTGAACGTAGCTCTGTGGTAATATTTTTAAAATGTTCAATCGTTTTGTTGTACGAACGTTCGTTGAATTTCAGTGGATTCGATGTGTTTGTAGATTGGTAGGTGTTTCATATTCTTGCGAGACGCACACCGGGATGACGACGTCGAGGCTCAAGCTGACTTCGTTCATCTCATGACGACTGTCTTACAACTAAATTTAACTAACTAAATTTCCTTTTGGACATATTCAACTCTCGGCGATCTTTCACTTTCTGCCCTAACCACCACCAACAGCCGCCGGCGGCGACTATCCGTTGCTCCGCAATTATTGTGTCGAACTTCACAGAAATTCAGTACAGTGGCGCTATCATTACGGTTTGCACAGAGCCATTTATATAATATAGAGTTTGGCCAACTGAAAACTTAGGCGCCATTTTCGGTCCAGTTGCAGACAGTGATTCAGTGCAAAGCTGATAACGTTACATATACACTTTATTTATAATTATTACTACACACATGTCTATGCATGTATGGATGACTGATTAATATTAGTTATGCTACTTTTATAAAATGTTTTCATACCTATTCTCTATTATAGCAGTTTAATGAGTATTTATTTATGTAATGGTGTGGTGGGAGCATAAATCGTGCATCGTAATATTTTAGGTCGTTTTAACAATAAATCTGATCACAAAAAAGCTAAGAAGGTCGGGAATGGCGATATTTCAGGGACACAGTTTTTGACGTGGTACAAATTTTTCAGTCGTGAGTATAACTATTAATTTGTATACCCATAATGCATATAATTGTGTATTATATATATATATATATATATAATATGTATATATATATATATATACATGTATATACATACACATATTAAAAGGGTCTACATGTCATACATTAACATTAGAAATAAAGATATTTCTTAATAATATATATAGTATATGTTTAAATATTTTAAGGATATTTTGTGCATCACTTTAAAGGGGTGGAGAGTTGGTGCATAAGCCTTACAGCTTGTTAATGGGATGATGTGTCTTTGTGAACATTACATAGATTGAGAAAGTTTGCTTCTCTGTTAAACGAATATGAACCTAAGACATTGTTGTGGTACTGGTTATTATTATACAGACAAATAGGCGACATATTAATATTTAGTAGTAGCACTCAGCATGACTGTGTCTCTGTGGGGCCTTATTTAAATATACAGTGCGCTTCAGATAACTCGAACTGTCATTTTAGTTGACTTTTGCTTATGTCGATCTTTCTCTTCAGTCCCAGTCATATAAGGCGATAAAACATAGATCTTAATTAGTTTAGTTTCTTTTAACTAGAAGTTTTGCCACGGGTCTCTGGAAGTTCAACGTATCCATAATGCACTGTAGTATGTACATATTTAACACATATTGGCAAAAACGAATACCTTTATTCTCAACGCTGCACATACACATATTCACATTACATTCACATGTAATTGACTTACAAAGTAACATGTTTAACAAGGTGAACTGCTGGCATTTAGCAATGTGTCTGAACTCCATAATGCCAACACGAATCTTACAAATCTTACTGCCAAGTTCATTACCAGATTTATGCAGTGTCTTGGCATTTTTACAATTCTTATCATCTTGGAGAATACAATGCGTACGATAGGTAATATAGTACCCTGAATATTTCAGAGACTTGATTGCAATGTTAAACCTGACCTCTCAGTCAATTCAACCACTCACAACTTCACATGTAATTGTAAAGTAACACTTTTGACAAGGTAACATGTTGGCAGTTAGCATGATGCCCACAATACCATAATAACAAAATGAATCTTACAGTGCAAACAGGTGCAACATGTCACATTTTTATTTAATGCTTCGCCATATGTCTCATTGCCATTCTCTTATTGCCATGTTCAATACCAGATTTATGCAGTGAATTTGAATTCTTTCTTGTTATAACGTCTTGGAAAATACAATGCGTACCATGGGTAATTTAGTACCATGAAGATTCTAGAAACTTGTCTGCAACATTACACGTGACCTCTCAGTCAATTCAACCTTGCATAACTTCACATCTAACTGACTTACAAAGTTAACACATTTAACAAGGTGAAATGTTGGCATTTAGCATGGTGCCAACAACTACAACTACAAATGAACTTTACAGTGCAAATAAATGCAACGTGTCACATTTCTATTTAATATGTATCACTATCTGTCTCAATGCCACAATCTTACTGCCAAGTTCACTACTACATGTATGCACTGAATTTGCATTCTTTCTTGCAAGTCTTCGAAAATAGATGGAGCCGAACAACAGTATATCGCCCAATCAGCTTATGTTTGATAGTATGACAAAGTATAATTATGGTTGGTTGCTGGTTGATGACTGAAGATTGTTGGCACTGCGTTTGGCTTCAGTTGGCGTTTTCCATAGGCATAGGTCCTGTTCAAAATGAGACTGAAATTAAAGAAATGTATGCGATTATTTGTAGTAATCATACCAAGAAAGAATTTTGATGTTTACACATTTATTGCATTGCACCGGTAACACCCAAAATTCACAAAACAAACTTAAGTAAAACTCGACGTCTACGGCGGTGACTATCCGTAAAATCGATATTTTGCCGTTGTTATGTTTTCTAAACTTGTAATATGATGTATAGCAATGATTTGCAGTGGTGGTCAATCATCATAAATATCTCATTCAAAACAACTCATCTACTTTTAGTAAATCACTTAAATTGATCAATCGATTACATAATAGTTAATTAATCTGCTAATCTGCAAGTGTATCACCTATGCAATAATTTCTTCCACATTTTGCTAAAATTGCATATTTATATAACCATAGCAAAAATGGCCACAACCTGCAAAAGCATAGACATAGCCTATTCAAGCTATAATTATAATAATACCATTACGGGATCAGGGTATTTAGGCATTTTAACCATGTCTGTTTCATATCTATCAACGTATGCATACAGATTTAACAAGATTTAACAAGATTGCCACCCAGAGAATAAACTCTAGGTAGCAGGTGGACAAGGAAGCCCTTGGCTTATCGAGAGTCCGACCTTTTTATCTATGTGTATCCCGCCCGTCTGAGGTATGTGTCGATTTTATTTTAAAACATATTCACGCTACTAGCACCCACACAATCAGCAGGTAATATGTTCCATTCATTTACAGTCCTTTGTGAAAATGAAAACTTTCTTATATCCAATCTACTCTGCTCCTTTGCTAATGCAAGATCATGTCCTCTAGTCCTTCTATCTTTCTTAACTGAGAAAAACATATTTCTATCAATATTTTCATAACCCTTCAATATTTTAAACACTTCTATCTGATCTCCTCTCAATCTCCTGGTCTCTAGTGTTGTTAAACCGCATTTTTTTAGGCGTATTTCATAACTAAGATCCCTCAGATTTGGTATCATTTTAGTTGCTCTCCTCTGCACTCTTTCTAGCATATCTATGTCCTTCCTGCGATATGGCCTCCACGCTTGAATACAATATTCTAAATGAGGCCTAACTATTGTTTTGTACAGCGGTATTATTAGCTCTTTTTCCTTATACGTTATGTTTCGCCTAATTAATCCAAGGATTTGATTTCCCTTTGAAGCTGCAATTCCGCACTGCTCTGAAATCTTCATATCAGCACTAACGGTTAACCCTAAGTCCTTTTCTTTTACAGTAGTACTTAGTACAGTACCCCCCATTGTATATTCTACTTCGTTCCCATGTCCTATGTGGAGGCATTTACATTTCCCAAAATTGAACATCATTTGCCACTTTTCAGACCATTTGATCAACCTGTCAAGATCATCTTGTAAATGCTGTCTATCTCCATCACTTTTAATCCTTCTAAACACTTTTGTATCATCCGCAAATTTCAACACCTTGCTTGTTATTTCATCATGCAAATCGTTGATGTATATTAAGAATAATATAGGACCTAATACTGATCCCTATGGTACCCCACTCAATACCGATTTCCAGTTTGAAGCCTCCCCATCAACTACTACACGTTGTCTTCTGTCAATCAGCCATTGGTCTATCCAGTTTATTATACCATTTCCTATGCCATGGGCCTTTAGTTTAAGCAGTAATCTTTGATGTGGTACTTTGTCAAAAGCTTTTTGAAAATCTAAGTAGACGATATCTACTGGTGATCCCTCATCTACCCACTTAGTGATGTCTTCCAAAAAACATAACATATTTGTTAAGCATGACCTCGCTTTAAAAAAACCATGTTGAGATGGGTTCATCAAGTTTTGTTTAACAAGAAAATCCACCATGTGATCTTTAATTAGTCTTTCTAATAATTTACAAATCACTGATGTTAAACACACTGGTCTATAGTTCTCTGACTTGTTTCTCGAATCTTTTTTGAATAACGGTATAATGTTTGCTTCTTTCCATTCTAAAGGAACCACTCCCTCTTCTAATGACAAGTTGAAAACTGTTGCAAGTGGTATGCTACTTTGTTCTACAATTTCCAATAGTAGTTTGGGTGGAATACCATCCACTCCAGGTGATTTATTCTCCTTCATAGCCCTTATTTTCTTAGCTACAATTTCCGGGGTTACAATTAATTGTCCTAAATAGTCTGAATCTGCCCCCTTGAACTTAGCCTCAGGTATTGGCAGTGAACTAATATCTTCCCTGGTAAACACTGAACTAAAGTACTCATTCAGGTCTTCTGCCATTATGAATCCCTCTGATATTATATTTCCAGCACTATCTTTTAGAGGACCGACCTTATCTTGAACTTTCTGTTTGCTTCGAACATACGCATAAAAACTCTTGCTGTCATGTTTTATATTACTAGCTAATTGTTGTTCATAGCTTCTCTTTGAATTTCTAATTTCAGCTGTAGCTTGGTTAAGTGCTTCTTTATAATTGTTGTAGTCTTCATCATTTCCAGTACATCTATATGACTTCCACATCATTTGTTTATACTTAATTTTTCTAATGGCTTCTTTCGATAAGTGTTTCTTTTTGGACCGTTTTCCTTGTTTTTTGAAGGGTACAAATTTATCGATTATGCACTTAATTTCACTCTTTAATATATTCCAGCATTCTGTTGCCGTCTTATTTTTCAGTGACTTATTCCAGTCTATCTTTGCTAAATATTTCCTCATGTCCTTATACCTTCCTTTGTGGAAATTTCTCCTATACTGCTTTTTGCTATTCCTTTCTGATTTTACTTTGATGGTAAAATGTATCTGGTTGTGATCACTACTCCCCAGTGGCTCACATGTCTTGACATTGTCAACTACTTCATTCTGTGAGGACAAAATTATGTCTAACACATTCTCACCCCTGGTTGGTTCTAGCACATGTTGAGAAAGGAATGTATCTTGAACTAAAACTAAAAACTTGTGGTCCTCTCTCCCCATACTCTGTAGAGATTTCCATTGTATATGCCCGTGGTTAAAATCCCCCATAATAATACAGTCCCGTTTGCTTACTTCCCTTATAGCGTTTTGTATTTTTTCATTTTCTTCTATGCTTATGTTTGGACTTCGATAAACTAACCCAACTGTTAACGTTGAGTTTCCTGTAACTATGTTACACCAAACAGCTTCTTCGCAATCTGCTTCTCTTTCTAATTTTATTTCATAAGCCTGAATAGATTCTTTAATATATAAAATAACTCCACCTCCCTTTCTTCCTATTCTATCTTTTCTAAACATTACATATCCTGTCAGTCCCAATTCAGCATCTGATATATCGGTGGTGGTCCAGGATTCGGTTATACCTATTATATGAGGGTCAATATCTTCTACCATAATGTTTAGTTCATTTCTTTTGTTTACTATACTCCTTGCATTTAATCAAACACATTTATATCCAGCTTCAGAAGAGTTTTCCAGACTGTTATTTGCTGATTTATTTATGCTGTCTTTATCTATGCCTCCATTTTCAGGCTTTTCTGTGAGTGCCCCTGCGAATCTAGTTTAAATAGATGCAACCTGTCCCACTGTCAACAGATCGCAGCAGGTTCTCTAAGAAAACTGTTGCCCCCTTTCCACTAAGGTGGAGGCCATCCCTCATGTACATATCTTCTCTCCCAACAAAGTATCCCCATAAATCTGTGAATCCCACCCCCTCTTCTTCACACATCTGCTCAACTAGTGCGTTGAGCGCCATCCTCTTGCAGTTTCTATACGTTGCCCTCCCCCGATATGTATAGTTGTATGTCTGTATGAGATAGCAACAAAAGCCAGGATATGAAGCAAAACATGAACAGTTATATTCATATAAAAAAATAATTATACATCATTGGCATGATCATGCCTGTCTTGTGCACGACGCTTCCTCCCGCCATGCCTGTCTCCTGCGTTCCTCAGTGTAGCATTTCTGCTATTTCAAGATGGTTAAATCTACTTGCCTGAGGTTTAATTTGGGAAATGAGGAAGGTCAAGCCAGTAGATAGACATATTGTTGACCAACCGCCTTGGTTACGTAATTACGGCAACTCGGTTGCAGATGCGCTCAGTGGAGCGTGGTATTCTGTTGCTAGCATTGCCAGCAGGTGGTTTCACTGTAATCTTAGAGGGTGTTCCACAATGTTTAGTTTGAATTGTATACTGCTTTAGCCAATAGAAATGATGGAAACCTGTCATATGATGTGTAATTAGGTCCGCTTATATAAACGTTTATTGTACGCATTTCGCCATCTGGGCGCTGGCAAAGGACTGGGACAGATCCAGGGTTGAACGAGACAGGTTGCCCTTCTGCCAAGAGAATGGCAAGTCAAGTCGTAAAGCGTGGTGGGAATCGTTAACGTGGGTTACGTTCCCAAGCTTATGTGTGTGTGTGTGTGTGTAATATTCAGTGTCCAGAGTGACTGTTCGATCGAGCTTCGAAGAAGCCATGCTGCCACGTCAGCAGTATATTGAGACAACGTTCCGGTCGGCCCAAACGTATTTGCGTCGATGAGCGATAATCGCGACGCGCTCACCCTGCACGGGCCATCCTCGAACATCGGTCTCACAGCGACAACGTCAGAAAGATTGACCGAATGCGACTCGTAGCGGCCGGCGGTAAACGCATACTGCCAGGCGTCGTCATTCGCGCGAACCCGTTCATCCGACTCCTCGATCGTTTGCGACAGGGCAAGACCTCTCATCGAATTCGTAGCGGCCGGCGGTAAGCGTCTACTGCCCGGCTTCGTCTTCCAGTTGAACGTATTCAACTGACTTCGCAATCGTTTGCGACCGGGCGATCATTGAACCGACGCGACTCGAGATTTCGCGGCGTACGACGGCAATCGTCAAGTGCTCGGCATCATCACTCGTGCGGCCGAGATACACCGTTCTAATTGTGTTCTGAGCTCGGCGTGTTGACATCAACAAACGTTCGTATATATTCGAGATGGGATTAGCCCAGTATAAATGTCTATTTTCTGATTGAATGTATCTATTATTTGCTGTATTATGATTGGTAGTTATATGTGCTTTGAAGTGAGGTATTATTACCCGTGAAGTATTCACATATTATATGTATATATGTGTGTGGGTTGTAACAGATTACTGTAATGAGAGTCCGCGATGACTAGCTTATATACTGTGTATTTAAATTATGGAAGTTATTCTTAGATAACACTTGGCGCCTAGTGTATGGTCGTGTGGCGGTATAATCCACCTTAGAAAGGGAGTGGAATTTGATAATTGAAAGATTCAGTGTTATTGTTTATTATGTTCTATTAAGTTTTGGTTACGGGATTTCATTATTCTGTTTATTTTGTTAATCGAGATATTTACCAAAAGAAGGATATCTTGTAATAAAGTTATTAAATTTTCCTCGTTCTTTGTTGCTTGTTCACGAAAACCGTTCTTTCTCATATGCGTTGACCTTGATATATAAGAACCCTACTAGACTGAGCCATCTAGTGTACGGAGACCTCGCTAATCCGTGACACTCGGCCATCTAGTGTACGGAGACCTCGCTAATCCGTGACACTCAGCCATCTAGTGTACGGAGACCTCGCTAATCCGTGACACTCCGCCACAGCATCATCTCTTTCTGTACAGTCGAATCGGTGATCCCTTGAATGAAAGGATTCCTCGTAATGGCCCCTGAAACACACACACACACACACACACACACACACACACACACACACACACACACACACACACACACACACACACACACACACACACACACACACACACACACACACACACAAACACACACATATATATATATATATATATATATACATATATATATATATATATATATATGTTTCATCTAAAACATCAGTGCACTTCCTAAACAATCATTTATTTTCCAGTTTGATCTCATAACATCTTTTTGTTCCCAAAATTAAGCTCAACCTGGGCAGGCTTTAAATGTAGTTTTGCACAAACTCCGGAATAGACTCCCCGTCACATTAAAACCATTTGAAACTAGGTACCTTCTGCAAATAGTAAATAACTTAACACACTTTTTCTACATTGCAATCCCATCCTACCATAATTTTCTGTATATAATATGCCAAAGAAATTATGATAAATCCTCGGTGGTCCTCACTCTTTGAATTCAAGTCCCTGAGGATTTAGGGGCCATAAAAATGTATTATTTGAAAAGACGTTTCTCATATTAATTAATCCATAATCATTATTAATCCTTAGTTTGTACTGTAAGCAAGTAGATATAAAAGGATGAAGTAGCTATACTGGTACACACGTGTAATGACACTGCTCAACAGCAGACTGCCAAATGCCTTTTTAGTTTCTTCTGTTTGGCTTTTCCAGCCACTTTTGCCTGCCCAGTTGTACTCAATGGCAACGGCATGGTGTAGCACATGCGACATCACACGCCGCACATTTTCTTTGACGTTGCCCCCGCCATGTCATGGGTCTGCAAACATACAGCACACACCAAAATGTTAATGAAAGCCCATGGTATAGGGACTGCATAATCAGCTGGATAGAAACATGTTAGTAATGGGTAGCAGAGGGGAAGTTTCGAATCGTAAATAAGTTTTGAGTGGAGGATGAAATACCTATACTATTCTTAATAATAGTACTATATGGATGACTTAGATGATGACATAAGAGCTATTCCAGAAATAAATGTACGGGGGGAGGGCTGGAAGCACCACCCATATTTGTTTTCTAATTTAATTGTATATGAGTACAGTGATAATAGCAGTCCCCCACTGCACACCATATAACAATAATACACCCCACACAATATTTATGGAATAACACTAATAAGCAAAACACTTAAATTTGTGGACAACACAAATGTGTTTAGAAAGGTTAAAGATGATGGGGGGAAATGTTCGAGAGGATCTAGAAATGGCCTGAAAATGGTGGATGTTATTCACTTTTGGGAAATGTAAAATTTGTAATGCCTACACTATAAAATGAACACAAATATATTGCAGGTTTTATTATGACATTTAAAACACTTGAGATAAATGTATTAAGAAGAGATCAATTAGAAGTTTTCATTATTTTCCCTTAGAAAGAATGATGTCACGATGCAAAAATAAGACTAAACTACAAACATGATCACACAAATATTCACCACCAGGTTTTTGACGTTCTTGTCGAGCAGCCTGACCTCCAGCTCCTCGACCTTGTTTACATTTGGCAGTGGGACATCTATGTCCTCTGGCAGCTCTTTAACGTCTCCACTATGCAGTGTTTCTACCTGCTTCCACAGAGTGGCCAGCTCTTGCACCACGCCATCCAGTGTCAGTTGGATGGCTGTCATACCTGAGAGCATCTCTCTCTTAAAAGCTGCCAAAAATAAATGTAACATGTGGAGTATTTTTAAAATACTATACACCTTGACTAGTACGCATAGTAGAAAACATATATAGAGATGGCTACGTGCTATTATAGTCAAGGTCAAGAGTTTTTTTAAGATAGCATTTACTGTGCATGAAAATTATTTTGGTTTCATTTTATTTGTAGTATATTTTAATGCATTTTTTTCTGCATGACAGTATTGTCACGAATACGTACTTGTCCGACCCAACATGGTAACACTTTCCAATGTTTTATTGTATTGACTGCACTGATAACACATGGCAATAAATCTAATCTTATTTATTTTTTTAACTTGCAAAAACAAGGCTTTTGCACTCTTTATACACCTGCATGTTTGTGTCAGGGCTAAAGCTGTAAAGATAAAGGATATAGATGTTCATATTTTGTATTCTATAGCCATATGTTAAGATTGGAATAATTACCTGAAAACTGTCTGGTTGATGATGGCGATAACACTGCCGATGCCAATGACGCTGAAGGTGTCCTTAGGGTTGGCGATAACTTTGCCGACGCGGATGACGGTGTCCTCCAACTTGGTGGAGTACTTGGTGTGGTCCTCCACATTGGAATCGTCTCATCTGTCAAATCTGAAAACATGAAGTGTGTATTTACAAAGATACAAACCAGCAACACGCCAGCCTTGGATACTTGAAAATTAATAACAAGCACATAGCAGCAGTTTATATTATAGTACCAGAATCGCATGGGCAAACCAGTGACTTACAAGGTTATACGAATTACAAAGACGTTGATTAGCACCTGAATAACACAAAGGTGTCATAAATGGATGTTGTTAAACTAGTCTATGATGGAATTCATTGCAACATGTGTGTCTAAGATTACACATTATTCCATTACGAACTATGACCATTGACCAATATATTACAAGATACAATATAATATATTGGTCAGGTATTCACACAGAAAAGAAGGTAATCATTCCAGGAAGATAAATACTAGGAACTGTTGGTGGCGTGGGTGCCCGTTGCAGTCTAGCATGACATGCCTTTCCACTTCGATCTTTTTCCGATTTCCTGACTAATGATTCGCAGTCATCATCAACATCGTCATCTTCACTGTCATCTTGCAGATAAGCTGGCTTCTGTGTGTGTCTAGGACAAACAAGAAATATGTTGTTGAATACTTTAACATAGCATATCAAGACACCTTTTTCTATGCAAACATATGATGTTGCTTCATAAAGATTTATAGGAGTTTAGGGTTAATGCATTATGTTGTTGTTGAAACAGATGTTGATGATAACGTTTGCAAGTTAACGTGGCCCCGTGTTAAACCCTGGTTTAACCCGGGTTGGGCTAAATCTCCATTTTGGGCTAAACTGGGTTAAACCCGGGTTAAGCTATTTTAGCCACATTTTGTCACAATATGAAAGAACAAAGCAGACAAAGTACAATCACTAAGGATTAATGAACACCTGTGCACAATGTCACCCACTTGGGACTGGGAGGCAGGGTTAATTGATATGTTCAGCAATTGGAAGACACTGCTTAGGCCTCACTCTGGACACTGTCACTCAGTGTTGTGTATTGTCTTAGTTTGTGAGTTGAGCTAATCAATTTGACCATGAATATGTGGTGCCTCAGGTATCTTTGGAGGATTGATGATGAATCCAGTTATTGGCAGTGAATACAAAGGGTAGATTACTACCTACCAGTCTGCAAGGCTCTATATCCTCCTGTTCCATAACCTGCAAGCTGACACCACACTGTACTAGGGTAGATTGTCTGAATGGAATCACTGCACATCTTCAGAATAAGACTCAGCTAGTAATTACTGGCACACTTTTATTTTGGACTTTCTGGGCTGGTTTAAATACATAAAAGGATTATGGCCTGAACTGGTATCTAGTATAAGTCATTTGCATAAGGTGGATATACAAAAATTTGAAACCATCATCAATCTATATACCAACTAATATAATATTGAGAATGTCCCTCTGATAATATCATCCTGAGATCTCCGATAAAGTAACGCCTAATTTAACTAGGCTTAACCCTGGGTTAAACTATTAAAAACCTGGTTTAACCCACTGGGCTGGGCAAAACCAGTTTAGCCCGGGTTAAACCCCAACCCTAGTTGATGACTGTGCAATTATGTAACTGTCATGGGTAGTTTTAACTACAAGATACAAGAAGCTTAATTCACATGTGGAATTGCATAACATTAGCTCATCTGAGCTATTTTCGGACAAACTAACCACTATTAAATATTTCTGCAGACTGCATACCAACTACTCCGTTTGTCTAATAAAAACTAGCTTAATAGTCTAGACTTGCTACAGCTGATGTTAATCCAACAATTATTAACACACCTCTTTGGCCTTTTGCTTTGGACATCAGATGTAAATTCACCTTTACGTGCCTTTTGTCGCCCCTCATCATAGCTCACTACAATATAATATGAAGACATCACAAGAGTAGTCATGGGCAAGGATCAGAAATCAGATGTATTTGTTTAGGATGTAAACATAATCCCTAACCTTTTTAGGAATGTAAGACTCCCACCCGACACTAAACCTCCATTTTGGGCTAAACTGGGTTAAAATATTTTTCATGTCTATTTTTTCACAATAATGTCAATATGATAGAATAAAGCAGTCAAATAGTTCTGTATTTATATAGCTATATTATCAATGTGAAAGTGATAAGAATCATAGTTAGCCAAATTTAACTTTGCCAAACTGTCATTAATTTAACAAGATTTTGCGGCATTTCATGTCGCATGTGCTACATCATGCTGTTGCCATTAGTTTACTTATTGGGAAGGGCATTTTCAGGAAAACATGGAAAATGGTTTTAAAATATTTGTTATTGAATTTCCCAATTATTTGTTTATGGTGGGACATAACATAAACTTGTGAAAATTCAAACATTACGTGCAGAATTCACCAAATTCACTCATCCAACATCAATAATCAGGTGCCCCATGCAGCCGTAATGCAAGTCACGATCTAATTAGATGCAATTACAACCATATTATGCAATCAATTTATTATTTGTTTCTATAATTTAATACACTGTCTATTAAATGCATTTATTGTAAATTTCAGCCATGTTATCAATGCAGTGTAGAAGGAGATTATCTTAAATATAATGTACACAACTAATAAAATACACCCATGAATAAAAAATGTAGGGGGAAATAATGTTTCCTTACAACAAGCACAGAGCACACGCATCTCGAAGACTTTCCATTGTTCAGGATCCGGGGTGACTCTTTCTCGCACGGCTTTGTTGATCGCTTTGCGATGATTTGAATGGAGGCCAGTACGTCTTAGTTTTGCTAATAAGCCAGTTTGATGACACAACGTCAACTTCATTGTGCTCATCAAAGACCACCACAACATACATGCTGGAGACCAACAAAAATATTGTGTTTGAAGATCAGCCATTTCTTCCACAAAATCCTGTAAAAACTCATCCGGATGACACGGCTTTGACTTCCCAGACAACAATCCTATTGCAAATGGTTCTGTGTTGCCTGACTGTGCCAATCGCCCCAGTATTGGCCAACATTGTACATTGCTGCTCTTGAACAATGGAAGTATATCAATATTTAACTGCAGCTGTATAGTGTCACAGTTTTTCAGCTTGGGATCAAGAGCAAGTGCAGACTCGATTGTCACCGCAATTCCAAAATGGTAGTACAAACCACCAGCTATTGGTTTAATGCCATCAACGTTTGTTGTTGACAAAGGTGTTCTGGGGTCTTTAGGTAGATCAGGCTAGAAACGTATAAGAACACCCAACAATTCTCCTAGAGCAATGTGGGCAATCCGATTTGTTATTGCCCATCTAGCCAACAAAGAATAGAGACCAATTTGATCATGTTCGTCGTCATGTTCACCATCAGATGAAGATGGTGAAGAGTTTGGATCATCGGAGTAGACATTGTCATTCAACATAAATTCTTCTTCAATTTCACAGACTGAAACATCATTGTGTTGAGGATGGCCCCCATCCACATCACTATGTCTATGAATATGATGACTATCTCCTTCTACATCTACCACCCTGTGTCCTATTCTGATCCCTGACTACATCCCACGTCACGCTGTGCAATGCCTGTCATTTCATTATTCTCATCATTGTTTGCAATATTTTGCATATGTTTCTCGACTCCTGCTACAATTTTTCGACGTTTTGTCCAATACGACATGCTTTAACTGGACTGCCAACTTATATATCCAATAAACCTGAAAGAAAAATCATTGAAATACCACTTCTGTTCAAGAATGACTGAATTAAATAATAGGTATGCCAAACAATAGTTCAATTGAAAGGATAGTTATCTATTAGGCTGATAATTAATAATAATGATGTAGCCAGACCAGTTTGATGCAGGGTCTATCGTTTGCTAGTTATGCAGACTGCTTCAATTATCACCCAGCTATGTCAGTTTATGTTATTTCTCAATTAAAACATTAATTTAGGTACAATTATACAATTATGTGTATTCACAAGTATCATATCATAATGTATGCTATTCACTTTTACTAATCAGTACAACTTACCTGACAAAATTCCAATTTCAAATCTTCCACAGACAAGTCAACATCACACATCAAAAAGATTCAAACACATCAAACTAGCTTAATCCAGTAATCCTCTGCTGATTCCCTCTAAATTTGGCGGTAAAATTGCATTCCATAGGCGGCGCTACAAAAAGCTACGAGTGCGCCATCTTGTAGAACAATGTTAAAAACTTGCCTGTATTGGGCCAGGGCCGGGCCAGTATATTCACTTTCACCATGGACTGTCCAATGTACTGGCTCGGTACCGGCTGTACCGTTGACGGTACAAACGGTACTCGCCAGTACCATGCCAGCATTGGCCCAATACTGCCATGTTTGCTGGGGTTGCGTACCTACCAAAATTATTATCGTATATATAACGCAACTAATGACGCTAGTGTGTTTTCGTGGTAACGTCGTTTCGCCGTTGAAAAATTGTAGGTACTTCACTCAAAGTAGTTTCAAACTACAAATTGTTTGCACAAATTTCATTACATGTACGGTAGAGACCTAGACTATGGATATATCGTATGGAAACGTTTGCCGCCGTTTTTCTATAAACGAGCTTTTCCTATTGCGTACAACAAAATTGCGAACCACTACTAGTGCATTAACCTTGAATATCGCCACCTACCTCGCACAGTTTTGAGCCCCCTGGCTTTGGTCTCCAACTTTCCCATTTCAATTTCGCTTCCCATACCTTCCTCCTGCTTTTATCGAAAGGAAACCCGAATAACCGTATACCAGTTTCGCTACGATTAGAGCATCCCCATGCAGAACAGCACGGCATTGCATCCTGTTCTCCCCGAGGACGGATTGGACCGAAAATGGCGTCCACAGTCATCGACCAATCAAAAATAGAAACCTCAATGGCCAAACTCGTAATGAAAGGTTTCAGCTTAATGTAAAAAACAAATTAAGTCTTACGAATAGCCATTAATTGTGTTCGTATGTATATGTTTGTCTGCGCGCGCGCGTGTGTGTGTACGTGCGTGTGTATCTGCACGTATACTAATACGTTCTTTTGATAAGAATATTAATACAAATTATTATTCTATTAATGAAATATAATGCTGCCATCAGATATATATTAATAATAATAATATTAGTACATTGTTTGGACATTCAGTACTTGTTAACCATAATGAATAAATTATAATTAAATATGGTGGTAGTAAAATACAAAAGTTCTTAACGATTTGGTCGCATTCTAAAATAATATTAATATCTTAGTTTTTTTATTGTGGGAAGAACGGCTTAATCAATTAAATTCATTTTCAAATTAAGCTCGTCGTAATTTCGCAGCAGTTACGTCGAATTGCCGTGTTCACCGCCAATCGATATATCACAAGTAGTTTCCTTTTACATACAGAGTGGCAGCAAATTGTGCATAATTTGTTCCAAACCTGCACTTTTAATGGTGACACAAAAAAAACTAGCTGGAAATGAAGAATGCGCCTTCTTGGTTGAGTTTGTCACATTAACTAATTACGGAAACAGCACAGTTGGTTCAAACAACAAGAAGTGTCGCGGCGGTGGTGCGTTGGTTGCAGTGAGTAATGCATACAACTCCAAACGTAGGCTGGATCTGGAAACTGATCTGGAAATAGTATGAACTCAAACGCGCTTGACGGGACAAAGCCTGTACCTAGGGTGCGTTTACGTCCCGACCTGGTCGGATGTGCACACCTGGTCAGAGCTCGACAAATCGCTGGAACTGGTCACTAGAGCTATGAACCCTGACTGCGATTGAGTGTTACTCTTGGGCGATTTCAATCGTCCAGACATTCAATGGACACCGTCAAACAACACAACAGGACCACAGTCCGAACTGTTTGTTGAAATGTAACGCTGACCACACGTGCAACGAGCACACACTAGATCTTGTCTTTGTGCATGGTGCAGAGTGTAATGTTCAGAAAATAGACAAGGCGGTTAAATCCACACACGACGTCCTACATTGTGAACTGTTATGTGACAACCGACCAAAGCAGGAACCCGCTAAACGTTTTGTTTATAACTATATCAAAGCGGACTTTAGTCACCTAAGACACCTTTTGTCTTGTATCCCGTGGTCATTTCTCACGGACAGTACTGATATTGACGACAGTTTTGATATATTTTATGACATTTTGTATGCTGTCATAAACGAATGCGTTCCTCGTATCTGCATTCGTGGACGTAAATACCCAGAATGGTATGATAACGATATGATCGCAACCTTGAACGAGAAAGACACCGCACACAGGGCATGGAAACGCTCACATTCGTTACCTGATTACCAAGTATTTTCTGAACTACGAACCACTTTTAAGAAACTTAAGCGAGAAAGTTATTGTGTCTACATATCGGAAATTGAAAAGTCCGTCAAACGAAACACCAAACGTCTATTCAGTTTTGCCAAAAGCAAACAAGCTAATGTAAAACTTCCTAACTCAAAGGTATATAAAGGCACTGAGGCAAACAGTCCAGCTGACATAGCAGAATTATTTTCTGACCACTTCGAATCTGTCTTTACATTAGTAGATAACCTTGTTTATCCAAGTATTCCCTCCTATCAATCCGACTCAATGACTAATACCAATGTGTCTTATGATGATGTCATCGGAGTACTAAGAACCACCGATGTAAACAAAGCATGCGGTCCTGACAATATATCACTGCGGATACAGTCAGCACACGAATATGGACGACTGCCCTGCTCGAGGCCGCACCTGCAACAAATGCAAATGGCGAAACCACTTCGCCGCCGTGTGCCGCCAGAAGAACGTCAACAGCGTTGATCAGCCTGACATTGAAGACGGCGACAGCGACGTAAATGATGAGTTCTGTGTTAAAAATGTTGACTCACACCCATACAATAAAGATCAGGCATATGTCACAGTCACGTGCAACAACACAAAACTAAAGCTCAAAATAGACACGGGGGCACAGGTGAGCATTCTACCTAAGTCCGTATATGACAAGCTCCGAGCCAAACATAAGTGCAACAAGCTACAAAGCAGCAAAGTAACACTTCACGGTTACGGTGGCCATGCCCTCAAGAACTTGGGTACATGTGAGCTTCGTTGTTCGCACAAAAACAAAAGTTATGCACTCCAGTTCCAGGTGGTCGACGCGCGAGCTCCTCCCATCTTGGGGCTGGCATCTTGCATCGAGATGCGAATCATACAGCTTGTACTGTCTGTCGATGACGGTAAGTCTGGCAATGACGTTGATGCCGACCTTCGACGCAACCGTTATGAACTATCCGGTAGCGATGATGATGATAACGTCGTGTATAAACCCGATCGCGATGAAGATGTTGTGCGACTGCTCGCCGAATATAGTGACTTGTTCGAGGGCATCGGTGAATTTCCTGGGGAACACTCGCTCACGTTACACCCTGATGCAAATCCTGTCATACATCCGCCACGCAGCATACCAGTGGCACTTCGCGACAAGGTCAAAGAAGAACTATCACGTATGGAAGCCAGCAAGATCATCGTGAAAGTAACGGAGCCCACGGACTGGGTAAATTCCATGGTTGTCGTGCAAAAGCGTAATGGTGACATACGTGTGTGCCTGGACCCTCGCGACCTGAACAATGCGATAAAACGACCGTACTACCCAGTACCGACGCTAGAGGGCGTCACCAGCACGCTGACGGGCGCAAAATACTTCTCGCTGCTCGACGCATGAAGTAGTTACTGGCAGTTAAAACTGACAGATTCAACATCTCGATTGACAACATTCAACACACCATATGGACGATACCGATACCTACGCATGCCATTCGGAATCAATGCAGCTCAAGACATCTTTCAGCGCCTTGTCGATGGGACATACGAAGGTTTGCCACATGTTACTGGCATCAGCGACGACGTACTTGTCGCAGGCACGTCAAAAGAAGAACACCTTCTTAAACTACGCGCAGCGCTTCAACGAGCTCGCCAAAGTGGTCAACGTTTCAACATGGACAAATATCGCTTTTATTTGCCAGAGGTTGCATACTACGGTCACGTCATATCTGCCGAGGGCATCAAACCAGACCCCAAAAAGATAGAAGCTATCGTCAACATGGGCAAGCCCTGCAAACAAAGCCGAGCTACAGAACATACTTGATATGGCCAACTATCTTGCTAAGTTTGCGCCCAAACTGAGTGAAATCACTGCCCCGATGCGCGATCTATTGAAGAAAGAATCCGAATTCGTGTGGGATGCGCAACAAGAATATGTATTCGCAAAGATGAAGGAGATCATCACAAAAGCACCCGTGTTAGCTTTCAACGATCCAAAGAAGGAGCTGACACTACAAGTCGACGCATCATCAAAAGCGACGAGTGCCACACTCATGCAAGAAGGACGCCCAATCGAGTACATGTCACGAGCTTTGGATCAGTCCAAACAAAATTGGGCTACGATCGAACGAGAGATGCTAGCCATTGTACACGGGTGCAACAGATTCCGCCAATACATGTACGGACGCAAAACAACTGTGGAATCTGACCACAAACCGCTTGAATCCATCATGCGCAAGCCACTATCGGCAGCCCCGAAACGCCTGCAAAGCATGATTGTCGAATTACAGCGATACATGTATGATATTCACATCGTCCATAAACCTGGTAAGGAAATACCAGTAACCGACTGTTTGAGCCGTAACCTCACTGCAAACGCTTTGCCGATCTACGATGAATTCTCAGAAGAACCAGACATAGCCGTCCACCATCTGATAGCAACTCTTCCGATCAGCCACACAAAATTGGCAGAGATCCGGACCAGCACCGCGAACGACCACCGCATGCAGACGTTAAAGCACGTGATTATAGCGTAAGGAGTGCCCCACTGCCATCAGCGATCACTGGAATCACCGAGATGAGCTGATGCACGCAGACGGCCTAATATTCAAGACGGACAGAATCGTAGTCCCCAACGCATTGCGCCCAGAAATGCTAACACGAATACACGAAGGACACTTCGGGGTCGAGAAGTGTCGATCACGTGCCAGATGCACAGGAATGCCAACCAGAAAGAGACTCTGATAAACCATCCGATACCCTCGTTGCCATGGCAGGTTATAGCGACAGATCTGTTTAATCTCGACGGTCGTGACTACGTTGTTGTAGTGGACTACTACAGTAACTTCCCTGAGGTGGAGTATCTACGAGACACGAAATATGCCACCGTCATTAACAAAATCAAAGGAATCTTGGCGCGCCATGGTCAATGCCAAAAACTTGTTAGCGACAACGGCCCTCAATTTTCGAGTGCCGAGTTTCGGAGATTCGCAAAACAGTGGGATTTCGAGCACACAACATCCAGCCCTACATACCCGACATCGAATGGTCTTGCCGAAAGAACGGTTCAAACCATCACAAAACTGTTCAAGAAGGCCAAACACGGGAAGACAGACCCTTACTTGGGCCTACTCGAATTGCGAAACACCCCCGTGCATGGACTCGCATCACCTACGCAGCTTGCGATGTCTCGTCGTTTGCGCTCGTCGATACCGTGCGCACCGAGGCATCTACAACCTGCAGTGGTTGAGCGTAGCGTCATCGAGGACATGCTCGAACGCAAACAGTCAACTCAGAAAGAACACTACGACAAGTCTGCCAAAGACCTCGAGCCACTCCACGTCAACGAACGCATACGCATACGCATCACCGACCCAAGGCCACACTGGGAATCTGCCGTCGTCATTCAAACGCCACAACCGAAGACACCGCGCTCATACATTGTCCTATCTGAACGAGGAGTATACCGACGAAATCGGAAACACCTCTTGAAGACGCGCGAACGACCTGTCGCCGACCCCCTCCCTGATGTCGACGAGCAGCTCGGATGTCTCGACGAAGACCACACTCCCGCCAGCGAGGCGTGCGCCCTCCGCCCAGTCAACACGTCGGAGCCAGCTGCAACGCCGACATCCACCGTGCAACCCGCGTCGCCTACGCAAGATACGGTCTCATCGCACCCCTACGGAACCAGGGCGGGAAGAGTGCACAAACCCAGGCGCATCTTTGACATGTAGTGACACTACTTGTTCTTCTTATATAACAAGGGGGATGTAATGATAGATCACACGCATCTCGTACCACCATTACCCTTATGGGCCTCGCGCACTTACGGGTCGCACATGTTTGGTTGGCGGATGCGGCGTGCACGGCCAAGTTCTGAGTGTACGGTTATACACAATAAAAGTGTTACATCTTATACCAATATCTATATCATTTCAGACACCAAATCACATGTTGATAATGAAGACAACAATTGTTCTACCTCCACCATTGGAATTCATGCGTACTGACATGTATTCGCTAAAGCTATGTCGCAGTGTCCAGTATTTGGCAAATGAATTTTGGGTCGGTTAGAGGAAAGAGTTCATGCAGAATCTACAACTGCGGTCAAAGTGGGTGCGCCCTAGACGGAACTTGCGCACTGGTGACATTTTCATTGTGACGGATGAACATCCACCGCGCAACCAGTGGCAACTTGCACGAGTAAAAGAATTCCAAGTCATTGCTATTTCCTTCCTCGTTCAGAAGCCTCTTGAAGTAGTTTTCCCAGACCTACAACGCTGCTTCTTGTTCTGTCACTAACTTCCCACCTTTCACGTCCTTACTATTCTCCTTCCTGTCTCGGGTCATTCTGTATATCATCTTCTTTCCACCATCCCCACTCAGCTCTTCTGAAGTTCCCACAAATGCTTCTTTGTACTTAATCTTCCCTAGCTGTTGCCTCCGGACTATCAGCAGATCCAGTTCCGTCTTGTACTGTCCAATTCTGTATGTAATCCTTTGGCTCTCTCGCTTCTGGAAAAAAGTTAGTCCCTGTTAAACCATTTATAGCCATCAGTTCCACCATAGATCGGCCCTCTCTATTCCTCTCTCCACATCCGTATCTGCCAACACTCTCGTCTTCACCTGGTTCCGCTACTCCAACATGTGCATTGAAGTCTCCCGCAATACGCAACATCACCTCCAGCTCCACCAATCCCATCATCCTCTCCAAAGCATCCCTGAACTCCTCTTTCTCTACCTCCATGCTTCCCGTCTGTGCCCGTATACAGACATAACACACACCAGCTGTTTCGTAATCATCACCCATGTCATCATTATGAGTCCCTTTCAGCTGAAGCCAACGTCTTACTGATCTCTTCTGATACAATGGTATCAACTCCATTATTTCTTCCATCTCCTCCTGCGGGTAGTAGCTTTAATCCACCCATCAGCATTCTCGCTCTATCCCCCATCCATTTCGTTTCCTGTGTCCACAGCACCTCCAACCGCCTTCTCTCCATCATATCCACCACCTCAACGTCTTACCCGTTCATTGAACCAACATTCAACCTGCCTAATGGTTTAGTAATACTAGTAATTAATCTCGGTTTATATATAGCGTCTATTATTTCACACATCCGAGCGCAGAGTTTTTCTAAGTATTATATTATAATAGGGGACGCGGAAAATAATTAGACAATTAGACCAAGGACAGCCAAACCTTTAGGGTGAAAATGCAATTTTTAAACACACAGCAGGAAGCAGGCCGATCGACGACTGAAAGCAGTCGGTAGACTGTCAAGCCCATCGACAAACACTGTGTTGGCATCTTCGATACGCGCTTCGTCTCCGCAACAAGTTTATTTGGTACACTTGCATTATGTAAAAACTTCCGCTACAACGTACACGTTACTAACCACAAACATCACATTCCATTAAAAAAATGCACGTCTTTCCCTAAATAGTGAGGGGTAGTGCTGTCTCCAAACAATTTCAACCCTAAAATGCACACCGCTTTCCTTAATATTGGATGGCTAGTTCCATTTCCAGTCTCTCCACCAAAAATATTGGGCGCTCATCTCCAAGCCATCTTGTATCACACTTATTTATAATAGAACAAATGAACATTTTCTGTTGTTCTTAACAATTTCCAATTCTTAGTATGGGTCTCGCCAATTAGCTGGAAATCGCCCATGGGCCAAATTTAGTGAAACGCTCTCATATGGTAATACCTCGTTAGGAGACTATAATAATTGGTGCGTTACTAATTATCATTAGTTTGCCTTATATTCGAGGTTGTTCTCTCGTTAATCATTCACACACAGTTATTATACACTTTCTTTGAAATAATACCAGTCCACAACGTCCCGAGTACAATCCAAAGCTGGGTACATCAGACTATATTGTATAGTTTGTCTTTTGTCCATCTCAGTTTGAAGAGTTTCTCAAGCGAGTCCATTGTTGTGCTAGGGGTGTGCTGTATAATAAACACAAATTGAGGCCACTCAAGTGTTCATTCATCTTGATTCTGTGTTACATATATTATCAAACAAAACGTCTCTGTCAGCCGGCAAATCCCACTCCACCCAATGTTGACCCACACCAGTGTCATTTTTTAAGTTACTCGGGCGGATCTGAAAAAGAAACAACTAACGCTTGCATTCCGTCTTTATGAATATAATAACTGCTAGGTTATTTAATAGACAGGCTGACAGACTGACAGGCTGACAGACAGTCAGACAGACAGACAGAACACAAAACAATGATAATAAATATAACTAAATCGACATGAAAACAGAACACAGAATTTTGGTGATTGGCGAGCCAATAGGAGTCAGCCCACTGTTGGTTTTCCCATAGGCGACCATGTTAACGTTTTGTCTCATTATAAGAAAACGTGACCTATAAAATGTCTTAAACTTCTCACCTGCTGTTACCATCATCTCATTGACATGCCGATAGATTTTAACAAAAATTGCACACTTCCAGCTCTCGTAAAATGCCTGTATGTGTGACACCCGTCAATTTTTACAAATGCCGGCAAGAATTACTCCGCAAACAGGTCACACAGGCAAATTGCTGCCAAATATCCTTCCACTTATTCAAATCATCTAGAAATCCACCATTTTACAGTCAACACCTTCTATAATCACACATGAAAATCTCCCTGCTCAAATGCACTTATGTCACAGCATGTGAAAATAAAAAATCATTTCTAAAAAATACACTGCCTTTTTCTTCGTGTACAACGGACAGGAAGTCTAACTAGAACATGACCCCAAGTAGGCAAGGCAAGTTTGGAGAAAAATATTGAAACTAACACATTTGATAGGCTCTCCTATCTCATACACTGTGTTGTATTTTTTTTGTAATTCATCCACGTGTTTGTTTTTTATACACATTTCAAAAGAGCCACCCTACTTGACAGGGCACCGTGTGAATAAGGATTTGACTGTCGGACAATTTCTAATCTAGCACATTCTCAGGTGGCACGTATGAACTCCTATAACAGTTTTCTAGAAAGTCCAATATGTGTTTTATAAGAATATTCAATACAGCGAGTTGTTATATGTTACATTCAAATGGTAATAAGTTAGCCTTTTGTTGAATATGTTTTCAAGTTTTTTTAATATTAGGATTAGACAGATATAGGTGATAATTACAAAATTGAAAACGATCTCCCGACTTAAATGTAGGAATGACTTTTGCTAAATTCATATAATTTGGAAATGATCCGCTGATCAAAGATATGTTAAAAATGTGGGTTAGCGTTTGTGCAATATGCTTTATTACATGCTTAACTGTGTTCATGCTGATTTTTTTGTGTCCATATGAAGTTTTACATTTGCACCCAGACACAATTTCGAGTACTTCTTGCTCAGTAATTATGATAAAGTTCGTTTTATAAAGTCGGTTGGCTTTTTTCCCGGGCAGCGATTTTCCCTGTACAACTGTACAATATCCGAAGTAAATATACAAACGTTCACGTGTTTTGTTGTAGAAGTTGTGAATTCTTTCACATATATGAAGATTCACTTACTCACCTGCGCAAAGATTAATCTTGATATTCATCGCACGCATACAACCGGACAAAAACACAGCTTGTTGCGGAGTTCTAACCACACGTCTGATCAATCTCAATGCCATTATCCAATCTCCTAATTGAGAGATAATGGAATCCTGTTTTGGTCATATATTAAGGGGTCCATCTTGGATTTCAAAATGGCCGCCATGATCAATTACAGTTTTTCACATACCTGAGGACACCAAGGGTTGTGACCATGGTAAAAGTGCTTCAACATACACATGGGAACATTTTCTAAAGCCAGAAATACTCTAATCAGTATTTTGTCCATTGCTTATGTCATCTATCTTGGATTCAAAATGGCGACTATGGATGCAATCATAATTTGTCTCATATCTGAGTTTATAGGACACGGAACATTGAATCCAGTTTCAACACACACACAGAAACGTTCTCCTAATTCAGACGTACTGGTGTCTGTGTGATTGTCTTAGATTGAGACGTCTATCTTGAATTTTAAAATGGCCGCCATGATCATTTACTGTTTTTCTCATATGTTCTGAGCCACGTAGAAAGTATAAATTTGTGGCTATTCAAGATGGCGATATTTAATCAATAATTTCAGTTCTCATATAACTTACACTGTATGTTTATCACTTGGTGAGGATTTGATATGTAATGCAAGCTGGAATTTGATTGAATTCTTCAATACAGTTTCCTTTAATGAATACTGCATGAACCTCTGGTGTTGTTTTCTCGGGGTATTTCACATCTGCCAGAGAGAATGTTCTCTATCGGGAGGGCATAGCTTGAATGATTGTAGATGATTAGCCAATGTATAATTGCAGCGAAAGATTCTATACAGCTGCCAATAGCCTCAGCCCTGGTGATGTCCAGCATAATCTCCATAGTTTCCAAGTGTGTCAACCAGATCCTGAAATTTGGATTCCTCCTTGAGATATTGAATTGTCTCGTTCCGTTATCATCTGACAGTTGATCGACTGTGTTGCGAAAATAAAAAATAAATTGGTTTTATACAAAAGTGTGTACAAGAAGACGTCAATTAATTAATAAACATATTTTGACACACAAGTTTGAGAAATTCAAATAACCCTCAAACTCTGTTTTCTTATCCTTTGTGTGATGTATCTAGCAAGAATTCCTGCCATTAACAACAAAATGCAGTTAAATGTATAACATCACATGTTGGCTAACCTACTGTCTGCGGAAAGGCATAATTTCGAAAATTCATCTTTTGACGGTGACCATGTTTAACCTGCACTCCACAGTTAGAGCACCACTTAACAACTCCATGTCATACCTCGTGTTGACGGGGATACAATACGCTTTCACATGTTATGTAACATTGCCTAGCTTATGTAGACAAAGTAACTATGCAACTATTGTAAATGCAGAACTTTTGTGGAGTGCCATAGTTTTGAACATTCGTCGTTTCATGGTGACCTCGTTGACTTTCCAACGGTATACGACATTGCCATGAATAGATAAGTAAAGTAGATATACGTAATATATATTGTATGACGTTTGCGGGATGATACAATTTCTAACATTTATCACTTGACGGTGACTCTGTTTGACCGTTGCTCGACACCTACTCCATCAACTGACAGCTCCATGTCATATCGCATTTTGACAGCAAGAAATCGATCTTTCACAGAGTATATGACTCGTACATATAAATTAAGTAGTTACAGGGCCATTCTAACTTTATTACTTTCGTTGTATTGCCAAAAAATCTAATATTCATCATTTCACGGTGACGTTGTTTGACCTTAGCTCCACTCATACCTAATTTTGACGGGGAGACAGACAAACAGTAAGCTTTCCAAAAATATATTATTTGGTCATCTTGTAATTAAGTAAAGTAGATATGCGACCATTGTAATGTTAAGACGATTGCGGAAGCACACAATTTAGAAAATTCATAATTTGATGGTGACCTTGTTTGGCTTTAGATTCACGCTTACTCCACCACATGGCAGCTCTACGACAGGCCTCGTTCGGATGGGGAGATGTAGAGCTTTCAAATGATATAACATTTGGGTGTGTGTAGGGGGCATTTAAACTCCTAAAATAAGCACTATATATATATACATAGGACATATTCGGCATGTGTTAGCAAACTAAAAACAAAAGAAATATACATATATATATATACAGTATATATATATATATATTATATATGTGAGCAAAATTTTGTTTGGCAAACTGCAAAAAATGTGTCTTCGGAATTTGAAATGCTCCAATCACCATACAAATAACCATATAACCGCCTTTTTAAGTGCAATCCAGTTATTTGTAAGTTGCCTGTTCAATCTACTTCAACGGTCCAATAGTTTTAGGGATGTAGCTTCTAAAACTGAAGAGTTCGCCAAAAATGCGTTTTTTTGCGATTTTCCACTTCTAATGCTACTGATTTTAACTATTGTTTATGACATGAGAACCTTAGTCAGGGATTTTTTGGTTCAGATTCTTCAAAAAGCACCAAATATTTGGCCCAGATGTCGTCCATACCATACTATTTCGATTTCTGACGGGCGCCAAGACGAGCGCCCCCCAGGCCGCCATATTAGCGAAATCCAATATGGACGCCACCCGGGTTAGAGGTCAATCGTAATACCACTTTTTCAGGGTTTGTGGCATCGGAGAATCCGTTTCTGGTTTTATTTCGACGATTTGAGGTCATGGTCATCCCATTGTGGGGTCAAAGATCGGCAGTTACTACTAACAACATTGGGCAAAGGTTATTCAGGAACAACTTTTATTAAAATACTTCGGAGATGATATCTGCTGACAAAATGCTATAACTATGCCGCTACGCCGCGATGTTCATTTAAATGTTCAAAATACAATACAAGGACCGCTTTAGCAACAATATACCAATGATTACGAATGATTACTATTACTATCTATACGTTCTGGCTTGCGCTCTATGATGCCAGCAATAAGTACTACTGGTCACCACCGCCCTCGTTATTAACGCACCCGCCTTCGCATTTGCAGACGGCTGTGCATCGGACACCGGCGCGGTTGCATTTGCACCTTCCCGTGCATGCCTTGATTCAGCCGCAGTGCAAGAGAATGGCACATGCCACTGAAGCGTCGCTGAGAATGGTCCATAGTTGCCATGTACTGGTGCCATCTTTGTGCCAGCCCCACTCACTGAAGTCAGGCTGGACCGAGGTGGCCGACTCCAGTAGAAACTCGCCTGTAGTAACGTTCGCTTCACATGCTGGAACAGCGCGGCTTGGGTAGGTGGGATGTTTTCCAGCGATCTCCTTCCAATGGTGAAGAGGCGATGCCTGGCCCCGTTGACACCAGCTGCACCACTCCCCTTGCTGTACATGAGTACGATGAAGCGTTCGATTCGCTGCATATGCACGGACTCGAGACTGAAGATGTCAGGGTCGTGCGTGAGAGCCACTAGTGTGTCGGTGAGGTCCGATATGCTGGTCCAGGCTACCCAGGCGGTCTTCTTGCCACATCCAAGAAACAGTGAAGTCATGTTGCACCCCGTTAGGCTGTGGAAGAGGGATAGTGCCAAGGACTTTGACGGACCGAAATCGGAGTAGATGGTATGGACTGGAATGTCACGGTACTTTTTTCCGCTACCGAAGCCCACCCAGAGCTCCGATAGGTCAAGGGTCTCGAAAAACCGGTCTGCCAAAACCACGAAATCACTGTCCTCCGATGCCACAAACCCTGAAAAAGTGGTATTACGATTGACCTCTAACCCGGGTGGCGTCCATATTGGATTTCGCTAATATGGCGGCCTGGGGGGCGCTCGTCTTGGCGCCCGTCAGAAATCGAAATAGTATGGTATGGACGACATCTGGGCCAAATATTTGGTGCTTTTTGAAGAATCTGAACCAAAAAATCCCTGACTAAGGTTCTCATGTCATAAACAATATTTAAAATCAGTAGCATTAGAAGTGGAAAATCGCAAAAAAACGAATTTTTGGCGAACTCTTCAGTTTTAGAAGCTACATCCCTAAAACTATTGGACCGTTGAAGTAGATTGAACAGGCAACTTACAAATAACTGGATTGCACTTAAAAAGGCGGTTATATGGTTATTTTTATGGTGATTGGAGCATTTCAAATTCCGAAGACACATTTTTTGCAGTTTGCCAAACAAAATTTTGCTCACATATATAATATATATATATATATATACTGTATATATATATATGTATATTTCTTTTGTTTTTAGTTTGCTAACACATGCCGAATATGTCCTATGTATATATATATAGTGCTTATTTTAGGAGTTTAAATGCCCCCTACACACACCCAAATGTTATATCATTTGAAAGCTCTACATCTCCCCATCCGAACGAGGCCTGTCGTAGAGCTGCCAAGTGGTGGAGTAAGCGTGAATCTAAAGCCAAACAAGGTCACCATCAAATTATGAATTTTCTAAATTGTGTGCTTCCGCAATCGTCTTAACATTACAATGGTCGCATATCTACTTTACTTAATTACAAGATGACCAAATAATATATTTTTGGAAAGCTTACTGTTTGTCTGTCTCCCCGTCAAAATTAGGTATGAGTGGAGCTAAGGTCAAACAACGTCACCGTGAAATGATGAATATTTGATTTTTTGGCAATACAACGAAAGTAATAAAGTTAGAATGGCCCTGTAACTACTTAATTTATATGTACGAGTCATATACTCTGTGAAAGATCGATTTCTTGCTGTCAAAATGCGATATGACATGGAGCTGTCAGTTGATGGAGTAGGTGTCGAGCAACGGTCAAACAGAGTCACCGTCAAGTGATAAATGTTAGAAATTGTATCATCCCGCAAACGTCATACAATATATATTACGTATATCTACTTTACTTATCTATTCATGGCAATGTCGTATACCGTTGGAAAGTCAACGAGGTCACCATGAAACGACGAATGTTCAAAACTATGGCACTCCACAAAAGTTCTGCATTTACAATAGTTGCATAGTTACTTTGTCTACATACGCTAGGCAATGTTACATAACATGTGAAAGCGTATTGTATCCCCGTCAACACGAGGTATGACATGGAGTTGTTAAGTGGTGCTCTAACTGTGGAGTGCAGGTTAAACATGGTCACCGTCAAAAGATGAATTTTCGAAATTATGCCTTTCCGCAGACAGTAGGTTAGCCAACATGTGATGTTATACATTTAACTGCATTTTGTTGTTAATGGCAGGAATTCTTGCTAGATACATCACACAAAGGATAAGAAAACAGAGTTTGAGGGTTATTTGAATTTCTCAAACTTGTGTGTCAAAATATGTTTATTAATTAATTGACGTCTTCTTGTACACACTTTTGTATAAAACCAATTTATTTTTTATTTTCGCAACACAGTCGATCAACTGTCAGATGATAACGGAACGAGACAATTCAATATCTCAAGGAGGAATCCAAATTTCAGGATCTGGTTGACACACTTGGAAACTATGGAGATTATGCTGGACATCACCAGGGCTGAGGCTATTGGCAGCTGTATAGAATCTTTCGCTGCAATTATACATTGGCTAATCATCTACAATCATTCAAGCTATGCCCTCCCGATAGAGAACATTCTCTCTGGCAGATGTGAAATACCCCGAGAAAACAACACCAGAGGTTCATGCAGTATTCATTAAAGGAAACTGTATTGAAGAATTCAATCAAATTCCAGCTTGCATTACATATCAAATCCTCACCAAGTGATAAACATACAGTGTAAGTTATATGAGAACTGAAATTATTGATTAAATATCGCCATCTTGAATAGCCACAAATTTATACTTTCTACGTGGCTCAGAACATATGAGAAAAACAGTAAATGATCATGGCGGCCATTTTAAAATTCAAGATAGACGTCTCAATCTAAGACAATCACACAGACACCAGTACGTCTGAATTAGGAGAACGTTTCTGTGTGTGTGTTGAAACTGGATTCAATGTTCCGTGTCCTATAAACTCAGATATGAGACAAATTATGATTGCATCCATAGTCGCCATTTTGAATCCAAGATAGATGACATAAGCAATGGACAAAATACTGATTAGAGTATTTCTGGCTTTAGAAAATGTTCCCATGTGTATGTTGAAGCACTTTTACCATGGTCACAACCCTTGGTGTCCTCAGGTATGTGAAAAACTGTAATTGATCATGGCGGCCATTTTGAAATCCAAGATGGACCCCTTAATATATGACCAAAACAGGATTCCATTATCTCTCAATTAGGAGATTGGATAATGGCATTGAGATTGATCAGACGTGTGGTTAGAACTCCGCAACAAGCTGTGTTTTTGTCCGGTTGTATGCGTGCGATGAATATCAAGATTAATCTTTGCGCAGGTGAGTAAGTGAATCTTCATATATGTGAAAGAATTCACAACTTCTACAACAAAACACGTGAACGTTTGTATATTTACTTCGGATATTGTACAGTTGTACAGGGAAAATCGCTGCCCGGGAAAAAAGCCAACCGACTTTATAAAACGAACTTTATCATAATTACTGAGCAAGAAGTACTCGAAATTGTGTCTGGGTGCAAATGTAAAACTTCATATGGACAAAAAAAAATCAGCATGAACACAGTTAAGCATGTAATAAAGCATATTGCACAAACGCTAACCCACATTTTTAACATATCTTTGATCAGCGGATCATTTCCAAATTATATGAATTTAGCAAAAGTCATTCCTACATTTAAGTCGGGAGATCGTTTTCAATTTTGTAATTATCACCTATATCTGTCTAATCCTAATATTTAAAAAACTTGAAAACATATTCAACAAAAGGCTAACTTATTACCATTTGAATGTAACATATAACAACTCGCTGTATTGAATATTCTTATAAAACACATATTGGACTTTCTAGAAAACTGTTATAGGAGTTCATACGTGCCACCTGAGAATGTGCTAGATTAGAAATTGTCCGACAGTCAAATCCTTATTCACACGGTGCCCTGTCAAGTAGGGTGGCTCTTTTGAAATGTGTATAAAAAACAAACACGTGGATGAATTACAAAAAAAATACAACACAGTGTATGAGATAGGAGAGCCTATCAAATGTGTTAGTTTCAATATTTTTCTCCAAACTTGCCTTGCCTACTTGGGGTCATGTTCTAGTTAGACTTCCTGTCCGTTGTACACGAAGAAAAAGGCAGTGTATTTTTTAGAAATGATTTTTTATTTTCACATGCTGTGACATAAGTGCATTTGAGCAGGGAGATTTTCATGTGTGATTATAGAAGGTGTTGACTGTAAAATGGTGGATTTCTAGATGATTTGAATAAGTGGAAGGATATTTGGCAGCAATTTGCCTGTGTGACCTGTTTGCGGAATAATTCTTGCCGGCATTTGTAAAAATTGACGGGTGTCACACATACAGGCATTTTACGAGAGCTGGAAGTGTGCAATTTTTGTTAAAATCTATCGGCATGTCAATGAGATGATGGTAACAGCAGGTGAGAAGTTTAAGACATTTTATAGGTCACGTTTTCTTATAATGAGACAAAACGTTAACATGGTCGCCTATGGGAAAACCAACAGTGGGCTGACTCCTATTGGCTCGCCAATCACCAAAATTCTGTGTTCTGTTTTCATGTCGATTTAGTTATATTTATTATCATTGTTTTGTGTTCTGTCTGTCTGTCTGACTGTCTGTCAGCCTGTCAGTCTGTCAGCCTGTCTATTAAATAACCTAGCAGTTATTATATTCATAAAGACGGAATGCAAGCGTTAGTTGTTTCTTTTTCAGATCCGCCCGAGTAACTTAAAAAATGACACTGGTGTGGGTCAACATTGGGTGGAGTGGGATTTGCCGGCTGACAGAGACGTTTTGTTTGATAATATATGTAACACAGAATCAAGATGAATGAACACTTGAGTGGCCTCAATTTGTGTTTATTATACAGCACACCCCTAGCACAACAATGGACTCGCTTGAGAAACTCTTCAAACTGAGATGGACAAAAGACAAACTATACAATATAGTCTGATGTACCCAGCTTTGGATTGTACTCGGGACGTTGTGGACTGGTATTATTTCAAAGAAAGTGTATAATAACTGTGTGTGAATGATTAACGAGAGAATAATAATAATAATAATATTTTATTTTCTTAAGCGCCACATCCAATATTGTTCACAGCGCTTTACAACAATATACAAGTGTATGTTAAAAATAATGCATTTGAATAAAAACAATAGTTATTATATCATAGATAAAATGAACTAATAATAATAATAGCAATTAGAACAACCTCGAATATAAGGCAAACTAATGATAATTAGTAACGCACCAATTATTATAGTCTCCTAACGAGGTATTACCATATGAGAGCGTTTCACTAAATTTGGCCCATGGGCGATTTCCAGCTAATTGGCGAGACCCATACTAAGAATTGGAAATTGTTAAGAACAACAGAAAATGTTCATTTGTTCTATTATAAATAAGTGTGATACAAGATGGCTTGGAGATGAGCGCCCAATATTTTTGGTGGAGAGACTGGAAATGGAACTAGCCATCCAATATTTAGGAAAGCGGTGTGCATTTTAGGGTTGAAATTGTTTGGAGACAGCACTACCCCTCACTATTTAGGGAAAGACGTGCATTTTTTTAATGGAATGTGATGTTTGTGGTTAGTAACGTGTATGTTGTAGCGGAAGTTTTTACATAATGCAAGTGTACCAAATAAACTTGTTGCGGAGACGATGCGCGTATCGAAGATGCCAACACAGTGTTTGTCGATGGGCTTGACAGTCTACCGACTGCTTTCAGTCGTCGATCGGCCTGCTTCCTGCTGTGTGTTTAAAAATTGCATTTTCACCCTAAAGGTTTGGCTGTCCTTGGTCTAATTGTCTAATTATTTTCCGCGTCCCCTATTATAATATAATACTTAGAAAAACTCTGCGCTCGGATGTGTGAAATAATAGACGCTATATATAAACCGAGATTAATTACTAGTATTACTAAACCATTAGGCAGGTTGAATGTTGGTTCAATGAACGGGTAAGACGTTGAGGTGGTGGATATGATGGAGAGAAGGCGGTTGGAGGTGCTGTGGACACAGGAAACGAAATGGATGGGGGATAGAGCGAGAATGCTGATGGGTGGATTAAAGCTACTACCCGCAGGAGGAGATGGAAGAAATAATGGAGTTGATACCATTGTATCAGAAGAGATCAGTAAGACGTTGGCTTCAGCTGAAAGAGACTCATAATGATGACATGGGTGATGATTACGAAACAGCTGGTGTGTGTTATGTCTGTATACGGGCCACAGACGGGAAGCATGAAGGTAGAGAAAGAGGAGTTCAGGGATGCTTTGGAGAGGATGATGGGATTGGTGGAGCTGGAGGTGATGTTGCGTATTGCGGGAGACTTCAATGCACATGTTGGAGTAGCGGAACCAGGTGAAGACGAGAGTGTTGGCAGATACGGATGTGGAGAGAGGAATAGAGAGGGCCGATCTATGGTGGAACTGATGGCTATAAATGGTTTAACAGGGACTAACTTTTTTCCAGAAGCGAGAGAGCCAAAGGATTACATACAGAATTGGACAGTATAAGACGGAACTGGATCTGCTGATAGTCCGGAGGCAACAGCTAGGGAAGATTAAGTACAAAGAAGCATTTGTGGGAACTTCAGAAGAGCTGAGTGGGGATGGTGGAAAGAAGATGATATACAGAATGACCCGAGACAGGAAGGAGAATAGTAAGGACGTGAAAGGTGGGAAGTTAGTGACAGAACAAGAAGCAGCGTTGTAGGTCTGGGAAAACTACTTCGAGGCTTCTGAACCAGGAAGGATATAGCAATGACTTGGAATTACCAACGTATATAGAAGGGAAAGTGGAGTTAGTTGATATTACTGATACAGGGATGCAGACTGGGTTAAAAGGGGTGAAGAAGTGGAGAGCACCTGGTATCGATGAGATGCATGTTGGGATGGTAACGGCAGCAGGGGAGGGTGGAATCAGCTGGACAAAGAGGCTGCTGAATACATGTATAAGGCAAGGTAAAGTACCAGAAGAGTGGTTGACAGAGCTAATTGTCGCAATATGGAAGAGGAAGGGAGATATGCAAGATCCAGGGAAATACAGAGGCATCACACTTCTACGTCACAACAAGAAGCTGCTAAAGATGATCCTGGATGGGAGGATTCGAAGCAGAGTAGAACAGGAATTAGGTGAAGAACAACAGGGATTTAGAAAGGGCAGAGGGACGACGGATGCGATGTTTACATTGAGACAGCTGGTAGAGAAGATGTTGGAGATGCAAGGGAGAATGGCAGTGGGATTTGTAGAGTTGGAGAAGGTCCACAAAGCCTACGACACAGTCCCAAGAGAGATTGTGATGGCAACACGGAAGTGGATGGGAGTCAGGAAGGTGGGACCAATGTATGAAACGACAACAGAAAGAGTTGTGGCTGGATCTGGGATGTCGGAAGAGTTTCCAGTTAACATCGGATTGAGGCAAGGAAGTGGCCTAAGCCCAATACTATTTATCATGGTGATGGAACTAATCAGCAGGAAGATCATCACGAAGGATGTTTTTAGAAAGATTGTGTATGCAGACGATCTGGCCGTAGTAGCAGAAAGCAAACAATCTACAAGACATGTTGGAGGAATGGAACAGGGTGTTCAAGAAACACGGACTTAGAATGAGCCTGGAGAAGACAGAAGTGACGTGGACTGGACAACAGAGAGAGAGGAATTGGACATCAGGTTGGGTGGAAAGGAAATTAAGCAAGTGGACGGCGTTGTATACCTTGGAGGAATGGTTATGGTGGATCGGCGTTTAGATGTGGAGGTGAGACGCCGAATACAAGCAGAAGCGAATGTTTGGAGAAAGGTAGAGGGAGTCATGATGGACAGAAAAATCTAAAAAAAACCTGAAACTAATAGTCCCGAAAGTATGTGTTACACCAGCTTGCCTATTTGGTTTGGAGATAGTGGCGCTGACAGTACAACAACAACAGAAGCTGCAAGTTTGTGAGAACAACTGGGTTAGAAGAATAATAAGAACAAAGAGGGTAGAGTGAAGAAGGACGATTGACCTGAGAAAAGAGGTTGGAATGCAATGCAGTGTAACAGGAGGATTATTGAGAAGCCGGATGAGATGGCCAGGCCAGTTGGCAAGGATGGATGCCGAAAAATAGTGAAGTGAGGAAAAGGGGAAGGCCACAGCTGAGACGGGAGGACTGTGTGAGGAGGGACATGAGAAAATCAGTGGAGGATGAAAGATGGAGAGGGAGCGATGGACAGAAATCTGTTGAAGGAAAAGACACAGAGAGTGGTTCAGCTTTACTATACCTGACCCTCACCCCTGTATATCAGGGAACAAGGAGAGCAACAATTAAACCATTAACAACATAATTCTTTATGGCTTGAATCATAGACACAACAGACACAATTTATATATAGAGGGTGTGGTTCTAAAATGTACAAACACTATAAATAGGCATATGGACAGTGTATATCGATCAATTTATTTCCTAGTGTCGTGATTTATTGGCTCAAACAACAGTTAACATGACAATAGGTAATATGTAAACCTGGATTGTATTCCATAGGTTTATTTGTAATAAATGTCCTTGCAGTTGTAGTAATTGTTCAGGCAATTGCAGTAGCCTAACTGTATTGAACCTGTAGTAATTGTGCCTGCTGTTGTAGTCAAATGTCTTGCCGTTGTCGTATGTTCTCAATGTTGCAGTAAGTGTTCATTCTGCTGTAGTAATTGTGCCTGCTGTTGTAGTCAAATGTCTTGCCGTTGTCGTATATGTTCCCACTGTTGTAGTACGTGTTCATTCTGCTGTAGTAATTGTGCCTGCAGGTGTAGTAGTTTGCATTTGTAAAGCTTGTTCTACCAGTCGTAATTAAACATACATGCAGTATTGGAGCACAAACCTCAGCCGTTATAATTGGTTTGATTCATTGACCAAATATACTTTTGAGAACTCCGACACAAATACACATGCAAACACAGCATGCACACACAACACTCACACACGCACGCACACACACACACACACCATACGGTACCATACAGAGATAATAGATGGTCAACTCTAACTATAATCTGGGTATCCCAGACATTAACCTACTCAGTATGGTAATAGGAGAGAACATATTCAATCGTCATGGGTACATGAAGTTCACTACCCGGTAGTCGTGGAAGACAGCGATCACGGAAAGGAAAACCTGGAAGATATAAACCCGCTGTGTCAGTTTGGGCAATGTCGTGTACTACACTCAACTAATACAGTTTAAGTATATACTATGTCACCTAAGCAGTTTCGCTACCGCCTGCGGTGAACCGACATATTAGAACTCGGACACCAACGAAGATCTGGCGACACAAATAACCGGCATCGGCTCTTATGCAATACGTGGATCCGATGACAGGAGGGTGTAGATAGTGGAGTTAACTAAGAGGAGACGGTGTTTGGTGATGGGGTGCAATAATGAAATTGAGATAGGATGGAGAGATGGATCAGGAATCATACAATGCTGCATGCGTAGGGATATGGAAACACTAATGGCGTGATTATGAATGAGTAAGGGTCACCAGGGTGGAGAGACAGAATGGCACGATCATTACAGCGTGGAAACTGGTCAGGGGACAGATGGTGCGTATGACATCAGTGTACGCTACAGGCAGTACGAGTATAAGACAACAAATGGAGAGATAAGTGGAGCCGGAGACAGAGTTGGTTGTGGAAGCAGACACCAGAAACAGACGGAACAGTGAGGAGACCGTAGGAAAGTGTGGATTGGGAACAGAGCGAGTGACAAGACCTGGTGGAGGCGCTCGCCGGAAATCAGCTGTCAGTGGCAAAAAGCTCCTACCAAAAGAGGGAGTTGCATAAGACAAGCTACACCTCCAAGGAAACATGGAAATATACAATTAATTTAACAACACAACAATTGAAACTAACATGTTTTATTTTAATGATATAGTTACATGATATACTTTGATATATTTACTTGTTAACCAGTTTTCTTAACCCAATCAAATATCTAGGCAAACAAACACCGTAAATACAAAATAATATCCACCATGTAACTGTATTGCTAATATCATGATACATAAATATATCGTAAACCAATATCAAGTGTTGCTGTACCTCACTAAATATAAAATTTTATTCCCATAAATGACAAACATTCAAAACTGTCCTTTCAACTAAAAAGTCAAAACAAAATTAATATATTTAACATATATTTTATGAATGCAAAAATATGATCTTATAAAAATATGTAGAAATACGTATGTAATAATCTAAAACAGCTTTGAACAAATTTTACCAGTCATTTTGTTACTGAAATACGAATACTACTAATAACATACCCAGTTAAATGCACCAGATTACAAAACATGTCCTCAGTATTCACCTGTTCATCTCACATGACACAAAAACTGTGACATTTCTTGATATCCACTAACACCGCAAGCCGATATGGTAACATTTCTTGATATCCACTAACACCGCAAGCCGATATGGTAACATTTCTTGATATCCACTGACACCGCAAGCCGATATTGTAAGAGCTGCTTCATGCTGCACCATATTCATCCCTCATCAATATTTACATTTGCATGTATAACATAATGCCCATCAACAATTAAGCAAGTCTTTCCAATCTGTTATGCAGACGTACTATTCATATCTTATGGACAAATTAAGAGTATTTGTAGCCTGATGAATATAGTACAATACAACATTATTTGAGCAAATTCTTTAGTTAAAGATATGTTATTTGACTGTCAAAATAAAGCAGTTACGAAAGAACATTGGTCTCAATATTCATGCCACAAAGTAAAAACATATGTAATCACACATTGTACCTAACAGGTATAGTGTTTATAAAATAGTGATGCCTATATAAAACCACATATTTGTATTGATACATCTAATAAATCAATGTAATTATTAAACAGGCAAAGCAATGGACACTCTTCCTTTTGTGCAATACAAATCTTTCCGGTATCCAGATAAATAATTCTGCGGCCATACATTAAACACGTCATGGACACAGCTGCATGTGCACATGTTCTGTACAAAGGTCCTTGTGTACAAGTTATGTACGCAGTTCATTGTGTACAAGTTATGTACACATTGCCACATGTACAAGGTATGTACTCAGTACCAAGTATACAAGTAATATACACCTCCATGTGTACATCTTCTGCCAGTGTCTGCCCTGTGTGTACGTCCTGTACTGCCAGACAGGCAGGACCTCCATGTGACGTCATCTAGGGCCGTCTCCTATGGCAGCGCTTACTCCTGATGCTGCGGTTGGTGAGGAGGGGTACAATTGCGACATCTGAGTCGAGGCGAAGCTTAGCTGGCAGAGACATATCCGCCCTGTACACCAGAGGAATGTCTCCTGTCATCACCAACAGACGTTTGTTGATGCCTCCTGCAAACAGCAGCGCATTAACAACTCAGACCCGGGTCAATTCCGATATCGGATATTCATACAGCTGAGTGAACTGGAGCAATGTGTAGTGAACTGGAGCAACGTGGAGTGAACTGGAGCAACGTGGAGTGAACTGGAGCAACATGTAGTGAACTGGAGCAATGTGGAGTGAACAAATGTGCCCAAGGTTCGAAATCACTGTAAGAGGATTTGAATGCAAAATGTCTTGATAGAGAGTTTGATGCTCTTACCACAACGCCACCGCACTCTGTGTTAACTTGTTAGTGCAACTGTGGTAAATAGTCCCAACAAATTATCGAACATAATATATAATTTTTAACTGCAATCTGGTAATATTGGTACGCTCCGAACATCAAAGAGTTGTGCGGTAAAATAACCCAACTAGCATCCATTATATTTCCAATAGAGTGGCATTAATCTGAATGTTTACTTACCTTTCACGAGCTAAAAAGACAAATAACGAACTATGTTTCTGACTTAATAAAGACAACCTGGCGGGCAGTAAACCTTCAACATAATTACTCTAATATATGAACACTACATTGATACATACACAAGGAACAAACCAGCTATCTTTAAACTGACTGTGCATGTTACTAAACTATTGACACACTACACATTTGACCATCAACACACCTGATTCATAAACGGGTAAATCACCCAAGAAGGTAGGAAGAATTACCTGTGGTCAATGGTTGACAGTCACACTGAGGGGGCAGTTCGAATGAAGCAGTCGCAATCATGCTTTGGAGACTGCGCTGGCGGACTCGAATGTCACTTGTGATCGACATGATGCTGCCTTCACGCAAGATCACCCAGAAGGCTGTAAAGAAACACCAACAATGTGAATCTAACTACATATTAATGCAGAACTATGATGGCCGAGAAGGGCCATCGCGTTTTAATGTGGCAACATGTAGCGCCATGGGGCGATGACGCGATGCGCGATGCGATGGTATACATTATAAAGGTGCCGCTATGAGCATGCGTACGCCGAAAACGAGACTTAGGCAGCCATTTTTATTTATTTGTATTAAACACATTTGTTTGGGTGTTCAGAGCATGTGATGATGGCTGATGACGCTGACTGTACATATACGGTTACACATCTAGTTATTGTGCACAAAAGATTATGTGATTGTACTTCTAAATATTGTCTCGGGCATCTACTGGGATTGAATCTAGCGAAACAAAAACGGGTGCCAGGCAGGCAGCCTTTTCACAAAAACTAGACTAGGGACTGAAATAGGTTACTTTACAACATGAAATATGTACCTATTCAACATTTTATTTGTTAAATAATTATTGTTTCCATCTGAATATCCCTGATCGCAAATATAAACACTATTTTGTGTGCCTGCAGACACGATGAACCAGGGATGGTTAAGGTATTTCTCAGTTTAACATTAACCAACAGTTTTGAAGCCTATTTGTTTATATTTATTAACTAATGACATTATATCTGTTCAGAATGCAAACATGTTATTTATGCCTTATATAAATTAAAATATAAACTTTTCATAATTTATGCTTCTTGATTTACTCCTCGGTCCCCAATACTTCCATTTCTGGAGAGAAAAAAACTGACACATATTCCGTGAGACGATCTTCGATACAAATGCAGTGATGTTTAATGACTTAATCTGGGTTCCGTAGTAGCACATAAAAGCAGCGTTGCGCCGAAATACAAGTACGAATAACGCGGTGTCAATAAATAGGCCCGCCCAAATCAGGCTACCAGCTCTATTGGACCACGTAATAAACAGCCGAAATTGACAGGAAGTTAACTTGTAGTAGGTCTACTAGAAGGTGCACGGTGCGTGCGGTGCGTCTACAATTCGATTCACTTAGGGATCATCTCAGAACGTTGATGTCCAACATCAGACGAAATTACTTCCATCTTGCCTCAGCCACCCCCCACTCCTCCCTCAGACGAATTGTTTTAAACATTAATTTGATAATACCAGTATAATTAACAGTGTCGGTCGATGTCCGACGCCAGATGAAAATGCCTCCGACCCCCCCTCCCCAAACTAAAATAATTTCGCTTCATATCGGACATCGATATTCTGAGATGATCCCTTAGCAAAAATGAAACTACTCTCTAGGAACAACAATTCGCTACCTCGTTTGTGCATTTTTATATGTAGGTTTGGTATAATAATTAGAGACAATACTATTTTAGTTTACAATTTAGATATGTTATCATAAACTAAAGGTTAGTATGGTCTAACTGATTACAGTTATTTATATATTTTATTTTTATTTTTGTAAGGAATAATTAACATGATATGTACATCTATGAAAATATAGCATGTCACTAATGAATAAATATTCAAAAAATGTACACTTCAAAGCCCACGGTTAATGTTCAACTGAAAGATTCCATCAACATCCCTGTTTTTCATGTGTGGAGGTACATACATTATCGTGTATCTTTTCGATCAATGAAATTCAGATGAAACCATTCAAAAATTAAATGGGGAGTGGTAAGAGACCTACACACCTCATGCTATGAATTAGTTCTTTTTTGGTCTCCAGTTTTGGTGCGAGAACCTAAATTACATTCTTTAAAGTGATTGCCCGCTTGTCCCCATTTATCTTAGTCTAAACTCAATCGCATTAGGCATTATCACAATACTTAGAAGTACAATCACATAATCTTTTGTGCACAATAACTATATGTGTAACCGTATACGTACACTCAATGCGTTGAACATAGAAGGCATCCAGTGTTGCCTAAGGTCACGAATTTGTTCAAGCCCAGACAACAAAGCCAAACCCAAAACACTGGCGTCGGAACACGGTGGATATTTGGTGGGTTGAGGCTCTCCAAAAGCTCGATTTGCACCCCCCTCTTGAGGCTCGCCAAAACACCCACATTGAGGCTCTCCAAAATCCCAATTTGCACACCCATTGAGGCTCCCCAAAATAACTCCATCTTCAGGCTCTTCAAAAACCTCGATTTGCACCCCCCCAAATCTACATTGAGGCTCTCCACAAACATGAATTTTAACTTCTCATATATCCCTGTCTGTCTGGGGTGAAACTGGCCTCGATTCCTATGCTCGATTTCTGATTTTTTTTAATTTTCTCTCACTGATCCTGCATTGCTCTCTCCACCAGTCGTCTCCAGTTCTCTCTATCGTTCGCTCTCGTTTCCACCCTTCTCCCAATCCTTCAAAATCTCTTTTTCTACAGTCCTCCCATCGCAGTCTAGTTCTTCCTCGCCTCCTTTTCCTTTCCAGTCTCCGTGCATCCGCTCTCTTTGCCATCCGTTCTTTTCCAATTCTCTCTACATGCCCTGCCCATCTTAGTCGACTCATGCATATGCTTGTTCAGAAACAATTGTGTCCACTAGTCACATCAAAGACACAATTAATCACAGGCGGTACTTTGACCGTATGATGTCAATAAGTAGCACCATTCTAGTCCACTGCCTGCTATATTTTTGGGAGGTGGTGCTGTTCTAATTATAGCTCCTGCCCCAGGGAATATCGTCTCTTGAATGCATCATTTCTTTTACTATAGAGCTACGATTCCATATGTACGGAAAGGTGTGCAGAAACGCATGCGGAATGGGGAATACCTCTGTAGTGATGCCACTACTGGGAATTTCCTATCCGATTCGTGTGCGGATACGATTCCAATCGCTGCACGGAGCGATTCAATTTGCCGCAGCCGCATAACAAAACTAATCCACCTGTGTACGTTTGGAACTATTTATGTTAATTTCCACCGGGCACTATATTCATTGTTTTGCCGCATGCTGCATCCGCAGGCCGTATCCGTACATATGGAATCGTAGCTTAACTCTCTCTCCCTCTTTCCCTCTCTCCCTCTCTCCTTGTCTTCTTCTCTCTCTCTCTCTCTCTCTCTCTCTCTCTCTCTCTCTCTCTCTCTCTCTCTCTCTCTCTCTCTCTCTCTCTCTCTCTCTCTCTCTCTCTCTCTCTCTCTCTCTCTCTCTCTCTCTCTCTCTCTCTCTCTCTCTCTCTCTCTCTCTCTCTCTCTCTCTCTCTCTCTCTCTCTCTCTCTCTCTCTCTCCTCTCTCCCTCTCTCCCTCTCTCCCTCTCTCCCTCTCTCCCCCTCTACCTCTCTCCCCCTCTCCCCCTCTCCCCCTCTCCCCCTCTCCCTCTCTCCCTCCCTCTCTCATCTCTCCCTATCTCCCTTTCTCCTTGTCTTCTTCTCATTAGTAAACTCATGTGGCTGAAATGAAGATCACCGGAATTTGCCGGCAAGCGATAGTATTGGCTTAGCTTATATTCCAAGTTTCGCAAGACGATCTGCCAACTGATGTAATGGCGTGCGAGGTGTCATGTATGAACATATTATGCTTTTTATTCAGATTATTATATTATTACCTTATTATATTGATAAAGAACACACCTGATGGATATTCCATTGTGGCTGAGTATGGCACAGAGTTCAAAATTAGTGTATCCTGCCACGAAACACTGTCTTACTAAACTGTGAACTGAAATGAACATACACACCTTTTGTGAAATACACACTCATGATAAATATGCGTCAAGTTTGCAGTAGTTAGCTTTATTTGACCAGGCAACAACTATATTTACAACAATACAATTGACACACATGCATGCTATAAGTATAGGTTTATAATCACACACGTACGCACGCACGCACGCACGCACGCACGCACGCACGCACGCACGCACGCACGCACGCACGCACGCACGCATGCACGCACACATAATGTTTGGTACAAATTCACCGTATGCTGTTGTAATGAATATGTCTGGCTTCACTAGTGGCAACTATTTCAAAACAATAATTGTATCCACATATGACCACGTCAAAGCAGTTGCCTACACACAACTACGACCAGACAGTCTCAATAATTACCCCTTCGGGCTGCATGCTATATTGGGCGGCATCGTAAACCGCTGCGATTGACAGGCAGTTACACTGTAGTGTATCTTCGTTTTGGTAAACGGTACGTCAGCAATTCGATTCACTTAACGAAAAAGAAACAATTACATGGTAGACAGGAAGAAAAACATGTGATGCAAGTGACGACTAAATTAAGTTTTTTCGATCATTTATAAACAAATGTACATGTTTCGTATTAAACCGACTTCAAATATTGTAGCTATTTATATTTAAAAAATAAAAATTTGGACACAAAGGGACGGCATTTCCAATAAGCTATAGGTTAAAAAAACAGCTTCAAGTTGTCGTCTCATCCAATGTATACAAAATAAGTTTTATATTTTCTACCAATGATATCCAGATGGAAACAATTTAACAAATACAATTTGAGCGGTAGAAGAGGTATATAGATGTCATGTTAAAAGAGATTTTTGTCCCAGACTTTCGTCATAACATTTAGAAGTACGAAAAAAAATTCTTTATGCAAAAAAAACATTTGTGTAACCGTATACGTCATAAGCCATCATCACATGCTCTGAACACTCGTTTTCGACGTACGTATGCTCATTACGGCATCTTTATAATTTATACCATCGCATCGCGCATCACATTGTGCATCGCATCGCGCATCGCATCGTCCATCGCATCGCCCATCGCATCGCGCATCACTCATCGCATCGCGTCATCACCCCATGGCGCTACAGGTTGCCACACAAAAACGCGATGACCCATCTCGGCCATCATACAGAACACAGAAAAGACTGACATCAAAACACTCCTTATTTCTGTGATCATAATTTTCTGATAAAAGTATTGTTCTATTTCTGTGTCTCTCCCAATTTCCTGTCTAAATATAGCACTGATAAGCCACCTGTGGCACTGTTGACAGGAATGGTTAGTCACCAGGTGTCACTGTTATAGCACTGATCTTCTCGGCTTTGTCAATTACACAGCAGTGACAATTTATCAAGTAATGTTTGGAATGCTTACTTTATACATTACATAGGTGTGGAATATGGTGACTGTGGAGAGGCTGAGGCTCACCAACCCCTTTCAACTGCACCCCCCAAGGTTCACCAAAACCCCTTCAACTGGACACCCCAAGGCTCACCAAATCTTTTCACAAATCACTGAATTTAGTAGATTTGTGCTGCCACCTAGTTGGTAGAAGAAAACATGTTTTGTGGCATGTTTTATGTACCAAGTCTAACAAAATAACAGTGTTCCCATCTATGGCTTCCCTACATGCAGTACATACATGATCTATCACGAGAAGCACAAATTTGATAAATGCATTATAGAGGCAAACGTGTAATATATAATGTGTAAAATCTGCAGTGTAAAATGTAGTAAAATTATTTTAAAATCTTGTCAGACTCACCATGCTTGCTTGCACAGAACCTTTCCACCCAATTGCCTATTTCCTGGAGGTTGCTATAGCAACTGGGACAGGAACTGGTAGACGGAAGCAAGACAGAGGGTGCAGCTTTGTTCTGGGGGCTCTGTCAAAACACCACAATACATTAGATTGTACAGTTTCAAATCTTCTCACCATAAATCAAAAACTTTCATTTTTCATATCCAAAGTGTATTTTACATGGTAAAGGAGCAGGAAAATAAGATTTATGACTACCATCAATAAATCCGCCCTTACAGACCATGCGACTACTGAAAACCACATCATAAACTGGGAGGGAGAGAAAATTGTAGACAAGGACTTAAACTGAAGAATCCGGCACATCAAGGAAACCATCTGGATCACGAAGACCAGAACACCCATCAACAGAGACGAGGGCAATTACGAACTGCCTCACATGTAGGGTGACATCATTCAGCGTCATTGGTACTGAAGTCAACGTGAGATGTTAAGACGAAAACCTTTTCCAGGTAAAATACACTTTGGATATAAAAAAATTAAAGTTTTTGATTTGAAAAAGAACTATCGTGAAGAATGTTCAGTAATCTTCTCACCATGAAGGAATACCTCTGCTGCAATGATGCTCAACTGGCTCAAGCCAATATCTGACCTTTCTGTGGAACATTTCTGCTGATTTCACATTTGCACTAGATATGAAAGGCTTAATTCATGGCAAAACACAACGTATCCATTTTCTTGGTTTTGAGTAAAAGGCACTTTTGTGTTTCATCCTCAAAATTTAAATAAAAACCTGTAAATGATGTCGGGGAATATTATGAATCCCAAATCACAGCTAGATAATGGCAGTAAAGTCTCAAATATTTGTTGCAGATTTGTTACGTAAAATGTGATATTAAATGATTGTGTTATTAAAATACAGTTTATTCAGTCAGCGCATGTTGTCACTCCGTGTAACTGCCCATGCAGCAAGGCGGTGCTGAATGGCTCAAAATGGATATATCGCATTTTGATAACAAAAATGCGGATGGCACTTATTGCGTTTCAAACAAAAGCTGTTTTGTGCATGTCGTTTTGGACAAATAAGATAGCACCCTAGCTCAACACGTGTTTCAACAAATATTTTGACCTTGTTTGGTCGAAATTTCTAAAATGGCGTTTATCAAGTTTTGCCCTGAAGCCCTTCATATAAGGAAACCCCAACAACCTAATGCAATGAATTTTTCTAAACACAGACTCAAAATGTTTGAATTCAACCATTTTCAGCCAATCAGCACCACTTTGCTACATGTGCAGCTACATGGAGTGATGGCCTGTGCTACTTGAATAAACCATGTTTTCATAACAAATCTGCGAAAAATATTTTAGACTTTACTTACGTTGAAACTGCAGAAATATATCCTGGCAGAAACGTAACAATACAGTGTACTAGTGTACAAGGTACCACTTCAGTGCTGCCCCCCCCCCCCCCCTAGCGGACTCCTACCACTCCAGTGCTGTCCCCTAGCAGTACTGCCTCGGTCCTGACAATGATTTCCTCGTTGCACAGGTCATTTGTTAAGCTGTACGGCAACTTCTGGAAGAGTTCTGAAGAAAACAGACAACATATGTAGAACCAATTCCCTTATCAGAATACAATGCATGGATGTACCAATCGGTAGGGCAGCCAAATCAATTTGTTTCGGGATTAAAACCAGCCTTCTGGTTCGCTATTACATTTTGGTGCTAACCACCGCAAATATCCTCCCAGCCTGACCAAGGCTTGAGAGGGTGTTATGTCAGAAATATTTCAGATTTTTGTGTCTCTCTTAAAGGCAAATGGTGTATTAATTTTGAGTGAGAGCACGCACCTACACTGTGCTGGTGACATGACATTTAATTACGTTCAAACATGTTCCGACTCGATCGAGATAAGAAATTTTCCAATTAAACATAATCGTGTTCATGTGCATCACTAAAAGATATGTAAACCTTAATAGAACAAGTTTCTTCCTATTGTAAAAAAGGACATGTGCACTTTAGTTATTTGTTGCAAAAAGGTAGTTGGCTATATTATCCAAGAATCAAGACTACCGTAACAAAAATATTTTGGTTAGCAGCAATCATAAACTCACAACCAACTATATTCTTTTCCCAACTTAACGCCTGCTAATTGTACTGTAATTAGTTAGTTTTGTAATGTGTCACAGTGTCAGGAATACCTTTCTTGTAGTAGTCGTAGACAATGACATATGCAGGTTTCGTCTCTTTCACTTCGACTTCTTGTATCACGTTGAACGAAAAACATTTACGGGCATGAGTCAACTGAAAATAGTACAAACCAGGTGTAAGACAATTTTTATTGTTAATTCATCTTGACCACCAAAATGAACCACACAAATGGAAGAGCTGAAGGAGGAGGCTGGTGCGAATGAGAATTTCAAGAAGCTGGTGAGGGTTTTAAAGTGGGCTGGACATGTGAAACAAATGGAACGGAAACAGTTAACGAACAGAGTGGATGTCCCCCCCCCCGAGAGAAAGTCCATGTTTGTGGAAGCAACTACCTGAGAAGATTTGCAGGAGAAGAGATTAGACTTGTGAAGTGCTTAGATGCCCAGGAAGGAGGTTGATGTGAGAGATTAGACGTGTGAAGTGCTTCGATGCCCAGGAAGGAGGTTGATGTGAGAGATTAGATGTGTGAAGTGCTTAGATGCCCAGGAAGGAGGTTGATGTGAGAGTTGCAGTAGGAAACTGGTGAAGATTCATCTAAGGTTGTCTGGACATGTTGAACAAACAAACGGTCATTAACAAAAAGAGCAGGTGTGCTCAGAAGGAAGGGTAGAAGGTGAAGACCGTGACTGGGTTGGGAGGGGTGTGAGAAGAGAGATTTGGCAAGACTGGGAGGAGGGTGTACAGCAAGAGGTAGGTAGAGTGGAGCTGTGTGGTGGCAGCGAAACAGAATCAGTGACAGAAGAACACAATTTGATGAATAGTATCGATGCCAGCCTCAAACTGAACTACAGCGACAAAGAGGACAACAACAACAATGCATGCCGAATCATATCCAGTTGTTATTTCTACATGTATTCAATCTCCATGTCCTCGGAGGTGATTATGTAACCGACATGAAATGTGACCTACCTCGTCAAAGTAAAAGTTCACCATGTTGTTGTCTATCTCAAATTTCTTCAACTCGAGTTCAGTGTCTTGTCGCAGCTGCAAACATCGAAACAATTGTGAAACGAGAACTTTGCGCACGTGTGCACACCCGGAAACAAACAATGATACTAGTGGCAAGATGGCTGTCTTATGATCATCAGCAGTAAGTAGGCACAATCTCTGGATGTGTTTTTTTATAATTTAGCAAGTTTGCCGCTCAAAATAAGTACCCGAGATGGTAAGCGGACAAGGAAGTTATTAGCTTATCGAGATAACAACATTAGTTTATTATGTGTAATCTGCCATATTGAGATATTTGTAAATTTAGTTTTTAAACATATTCATTCACACTGGTGGCTTTTACAGTCTGTAGATAATTTATTTAATCCATTTGTTGATCATCAGATGTGATAACAATCTTGAGGGTTATACTTAGTTAATAGAGACACAATATCCATCCTCTTTTGCAAAGGTATCCAACCAATTGGTCTACATCATTCATAAATTTAACTCTTTCAGACTTTGATACGTAATATTATGTACCAAAAATTAAAACTGTTGCGACTTTGATATGTATTATTACGTACAGTGAATTTTTGTGGAAACGGGACATTTAGAGGGATCTATATGTGACTTTACGGTAATGCCAGATCGAGGCTGCCATGTGCTTCCCAGTAATGGCAGCATTGTTTACTTTTGTTGGAGTTAACGCGATATTTTCATCCAAAATTATCGCGATTTGTCACGGTTTCTGAGCAAAAACAATGGCAGAAGCGAACAGCACTGCACATGTGTATTTTAATGCATTATTTGAAGGCAAAAACAACAACGCATATGGTGGATTTTAAGCTGATACGTACAAACGAATGTGACTAGAGCTGGTACTTTCGCAACTTCAAGCAAATCGCATAGGGGATGAAGCTATTGAAGACGAACTTAGACACATCTGATTTCATTTCCGAATAGCAACAAAATGGCGTCAACCAACTATGAATCCACGATACATTTAAACAAAGTAATCATTTAATATCACGATTCAGATTATCTGCCTGAATTTGGACTAGGATAATGAGTGGAACTCTAATGTATTTGATACATGGATTCTGCATTGTGGGACACTGTCAACGTGCATGTACAGAATCCGCCAAATAATGCAATGACACCAACTGACAGTGCAGCAAATTGTCTTCTCTGGTTTTAGTGACATGTTCAATTACTGATTTTAATGATAACTGTTGTGTAGGTAGCTGTTGCAAACTAGTCACACTAATGCAGAAAGATATTCTAACAGGTGCACCCTGTAGAACTGCTCCAAGAAATTGAAATATAGTTCAGCAAACCGGTTTTAAAATTCGACATTCATTTTTCACATTTAAAAAAAAAATATTATTGCTTTCCTTGATAACTGCCATGTATCTGTTTGTGTTTTTAGTTATAAAGTGTGGCTTGTTGGATAGCTCATTTATTCAGCTTTCAGAAAATGTACAGTTTTATGTTTTTTCTTGCTATAATTATGTTGCTATTGAGCAATCTTCTGTGCATAGTAGTGGAATAATGAATCCAAGTGAGAATTAGGATTCCACAAAGCAAATTTTGATCACGGAAATTAAAGACTGAAAGGATTAAAATACTCGACAGAGTTAAAACTGGATCAACCAATGGCTTGCTTCCCAGTGGTGCCATCTACCAGATGTTTTCCTATTAATTTTACAGCACGGATCGAGCTGGTAGCACCGATGCAATGTATGTCTGTAGAGGTTGTTGAAAGTTAAGGTTTTGCGTGTACATACAACTTTTGGCATGTTGCTGAGAATAACTTGTGTTCTGCAGGAAAACAACTTTCAAAATTCAGAGGTCTTGGAGATCTGTATCCATATGTAATTGGTACACATATTAAAAATGATGAGTTCGACCGCTGACTTCAATGTGATTTGAGGATCAATCAAACTACTACAGAGATAGCATATGTGTGTATGTATGTGGGTATGTTACCATCTTTCTCCTAGATGGCCAGCACTTCGGGCTGCAAACTTTCCATGGAAGTAACGCTGGGTTTTGTAATGGTTTATGGCCTCATACCGGATGTTAGATGGACAAAAATCAATTGTTTACGTTACATGTAACTTGAGTTACAAATTACAACATAACGAACATCATTGCAAATGCTCTAGGAAACCATATCCTTTGTTTGTGTCTATGCAGTGCCACTTGAATGATGGGAATTTTTGGTAGTTGCTGTAATGTAAAACAAACTGTACAGGAAAGAAAGATATTAGACTCACTTTCTTGAGCGACTGTTTCTCTGGAAGCCAGCCTGAGATCATCGTTGTTAATCTTTTATGTACTAACGCCTTGCTGTATAGTTGAATGTTTGTAACTTTGTATGTAATAGTAGGATTGATCATCGAAATGATTAAGTGAGGATGCAGGGTACTTTAGATAGATTGAAACATTATACACATCTGATTTCATTTCCGAATAGCAACAAAATGGCATCAACCAACTATGAATCCACGATGCGTTTAAACAAAGTAATCATTTAATGTCACGATTCAGATTATCTGCCTGAATTTGGACTACGACGATGACTGGATTTCTAGTGTATTTGATACATGGATTCTGCATTGTGGGACACTGTCAAAGTGCATGTACAGAATCCGCCAAATAATGCAATGACACCAACTGACAGCGCGGCAAATTAGGATTCCACAGAGCAAATTTTGATCACGGAAATTAAAGACTGAAAGGATTAAAATACTCGACAGAGTTAAAACTGGATCAACCAATGGCTTGCTTCCCAGTGGTGCCATCTACCAGATGTTTTCCTATTAATTTTACAGCATGGATCGGGCTGGTAGCACCGATGCAATGTATGTCTGTAGAGGTTGTTGAAAGTTAAGGTTTTGCGTGTACATACAACTTTTGGCATGTTGCTGAGAATAACTTGTGTTCTGCAGGAAAACAACTTTCGAAATTCAGAGGTCTTGGAGATCTGTATCCATATGTTATTGGTACACATATTAAAAATGATGAGTTCGACCGCTGACTTCAATGTGATTTGAGGATCAATCAAACTACTACAGAGATAGCATATGTGTGTATGTATGTGGGTATGTTACCATCTTTCTCCTAGATGGCCAGCACTTCGGGCTGCAAACTTTCCAAGGAAGTAACGCTGGGTTTTGTAATGGTTTATGGCTTCATACCGGATGTTAGATGGACAAAAATCAATTGTTTACGTTACATGTAACTTGAGTTACAAATTACAACATAACGAACATCATTGCAAATGCTCTAGGAAACCATATCCTTTGTTTGTGTCTATGCAGTGCCACTTGAATGATGGGAATTTTTGGTAGTTGCTGTAATTTAAAACAAACTGTACAGGAAAGAAAGATATTAGACTCACTTTCTTGAGCGACTGTTTCTCTGGAAGCCAGCCTGAGACCATCGTTGTTAATCTTTTATGTACTAACGCCTTGCTGTATAGTTGAATGTTTGTAACTTTGTATGTAATAGTAGGATTGATCATCGAAGTGATTAAGTGAGGATGCAGGGTACTTTAGATAGATTGAAACATTAGACACATCTGATTTCATTTCCGAATAGCAACAAAATGGCATCAACCAACTATGAATCCACGATGCATTTAAACAAAGTAATCATTTAATGTCACGATTCAGATTATCTGCCTGAATTTGGACTACGACGATGACTGGAATTCTAGTGTATTTGATACATGGATTCTGCATTGTGGGACACTGTCAAAGTGCATGTACAGAATCCGCCAAATAATGCAATGACACCAACTGACAGCGCGGCAAATTAGGATTCCAGAGCAAATTTTGATCACGGAAATTAAAGACTGAAAGGATTAAAATACTCGACAGAGTTAAAACTGGATCAGCCAATGGCTTGCTTCCCAGTGGTGCCATCTACCAGATGTTTTCCTATTAATTTTACAGCACGGATCGAGCTGGTAGCACCGATGCAATGTATGTGTGTGTAGAGATTGTTGAAAGTTAAGGTTTTGCGTGTACATACAACTTTTGGCATGTTGCTGAGAATAACTTGTGTTCTGCAGGAAAACAACTTTCGAAATTCAGAGGTCTTGGAGATCTGTATCCATATGTTATTGGTACACATATTAAAAATGATGAGTTCGACCGCTGACTTCAATGTGATTTGAGGATCAATCAAACTACTACAGAGATAGCATATGTGTGTATGTATGTGGGTATGTTACCATCTTTCTCCTAGATGGCCAGCACTTCGGGCTGCAAACTTTCCAAGGAAGTAACGCTGGGTTTTGTAATGGTTTATGGCTTCATACCGGATGTTAGATGGACAAAAATCAATTGTTTACGTTACATGTAACTTGAGTTACAAATTACAACATAACGAACATCATTGCAAATGCTCTAGGAAACCATATCCTTTGTTTGTGTCTATGCAGTGCCACTTGAATGATGGGAATTTTTGGTAGTTGCTGTAATTTAAAACAAACTGTACAGGAAAGAAAGATATTAGACTCACTTTCTTGAGCGACTGTTTCTCTGGAAGCCAGCCTGAGACCATCGTTGTTAATCTTTTATGTACTAACGCCTTGCTGTATAGTTGAATGTTTGTAACTTTGTATGTAATAGTAGGATTGATCATCGAAGTGATTAAGTGAGGATGCGGGGTACTTTAGATAGATTGAAACATTAGACACATCTGATTTCATTTCCGAATAGCAACAAAATGGCATCAACCAACTATGAATCCACGATGCATTTAAACAAAGTAATCATTTAATGTCACGATTCAGATTATCTGCCTGAATTTGGACTACGACGATGACTGGAATTCTAGTGTATTTGATACATGGATTCTGCATTGTGGGACACTGTCAAAGTGCATGTACAGAATCCGCCAAATAATGCAATGACACCAACTGACAGCGCGGCAAATTAGGATTCCAGAGCAAATTTTGATCACGGAAATTAAAGACTGAAAGGATTAAAATACTCGACAGAGTTAAAACTGGATCAACCAATGGCTTGCTTCCCAGTGGTGCCATCTACCAGATGTTTTCCTATTCATTTTACAGCACGGATCGAGCTGGTAGCACCGATGCAATGTATGTCTGTAGAGGTTGTTGAAAGTTAAGGTTTTGCGTGTACATACAACTTTTGGCATGTTGCTGAGAATAACTTGTGTTCTGCAGGAAAACAACTTTCGAAATTCAGAGGTCTTGGAGATCTGTATCCATATGTTATTGGTACACATATTAAAAATGATGAGTTCGACCGCTGACTTCAATGTGATTTGAGGATCAATCAAACTACTACAGAGATAGCATATGTGTGTATGTATGTGGGTATGTTACCATCTTTCTCCTAGATGGCCAGCACTTCGGGCTGCAAACTTTCCAAGGAAGTAACGCTGGGTTTTGTAATGGTTTATGGCTTCATACCGGATGTTAGATGGACAAAAATCAATTGTTTACGTTACATGTAACTTGAGTTACAAATTACAACATAACGAACATCATTGCAAATGCTCTAGGAAACCATATCCTTTGTTTGTGTCTATGCAGTGCCACTTGAATGATGGGAATTTTTGGTAGTTGCTGTAATTTAAAACAAACTGTACAGGAAAGAAAGATATTAGACTCACTTTCTTGAGCGACTGTTTCTCTGGAAGCCAGCCTGAGACCATCGTTGTTAATCTTTTATGTACTAACGCCTTGCTGTATAGTTGAATGTTTGTAACTTTGTATGTAATAGTAGGATTGATCATCGAAGTGATTAAGTGAGGATGCGGGGTACTTTAGATAGATTGAAACATTAGACACATCTGATTTCATTTCCGAATAGCAACAAAATGGCATCAACCAACTATGAATCCACGATGCATTTAAACAAAGTAATCATTTAATGTCACGATTCAGATTATCTGCCTGAATTTGGACTACGACGATGACTGGAATTCTAGTGTATTTGATACATGGATTCTGCATTGTGGGACACTGTCAAAGTGCATGTACAGAATCCGCCAAATAATGCAATGACACCAACTGACAGCGCGGCAAATTAGGATTCCAGAGCAAATTTTGATCACGGAAATTAAAGACTGAAAGGATTAAAATACTCGACAGAGTTAAAACTGGATCAACCAATGGCTTGCTTCCCAGTGGTGCCATCTACCAGATGTTTTCCTATTCATTTTACAGCACGGATCGAGCTGGTAGCACCGATGCAATGTATGTCTGTAGAGGTTGTTGAAAGTTAAGGTTTTGCGTGTACATACAACTTTTGGCATGTTGCTGAGAATAACTTGTGTTCTGCAGGAAAACAACTTTCGAAATTCAGAGGTCTTGGAGATCTGTATCCATATGTTATTGGTACACATATTAAAAATGATGAGTTCGACCGCTGACTTCAATGTGATTTGAGGATCAATCAAACTACTACAGAGATAGCATATGTGTGTATGTATGTGGGTATGTTACCATCTTTCTCCTAGATGGCCAGCACTTCGGGCTGCAAACTTTCCATGGAAGTAACGCTGGGTTTTGTAATGGTTTATGGCCTTATACCGGATGTTAGATGGACAAAAATCAATTGTTTACGTTACATGTAACTTGAGTTACAAATTACAACATAACGAACATCATTGCAAATGCTCTAGGAAACCATATCCTTTGTTTGTGTCTATGCAGTGCCACTTGAATGATGGGAATTTTTGGTAGTTGCTGTAATTTAAAACAAACTGTACAGGAAAGAAAGATATTAGACTCACTTTCTTGAGCGACTGTTTCTCTGGAAGCCAGCCTGAGACCATCGTTGTTAATCTTTTATGTACTAACGCCTTGCTGTATAGTTGAATGTTTGTAACTTTGTATGTAATAGTAGGATTGATCATCGAAATGATTAAGTGAGGATGCAGGGTACTTTAGATAGATTGAAACATTATACACATCTGATTTCATTTCCGAATAGCAACAAAATGGCATCAACCAACTATGAATCCACGATGCGTTTAAACAAAGTAATCATTTAATGTCACGATTCAGATTATCTGCCTGAATTTGGACTACGACGATGACTGGATTTCTAGTGTATTTGATACATGGATTCTGCATTGTGGGACACTGTCAAAGTGCATGTACAGAATCCGCCAAATAATGCAATGACACCAACTGACAGCGCGGCAAATTAGGATTCCACAGAGCAAATTTTGATCACGGAAATTAAAGACTGAAAGGATTAAAATACTCGACAGAGTTAAAACTGGATCAACCAATGGCTTGCTTCCCAGTGGTGCCATCTACCAGATGTTTTCCTATTAATTTTACAGCATGGATCGGGCTGGTAGCACCGATGCAATGTATGTCTGTAGAGGTTGTTGAAAGTTAAGGTTTTGCGTGTACATACAACTTTTGGCATGTTGCTGAGAATAACTTGTGTTCTGCAGGAAAACAACTTTCGAAATTCAGAGGTCTTGGAGATCTGTATCCATATGTTATTGGTACACATATTAAAAATGATGAGTTCGACCGCTGACTTCAATGTGATTTGAGGATCAATCAAACTACTACAGAGATAGCATATGTGTGTATGTATGTGGGTATGTTACCATCTTTCTCCTAGATGGCCAGCACTTCGGGCTGCAAACTTTCCAAGGAAGTAACGCTGGGTTTTGTAATGGTTTATGGCTTCATACCGGATGTTAGATGGACAAAAATCAATTGTTTACGTTACATGTAACTTGAGTTACAAATTACAACATAACGAACATCATTGCAAATGCTCTAGGAAACCATATCCTTTGTTTGTGTCTATGCAGTGCCACTTGAATGATGGGAATTTTTGGTAGTTGCTGTAATTTAAAACAAACTGTACAGGAAAGAAAGATATTAGACACTTTCTTGAGCGACTGTTTCTCTGGAAGCCAGCCTGAGACCATCGTTGTTAATCTTTTATGTACTAACGCCTTGCTGTATAGTTGAATGTTTGTAACTTTGTATGTAATAGTAGGATTGATCATCGAAGTGATTAAGTGAGGATGCAGGGTACTTTAGATAGATTGAAACATTAGACACATCTGATTTCATTTCCGAATAGCAACAAAATGGCATCAACCAACTATGAATCCACGATGCATTTAAACAAAGTAATCATTTAATGTCACGATTCAGATTATCTGCCTGAATTTGGACTACGACGATGACTGGAATTCTAGTGTATTTGATACATGGATTCTGCATTGTGGGACACTGTCAAAGTGCATGTACAGAATCCGCCAAATAATGCAATGACACCAACTGACAGCGCGGCAAATTAGGATTCCAGAGCAAATTTTGATCACGGAAATTAAAGACTGAAAGGATTAAAATACTCGACAGAGTTAAAACTGGATCAACCAATGGCTTGCTTCCCAGTGGTGCCATCTACCAGATGTTTTCCTATTAATTTTACAGCACGGATCGAGCTGGTAGCACCGATGCAATGTATGTGTGTGTAGAGATTGTTGAAAGTTAAGGTTTTGCGTGTACATACAACTTTTGGCATGTTGCTGAGAATAACTTGTGTTCTGCAGGAAAACAACTTTCGAAATTCAGAGGTCTTGGAGATCTGTATCCATATGTTATTGGTACACATATTAAAAATGATGAGTTCGACCGCTGACTTCAATGTGATTTGAGGATCAATCAAACTACTACAGAGATAGCATATGTGTGTATGTATGTGGGTATGTTACCATCTTTCTCCTAGATGGCCAGCACTTCGGGCTGCAAACTTTCCAAGGAAGTAACGCTGGGTTTTGTAATGGTTTATGGCTTTATACCGGATGTTAGATGGACAAAAATCAATTGTTTACGTTACATGTAACTTGAGTTACAAATTACAACATAACGAACATCATTGCAAATGCTCTAGGAAACCATATCCTTTGTTTGTGTCTATGCAGTGCCACTTGAATGATGGGAATTTTTGGTAGTTGCTGTAATTTAAAACAAACTGTACAGGAAAGAAAGATATTAGACTCACTTTCTTGAGCGACTGTTTCTCTGGAAGCCAGCCTGAGACCATCGTTGTTAATCTTTTATGTACTAACGCCTTGCTGTATAGTTGAATGTTTGTAACTTTGTATGTAATAGTAGGATTGATCATCGAAGTGATTAAGTGAGGATGCAGGGTACTTTAGATAGATTGAAACATTAGACACATCTGATTTCATTTCCGAATAGCAACAAAATGGCATCAACCAACTATGAATCCACGATGCATTTAAACAAAGTAATCATTTAATGTCACGATTCAGATTATCTGCCTGAATTTGGACTACGACGATGACTGGAATTCTAATGTATTTGATACATGGATTCTGCATTGTGGGACACTGTCAAAGTGCATGTACAGAATCCGCCAAATAATGCAATGACACCAACTGACAGCGCGGCAAATTAGGATTCCAGAGCAAATTTTGATCACGGAAATTAAAGACTGAAAGGATTAAAATACTCGACAGAGTTAAAACTGGATCAACCAATGGCTTGCTTCCCAGTGGTGCCATCTACCAGATGTTTTCCTATTAATTTTACAGCATGGATCGGGCTGGTAGCACCGATGCAATGTATGTCTGTAGAGGTTGTTGAAAGTTAAGGTTTTGCGTGTACATACAACTTTTGGCATGTTGCTGAGAATAACTTGTGTTCTGCAGGAAAACAACTTTCGAAATTCAGAGGTCTTGGAGATCTGTATCCATATGTTATTGGTACACATATTAAAAATGATGAGTTCGACCGCTGACTTCAATGTGATTTGAGGATCAATCAAACTACTACAGAGATAGCATATGTGTGTATGTATGTGGGTATGTTACCATCTTTCTCCTAGATGGCCAGCACTTCGGGCTGCAAACTTTCCAAGGAAGTAACGCTGGGTTTTGTAATGGTTTATGGCTTTATACCGGATGTTAGATGGACAAAAATCAATTGTTTACGTTACATGTAACTTGAGTTACAAATTACAACATAACGAACATCATTGCAAATGCTCTAGGAAACCATATCCTTTGTTTGTGTCTATGCAGTGCCACTTGAATGATGGGAATTTTTGGTAGTTGCTGTAATTTAAAACAAACTGTACAGGAAAGAAAGATATTAGACTCACTTTCTTGAGCGACTGTTTCTCTGGAAGCCAGCCTGAGACCATCGTTGTTAATCTTTTATGTACTAACGCCTTGCTGTATAGTTGAATGTTTGTAACTTTGTATGTAATAGTAGGATTGATCATCGAAATGATTAAGTGAGGATGCAGGGTACTTTAGATAGATTGAAACATTATACACATCTGATTTCATTTCCGAATAGCAACAAAATGGCATCAACCAACTATGAATCCACGATGCGTTTAAACAAAGTAATCATTTAATGTCACGATTCAGATTATCTGCCTGAATTTGGACTACGACGATGACTGGATTTCTAGTGTATTTGATACATGGATTCTGCATTGTGGGACACTGTCAAAGTGCATGTACAGAATCCGCCAAATAATGCAATGACACCAACTGACAGCGCGGCAAATTAGGATTCCACAGAGCAAATTTTGATCACGGAAATTAAAGACTGAAAGGATTAAAATACTCGACAGAGTTAAAACTGGATCAACCAATGGCTTGCTTCCCAGTGGTGCCATCTACCAGATGTTTTCCTATTAATTTTACAGCATGGATCGGGCTGGTAGCACCGATGCAATGTATGTCTGTAGAGGTTGTTGAAAGTTAAGGTTTTGCGTGTACATACAACTTTTGGCATGTTGCTGAGAATAACTTGTGTTCTGCAGGAAAACAACTTTCGAAATTCAGAGGTCTTGGAGATCTGTATCCATATGTTATTGGTACACATATTAAAAATGATGAGTTCGACCGCTGACTTCAATGTGATTTGAGGATCAATCAAACTACTACAGAGATAGCATATGTGTGTATGTATGTGGGTATGTTACCATCTTTCTCCTAGATGGCCAGCACTTCGGGCTGCAAACTTTCCAAGGAAGTAACGCTGGGTTTTGTAATGGTTTATGGCTTCATACCGGATGTTAGATGGACAAAAATCAATTGTTTACGTTACATGTAACTTGAGTTACAAATTACAACATAACGAACATCATTGCAAATGCTCTAGGAAACCATATCCTTTGTTTGTGTCTATGCAGTGCCACTTGAATGATGGGAATTTTTGGTAGTTGCTGTAATTTAAAACAAACTGTACAGGAAAGAAAGATATTAGACTCACTTTCTTGAGCGACTGTTTCTCTGGAAGCCAGCCTGAGACCATCGTTGTTAATCTTTTATGTACTAACGCCTTGCTGTATAGTTGAATGTTTGTAACTTTGTATGTAATAGTAGGATTGATCATCGAAGTGATTAAGTGAGGATGCAGGGTACTTTAGATAGATTGAAACATTAGACACATCTGATTTCATTTCCGAATAGCAACAAAATGGCATCAACCAACTATGAATCCACGATGCATTTAAACAAAGTAATCATTTAATGTCACGATTCAGATTATCTGCCTGAATTTGGACTACGACGATGACTGGAATTCTAGTGTATTTGATACATGGATTCTGCATTGTGGGACACTGTCAAAGTGCATGTACAGAATCCGCCAAATAATGCAATGACACCAACTGACAGCGCGGCAAATTAGGATTCCAGAGCAAATTTTGATCACGGAAATTAAAGACTGAAAGGATTAAAATACTCGACAGAGTTAAAACTGGATCAACCAATGGCTTGCTTCCCAGTGGTGCCATCTACCAGATGTTTTCCTATTAATTTTACAGCACGGATCGAGCTGGTAGCACCGATGCAATGTATGTGTGTGTAGAGATTGTTGAAAGTTAAGGTTTTGCGTGTACATACAACTTTTGGCATGTTGCTGAGAATAACTTGTGTTCTGCAGGAAAACAACTTTCGAAATTCAGAGGTCTTGGAGATCTGTATCCATATGTTATTGGTACACATATTAAAAATGATGAGTTCGACCGCTGACTTCAATGTGATTTGAGGATCAATCAAACTACTACAGAGATAGCATATGTGTGTATGTATGTGGGTATGTTACCATCTTTCTCCTAGATGGCCAGCACTTCGGGCTGCAAACTTTCCAAGGAAGTAACGCTGGGTTTTGTAATGGTTTATGGCTTTATACCGGATGTTAGATGGACAAAAATCAATTGTTTACGTTACATGTAACTTGAGTTACAAATTACAACATAACGAACATCATTGCAAATGCTCTAGGAAACCATATCCTTTGTTTGTGTCTATGCAGTGCCACTTGAATGATGGGAATTTTTGGTAGTTGCTGTAATTTAAAACAAACTGTACAGGAAAGAAAGATATTAGACTCACTTTCTTGAGCGACTGTTTCTCTGGAAGCCAGCCTGAGACCATCGTTGTTAATCTTTTATGTACTAACGCCTTGCTGTATAGTTGAATGTTTGTAACTTTGTATGTAATAGTAGGATTGATCATCGAAGTGATTAAGTGAGGATGCAGGGTACTTTAGATAGATTGAAACATTAGACACATCTGATTTCATTTCCGAATAGCAACAAAATGGCATCAACCAACTATGAATCCACGATGCATTTAAACAAAGTAATCATTTAATGTCACGATTCAGATTATCTGCCTGAATTTGGACTACGACGATGACTGGAATTCTAATGTATTTGATACATGGATTCTGCATTGTGGGACACTGTCAAAGTGCATGTACAGAATCCGCCAAATAATGCAATGACACCAACTGACAGCGCGGCAAATTAGGATTCCAGAGCAAATTTTGATCATGGAAATTAAAGACTGAAAGGATTAAAATACTCGACAGAGTTAAAACTGGATCAACCAATGGCTTGCTTCCCAGTGGTGCCATCTACCAGATGTTTTCCTATTAATTTTACAGCATGGATCGGGCTGGTAGCACCGATGCAATGTATGTCTGTAGAGGTTGTTGAAAGTTAAGGTTTTGCGTGTACATACAACTTTTGGCATGTTGCTGAGAATAACTTGTGTTCTGCAGGAAAACAACTTTCGAAATTCAGAGGTCTTGGAGATCTGTATCCATATGTTATTGGTACACATATTAAAAATGATGAGTTCGACCGCTGACTTCAATGTGATTTGAGGATCAATCAAACTACTACAGAGATAGCATATGTGTGTATGTATGTGGGTATGTTACCATCTTTCTCCTAGATGGCCAGCACTTCGGGCTGCAAACTTTCCAAGGAAGTAACGCTGGGTTTTGTAATGGTTTATGGCTTCATACCGGATGTTAGATGGACAAAAATCAATTGTTTACGTTACATGTAACTTGAGTTACAAATTACAACATAACGAACATCATTGCAAATGCTCTAGGAAACCATATCCTTTGTTTGTGTCTATGCAGTGCCACTTGAATGATGGGAATTTTTGGTAGTTGCTGTAATTTAAAACAAACTGTACAGGAAAGAAAGATATTAGACACTTTCTTGAGCGACTGTTTCTCTGGAAGCCAGCCTGAGACCATCGTTGTTAATCTTTTATGTACTAACGCCTTGCTGTATAGTTGAATGTTTGTAACTTTGTATGTAATAGTAGGATTGATCATCGAAGTGATTAAGTGAGGATGCAGGGTACTTTAGATAGATTGAAACATTAGACACATCTGATTTCATTTCCGAATAGCAACAAAATGGCATCAACCAACTATGAATCCACGATGCATTTAAACAAAGTAATCATTTAATGTCACGATTCAGATTATCTGCCTGAATTTGGACTACGACGATGACTGGAATTCTAGTGTATTTGATACATGGATTCTGCATTGTGGGACACTGTCAAAGTGCATGTACAGAATCCGCCAAATAATGCAATGACACCAACTGACAGCGCGGCAAATTAGGATTCCAGAGCAAATTTTGATCACGGAAATTAAAGACTGAAAGGATTAAAATACTCGACAGAGTTAAAACTGGATCAACCAATGGCTTGCTTCCCAGTGGTGCCATCTACCAGATGTTTTCCTATTAATTTTACAGCACGGATCGAGCTGGTAGCACCGATGCAATGTATGTGTGTGTAGAGGTTGTTGAAAGTTAAGGTTTTGCGTGTACATACAACTTTTGGCATGTTGCTGAGAATAACTTGTGTTCTGCAGGTAAACAACCTTCGAAATTCAGAGGTCTTGGAGATCTCTAGCCATATGTCATTGGAACACATATTAAAAATGATGAGTTCGACCTCTGACTTCAATGTGATTTGAGGATCAATCAAACTACTACAGAGATAGCATATGTGTGTATGTATGTGGGTATGTTACCATCTTTCTCCTAGATGGCCAGCACTTCGGGCTGCAAACTTTCCATGGAAGTAACGCTGGGTTTTGTAATGGTTTATGGCTTCATACCGGATGTTAGATGGACAAAAATCAATTGTTTACGTTACATGTAACTTGAGTTACAAATTACAACATAACGAACATCATTGCAAATGCTCTAGGAAACCATATCCTTTGTTTGTGTCTATGCAGTGCCACTTGAATGATGGGAATTTTTGGTAGTTGCTGTAATTTAAAACAAACTGTACAGGAAAGAAAGATATTAGACTCACTTTCTTGAGCGACTGTTTCTCTGGAAGCCAGCCTGAGACCATCGTTGTTAATCTTTTATGTACTAACGCCTTGCTGTATAGTTGAATGTTTGTAACTTTGTATGTAATAGTAGGATTGATCATCGAAGTGATTAAGTGAGGATGCAGGGTACTTTAGATAGATTGAAACATTAGACACATCTGATTTCATTTCCGAATAGCAACAAAATGGCATCAACCAACTATGAATCCACGATGCGTTTAAACAAAGTAATCATTTAATGTCACGATTCAGATTATCTGCCTGAATTTGGACTACGACGATGACTGGAATTCTAGTGTATTTGATACATGGATTCTGCATTGTGGGACACTGTCAAAGTGCATGTACAGAATCCGCCAAATAATGCAATGACACCAACTGACAGCGCGGCAAATTAGGATTCCACAGAGCAAATTTTGATCACGGAAATTAAAGACTGAAAGGATTAAAATACTCGACAGAGTTAAAACTGGATCAACCAATGGCTTGCTTCCCAGTGGTGCCATCTACCAGATGTTTTCCTATTAATTTTACAGCATGGATCGGGCTGGTAGCACCGATGCAATGTATGTCTGTAGAGGTTGTTGAAAGTTAAGGTTTTGCGTGTACATACAACTTTTGGCATGTTGCTGAGAATAACTTGTGTTCTGCAGGAAAACAACTTTCGAAATTCAGAGGTCTTGGAGATCTGTATCCATATGTTATTGGTACACATATTAAAAATGATGAGTTCGACCGCTGACTTCAATGTGATTTGAGGATCAATCAAACTACTACAGAGATAGCATATGTGTGTATGTATGTGGGTATGTTACCATCTTTCTCCTAGATGGCCAGCACTTCGGGCTGCAAACTTTCCAAGGAAGTAACGCTGGGTTTTGTAATGGTTTATGGCTTCATACCGGATGTTAGATGGACAAAAATCAATTGTTTACGTTACATGTAACTTGAGTTACAAATTACAACATAACGAACATCATTGCAAATGCTCTAGGAAACTATATCCTTTGTTTGTGTCTATGCAGTGCCACTTGAATGATGGGAATTTTTGGTAGTTGCTGTAATTTAAAACAAACTGTACAGGAAAGAAAGATATTAGACTCACTTTCTTGAGCGACTGTTTCTCTGGAAGCCAGCCTGAGACCATCGTTGTTAATCTTTTATGTACTAACGCCTTGCTGTATAGTTGAATGTTTGTAACTTTGTATGTAATAGTAGGATTGATCATCGAAGTGATTAAGTGAGGATGCAGGGTACTTTAGATAGATTGAAACATTAGACACATCTGATTTCATTTCCGAATAGCAACAAAATGGCATCAACCAACTATGAATCCACGATGCATTTAAACAAAGTAATCATTTAATGTCACGATTCAGATTATCTGCCTGAATTTGGACTACGACGATGACTGGAATTCTAGTGTATTTGATACATGGATTCTGCATTGTGGGACACTGTCAAAGTGCATGTACAGAATCCGCCAAATAATGCAATGACACCAACTGACAGCGCGGCAAATTAGGATTCCACAGAGCAAATTTTGATCACGGAAATTAAAGACTGAAAGGATTAAAATACTCGACAGAGTTAAAACTGGATCAACCAATGGCTTGCTTCCCAGTGGTGCCATCTACCAGATGTTTTCCTATTAATTTTACAGCATGGATCGGGCTGGTAGCACCGATGCAATGTATGTCTGTAGAGGTTGTTGAAAGTTAAGGTTTTGCGTGTACATACAACTTTTGGCATGTTGCTGAGAATAACTTGTGTTCTGCAGGAAAACAACTTTCGAAATTCAGAGGTCTTGGAGATCTGTATCCATATGTTATTGGTACACATATTAAAAATGATGAGTTCGACCGCTGACTTCAATGTGATTTGAGGATCAATCAAACTACTACAGAGATAGCATATGTGTGTATGTATGTGGGTATGTTACCATCTTTCTCCTAGATGGCCAGCACTTCGGGCTGCAAACTTTCCAAGGAAGTAACGCTGGGTTTTGTAATGGTTTATGGCTTCATACCGGATGTTAGATGGACAAAAATCAATTGTTTACGTTACATGTAACTTGAGTTACAAATTACAACATAACGAACATCATTGCAAATGCTCTAGGAAACTATATCCTTTGTTTGTGTCTATGCAGTGCCACTTGAATGATGGGAATTTTTGGTAGTTGCTGTAATTTAAAACAAACTGTACAGGAAAGAAAGATATTAGACTCACTTTCTTGAGCGACTGTTTCTCTGGAAGCCAGCCTGAGACCATCGTTGTTAATCTTTTATGTACTAACGCCTTGCTGTATAGTTGAATGTTTGTAACTTTGTATGTAATAGTAGGATTGATCATCGAAGTGATTAAGTGAGGATGCAGGGTACTTTAGATAGATTGAAACATTAGACACATCTGATTTCATTTCCGAATAGCAACAAAATGGCATCAACCAACTATGAATCCACGATGCATTTAAACAAAGTAATCATTTAATGTCACGATTCAGATTATCTGCCTGAATTTGGACTACGACGATGACTGGAATTCTAGTGTATTTGATACATGGATTCTGCATTGTGGGACACTGTCAAAGTGCATGTACAGAATCCGCCAAATAATGCAATGACACCAACTGACAGCGCGGCAAATTAGGATTCCAGAGCAAATTTTGATCACGGAAATTAAAGACTGAAAGGATTAAAATACTCGACAGAGTTAAAACTGGATCAACCAATGGCTTGCTTCCCAGTGGTGCCATCTACCAGATGTTTTCCTATTAATTTTACAGCACGGATCGAGCTGGTAGCACCGATGCAATGTATGTGTGTGTAGAGGTTGTTGAAAGTTAAGGTTTTGCGTGTACATACAACTTTTGGCATGTTGCTGAGAATAACTTGTGTTCTGCAGGAAAACAACCTTCGAAATTCAGAGGTCTTGGAGATCTCTAGCCATATGTCATTGGAACACATATTAAAAATGATGAGTTCGACCTCTGACTTCAATGTGATTTGAGGATCAATCAAACTACTACAGAGATAGCATATGTGTGTATGTATGTGGGTATGTTACCATCTTTCTCCTAGATGGCCAGCACTTCGGGATGCAAACTTTCCATGGAAGTAACGCTGGGTTTTGTAATGGTTTATGGCTACATACCGGATGTTAGATGGACAAAAATCAATTGTTTACGTTACATGTAACTTGAGTTACAAATTACAACATAACGAACATCATTGCAAATGCTCTAGGAAACCATATCCTTTGTTTGTGTCTATGCAGTGCCACTTGAATGATGGGAATTTTTGGTAGTTGCTGTAATTTAAAACAAACTGTACAGGAAAGAAAGATATTAGACTCACTTTCTTGAGCGACTGTTTCTCTGGAAGCCAGCCTGAGACCATCGTTGTTAATCTTTTATGTACTAACGCCTTGCTGTATAGTTGAATGTTTGTAACTTTGTATGTAATAGTAGGATTGATCATCGAAGTGATTAAGTGAGAATGCAGGGTACTTTAGATAGATTGAAACATTAGACACATCTGATTTCATTTCCGAATAGCAACAAAATGGCATCAACCAACTATGAATCCACGATGCGTTTAAACAAAGTAATCATTTAATGTCACGATTCAGATTATCTGCCTGAATTTGGACTACGACGATGACTGGAATTCTAGTGTATTTGATACATGGATTCTGCATTGTGGGACACTGTCAAAGTGCATGTACAGAATCCGCCAAATAATGCAATGACACCAACTGACAGCGCGGCAAATTAGGATTCCACAGAGCAAATTTTGATCACGGAAATTAAAGACTGAAAGGATTAAAATACTCGACAGAGTTAAAACTGGATCAACCAATGGCTTGCTTCCCAGTGGTGCCATCTACCAGATGTTTTCCTATTAATTTTACAGCATGGATCAGGCTGATAGCATCGATGCAATGTATGTCTGTAGAGGTTGTTGAAAGTTAAGGTTTTGCGTGTACATACAACTTTTGGCATGTTGCTGAGAATAACTTGTGTTCTGCAGGAAAACAACTTTCGAAATTCAGAGGTCTTGGAGATCTGTATCCATATGTTATTGGTACACATATTAAAAATGATGAGTTCGACCGCTGACTTCAATGTGATTTGAGGATCAATCAAACTACTACAGAGATAGCATATGTGTGTATGTATGTGGGTATGTTACCATCTTTCTCCTAGATGGCCAGCACTTCGGGCTGCAAACTTTCCATGGAAGTAACGCTGGGTTTTGTAATGGTTTATGGCTTCATACCGGATGTTAGATGGACAAAAATCAATTGTTTACGTTACATGTAACTTGAGTTACAAATTACAACATAACGAACATCATTGCAAATGCTCTAGGAAACCATATCCTTTGTTTGTGTCTATGCAGTGCCACTTGAATGATGGGAATTTTTGGTAGTTGCTGTAATTTAAAACAAACTGTACAGGAAAGAAAGATATTAGACTCACTTTCTTGAGCGACTGTTTCTCTGGAAGCCAGCCTGAGACCATCGTTGTTAATCTTTTATGTACTAACGCCTTGCTGTATAGTTGAATGTTTGTAACTTTGTATGTAATAGTAGGATTGATCATCGAAGTGATTAAGTGAGGATGCAGGGTACTTTAGATAGATTGAAACATTAGACACATCTGATTTCATTTCCGAATAGCAACAAAATGGCATCAACCAACTATGAATCCACGATGCGTTTAAACAAAGTAATCATTTAATGTCACGATTCAGATTATCTGCCTGAATTTGGACTACGACGATGACTGGAATTCTAGTGTATTTGATACATGGATTCTGCATTGTGGGACACTGTCAAAGTGCATGTACAGAATCCGCCAAATAATGCAATGACACCAACTGACAGCGCGGCAAATTAGGATTCCACAGAGCAAATTTTTATCACGGAAATTAAAGACTGAAAGGATTAAAATACTCGACAGAGTTAAAACTGGATCAACCAATGGCTTGCTTCCCAGTGGTGCCATCTACCAGATGTTTTCCTATTAATTTTACAGCACGGATCGAGCTGGTAGCACCGATGCAATGTATGTGTGTGTAGAGGTTGTTGAAAGTTAAGGTTTTGCGTGTACATACAACTTTTGGCATGTTGCTGAGAATAACTTGTGTTCTGCAGGTAAACAACCTTCGAAATTCAGAGGTCTTGGAGATCTCTAGCCATATGTCATTGGAACACATATTAAAAATGATGAGTTCGACCTCTGACTTCAATGTGATTTGAGGATCAATCAAACTACTACAGAGATAGCATATGTGTGTATGTATGTGGGTATGTTACCATCTTTCTCCTAGATGGCCAGCACTTCGGGCTGCAAACTTTCCATGGAAGTAACGCTGGGTTTTGTAATGGTTTATGGCTTCATACCGGATGTTAGATGGACAAAAATCAATTGTTTACGTTACATGTAACTTGAGTTACAAATTACAACATAACGAACATCATTGCAAATGCTCTAGGAAACCATATCCTTTGTTTGTGTCTATGCAGTGCCACTTGAATGATGGGAATTTTTGGTAGTTGCTGTAATTTAAAACAAACTGTACAGGAAAGAAAGATATTAGACTCACTTTCTTGAGCGACTGTTTCTCTGGAAGCCAGCCTGAGACCATCGTTGTTAATCTTTTATGTACTAACGCCTTGCTGTATAGTTGAATGTTTGTAACTTTGTATGTAATAGTAGGATTGATCATCGAAGTGATTAAGTGAGGATGCAGGGTACTTTAGATAGATTGAAACATTAGACACATCTGATTTCATTTCCGAATAGCAACAAAATGGCATCAACCAACTATGAATCCACGATGCGTTTAAACAAAGTAATCATTTAATGTCACGATTCAGATTATCTGCCTGAATTTGGACTACGACGATGACTGGAATTCTAGTGTATTTGATACATGGATTCTGCATTGTGGGACACTGTCAAAGTGCATGTACAGAATCCGCCAAATAATGCAATGACACCAACTGACAGCGCGGCAAATTAGGATTCCACAGAGCAAATTTTGATCACGGAAATTAAAGACTGAAAGGATTAAAATACTCGACAGAGTTAAAACTGGATCAACCAATGGCTTGCTTCCCAGTGGTGCCATCTACCAGATGTTTTCCTATTAATTTTACAGCATGGATCGGGCTGGTAGCACCGATGCAATGTATGTCTGTAGAGGTTGTTGAAAGTTAAGGTTTTGCGTGTACATACAACTTTTGGCATGTTGCTGAGAATAACTTGTGTTCTGCAGGAAAACAACTTTCGAAATTCAGAGGTCTTGGAGATCTGTATCCATATGTTATTGGTACACATATTAAAAATGATGAGTTCGACCGCTGACTTCAATGTGATTTGAGGATCAATCAAACTACTACAGAGATAGCATATGTGTGTATGTATGTGGGTATGTTACCATCTTTCTCCTAGATGGCCAGCACTTCGGGCTGCAAACTTTCCAAGGAAGTAACGCTGGGTTTTGTAATGGTTTATGGCTTCATACCGGATGTTAGATGGACAAAAATCAATTGTTTACGTTACATGTAACTTGAGTTACAAATTACAACATAACGAACATCATTGCAAATGCTCTAGGAAACTATATCCTTTGTTTGTGTCTATGCAGTGCCACTTGAATGATGGGAATTTTTGGTAGTTGCTGTAATTTAAAACAAACTGTACAGGAAAGAAAGATATTAGACTCACTTTCTTGAGCGACTGTTTCTCTGGAAGCCAGCCTGAGACCATCGTTGTTAATCTTTTATGTACTAACGCCTTGCTGTATAGTTGAATGTTTGTAACTTTGTATGTAATAGTAGGATTGATCATCGAAGTGATTAAGTGAGGATGCAGGGTACTTTAGATAGATTGAAACATTAGACACATCTGATTTCATTTCCGAATAGCAACAAAATGGCATCAACCAACTATGAATCCACGATGCATTTAAACAAAGTAATCATTTAATGTCACGATTCAGATTATCTGCCTGAATTTGGACTACGACGATGACTGGAATTCTAGTGTATTTGATACATGGATTCTGCATTGTGGGACACTGTCAAAGTGCATGTACAGAATCCGCCAAATAATGCAATGACACCAACTGACAGCGCGGCAAATTAGGATTCCAGAGCAAATTTTGATCACGGAAATTAAAGACTGAAAGGATTAAAATACTCGACAGAGTTAAAACTGGATCAACCAATGGCTTGCTTCCCAGTGGTGCCATCTACCAGATGTTTTCCTATTAATTTTACAGCACGGATCGAGCTGGTAGCACCGATGCAATGTATGTGTGTGTAGAGGTTGTTGAAAGTTAAGGTTTTGCGTGTACATACAACTTTTGGCATGTTGCTGAGAATAACTTGTGTTCTGCAGGAAAACAACCTTCGAAATTCAGAGGTCTTGGAGATCTCTAGCCATATGTCATTGGAACACATATTAAAAATGATGAGTTCGACCTCTGACTTCAATGTGATTTGAGGATCAATCAAACTACTACAGAGATAGCATATGTGTGTATGTATGTGGGTATGTTACCATCTTTCTCCTAGATGGCCAGCACTTCGGGATGCAAACTTTCCATGGAAGTAACGCTGGGTTTTGTAATGGTTTATGGCTACATACCGGATGTTAGATGGACAAAAATCAATTGTTTACGTTACATGTAACTTGAGTTACAAATTACAACATAACGAACATCATTGCAAATGCTCTAGGAAACCATATCCTTTGTTTGTGTCTATGCAGTGCCACTTGAATGATGGGAATTTTTGGTAGTTGCTGTAATTTAAAACAAACTGTACAGGAAAGAAAGATATTAGACTCACTTTCTTGAGCGACTGTTTCTCTGGAAGCCAGCCTGAGACCATCGTTGTTAATCTTTTATGTACTAACGCCTTGCTGTATAGTTGAATGTTTGTAACTTTGTATGTAATAGTAGGATTGATCATCGAAGTGATTAAGTGAGAATGCAGGGTACTTTAGATAGATTGAAACATTAGACACATCTGATTTCATTTCCGAATAGCAACAAAATGGCATCAACCAACTATGAATCCACGATGCGTTTAAACAAAGTAATCATTTAATGTCACGATTCAGATTATCTGCCTGAATTTGGACTACGACGATGACTGGAATTCTAGTGTATTTGATACATGGATTCTGCATTGTGGGACACTGTCAAAGTGCATGTACAGAATCCGCCAAATAATGCAATGACACCAACTGACAGCGCGGCAAATTAGGATTCCACAGAGCAAATTTTGATCACGGAAATTAAAGACTGAAAGGATTAAAATACTCGACAGAGTTAAAACTGGATCAACCAATGGCTTGCTTCCCAGTGGTGCCATCTACCAGATGTTTTCCTATTAATTTTACAGCATGGATCAGGCTGATAGCATCGATGCAATGTATGTCTGTAGAGGTTGTTGAAAGTTAAGGTTTTGCGTGTACATACAACTTTTGGCATGTTGCTGAGAATAACTTGTGTTCTGCAGGAAAACAACTTTCGAAATTCAGAGGTCTTGGAGATCTGTATCCATATGTTATTGGTACACATATTAAAAATGATGAGTTCGACCGCTGACTTCAATGTGATTTGAGGATCAATCAAACTACTACAGAGATAGCATATGTGTGTATGTATGTGGGTATGTTACCATCTTTCTCCTAGATGGCCAGCACTTCGGGCTGCAAACTTTCCATGGAAGTAACGCTGGGTTTTGTAATGGTTTATGGCTTCATACCGGATGTTAGATGGACAAAAATCAATTGTTTACGTTACATGTAACTTGAGTTACAAATTACAACATAACGAACATCATTGCAAATGCTCTAGGAAACCATATCCTTTGTTTGTGTCTATGCAGTGCCACTTGAATGATGGGAATTTTTGGTAGTTGCTGTAATTTAAAACAAACTGTACAGGAAAGAAAGATATTAGACTCACTTTCTTGAGCGACTGTTTCTCTGGAAGCCAGCCTGAGACCATCGTTGTTAATCTTTTATGTACTAACGCCTTGCTGTATAGTTGAATGTTTGTAACTTTGTATGTAATAGTAGGATTGATCATCGAAGTGATTAAGTGAGGATGCAGGGTACTTTAGATAGATTGAAACATTAGACACATCTGATTTCATTTCCGAATAGCAACAAAATGGCATCAACCAACTATGAATCCACGATGCGTTTAAACAAAGTAATCATTTAATGTCACGATTCAGATTATCTGCCTGAATTTGGACTACGACGATGACTGGAATTCTAGTGTATTTGATACATGGATTCTGCATTGTGGGACACTGTCAAAGTGCATGTACAGAATCCGCCAAATAATGCAATGACACCAACTGACAGCGCGGCAAATTAGGATTCCACAGAGCAAATTTTGATCACGGAAATTAAAGACTGAAAGGATTAAAATACTCGACAGAGTTAAAACTGGATCAACCAATGGCTTGCTTCCCAGTGGTGCCATCTACCAGATGTTTTCCTATTAATTTTACAGCATGGATCGGGCTGGTAGCACCGATGCAATGTATGTCTGTAGAGGTTGTTGAAAGTTAAGGTTTTGCGTGTACATACAACTTTTGGCATGTTGCTGAGAATAACTTGTGTTCTGCAGGAAAACAACTTTCGAAATTCAGAGGTCTTGGAGATCTGTATCCATATGTTATTGGTACACATATTAAAAATGATGAGTTCGACCGCTGACTTCAATGTGATTTGAGGATCAATCAAACTACTACAGAGATAGCATATGTGTGTATGTATGTGGGTATGTTACCATCTTTCTCCTAGATGGCCAGCACTTCGGGCTGCAAACTTTCCAAGGAAGTAACGCTGGGTTTTGTAATGGTTTATGGCTTCATACCGGATGTTAGATGGACAAAAATCAATTGTTTACGTTACATGTAACTTGAGTTACAAATTACAACATAACGAACATCATTGCAAATGCTCTAGGAAACTATATCCTTTGTTTGTGTCTATGCAGTGCCACTTGAATGATGGGAATTTTTGGTAGTTGCTGTAATTTAAAACAAACTGTACAGGAAAGAAAGATATTAGACTCACTTTCTTGAGCGACTGTTTCTCTGGAAGCCAGCCTGAGACCATCGTTGTTAATCTTTTATGTACTAACGCCTTGCTGTATAGTTGAATGTTTGTAACTTTGTATGTAATAGTAGGATTGATCATCGAAGTGATTAAGTGAGGATGCAGGGTACTTTAGATAGATTGAAACATTAGACACATCTGATTTCATTTCCGAATAGCAACAAAATGGCATCAACCAACTATGAATCCACGATGCATTTAAACAAAGTAATCATTTAATGTCACGATTCAGATTATCTGCCTGAATTTGGACTACGACGATGACTGGAATTCTAGTGTATTTGATACATGGATTCTGCATTGTGGGACACTGTCAAAGTGCATGTACAGAATCCGCCAAATAATGCAATGACACCAACTGACAGCGCGGCAAATTAGGATTCCAGAGCAAATTTTGATCACGGAAATTAAAGACTGAAAGGATTAAAATACTCGACAGAGTTAAAACTGGATCAACCAATGGCTTGCTTCCCAGTGGTGCCATCTACCAGATGTTTTCCTATTAATTTTACAGCACGGATCGAGCTGGTAGCACCGATGCAATGTATGTGTGTGTAGAGGTTGTTGAAAGTTAAGGTTTTGCGTGTACATACAACTTTTGGCATGTTGCTGAGAATAACTTGTGTTCTGCAGGAAAACAACCTTCGAAATTCAGAGGTCTTGGAGATCTCTAGCCATATGTCATTGGAACACATATTAAAAATGATGAGTTCGACCTCTGACTTCAATGTGATTTGAGGATCAATCAAACTACTACAGAGATAGCATATGTGTGTATGTATGTGGGTATGTTACCATCTTTCTCCTAGATGGCCAGCACTTCGGGATGCAAACTTTCCATGGAAGTAACGCTGGGTTTTGTAATGGTTTATGGCTACATACCGGATGTTAGATGGACAAAAATCAATTGTTTACGTTACATGTAACTTGAGTTACAAATTACAACATAACGAACATCATTGCAAATGCTCTAGGAAACCATATCCTTTGTTTGTGTCTATGCAGTGCCACTTGAATGATGGGAATTTTTGGTAGTTGCTGTAATTTAAAACAAACTGTACAGGAAAGAAAGATATTAGACTCACTTTCTTGAGCGACTGTTTCTCTGGAAGCCAGCCTGAGACCATCGTTGTTAATCTTTTATGTACTAACGCCTTGCTGTATAGTTGAATGTTTGTAACTTTGTATGTAATAGTAGGATTGATCATCGAAGTGATTAAGTGAGAATGCAGGGTACTTTAGATAGATTGAAACATTAGACACATCTGATTTCATTTCCGAATAGCAACAAAATGGCATCAACCAACTATGAATCCACGATGCGTTTAAACAAAGTAATCATTTAATGTCACGATTCAGATTATCTGCCTGAATTTGGACTACGACGATGACTGGAATTCTAGTGTATTTGATACATGGATTCTGCATTGTGGGACACTGTCAAAGTGCATGTACAGAATCCGCCAAATAATGCAATGACACCAACTGACAGCGCGGCAAATTAGGATTCCACAGAGCAAATTTTGATCACGGAAATTAAAGACTGAAAGGATTAAAATACTCGACAGAGTTAAAACTGGATCAACCAATGGCTTGCTTCCCAGTGGTGCCATCTACCAGATGTTTTCCTATTAATTTTACAGCATGGATCAGGCTGATAGCATCGATGCAATGTATGTCTGTAGAGGTTGTTGAAAGTTAAGGTTTTGCGTGTACATACAACTTTTGGCATGTTGCTGAGAATAACTTGTGTTCTGCAGGAAAACAACTTTCGAAATTCAGAGGTCTTGGAGATCTGTATCCATATGTTATTGGTACACATATTAAAAATGATGAGTTCGACCGCTGACTTCAATGTGATTTGAGGATCAATCAAACTACTACAGAGATAGCATATGTGTGTATGTATGTGGGTATGTTACCATCTTTCTCCTAGATGGCCAGCACTTCGGGCTGCAAACTTTCCATGGAAGTAACGCTGGGTTTTGTAATGGTTTATGGCTTCATACCGGATGTTAGATGGACAAAAATCAATTGTTTACGTTACATGTAACTTGAGTTACAAATTACAACATAACGAACATCATTGCAAATGCTCTAGGAAACCATATCCTTTGTTTGTGTCTATGCAGTGCCACTTGAATGATGGGAATTTTTGGTAGTTGCTGTAATTTAAAACAAACTGTACAGGAAAGAAAGATATTAGACTCACTTTCTTGAGCGACTGTTTCTCTGGAAGCCAGCCTGAGACCATCGTTGTTAATCTTTTATGTACTAACGCCTTGCTGTATAGTTGAATGTTTGTAACTTTGTATGTAATAGTAGGATTGATCATCGAAGTGATTAAGTGAGGATGCAGGGTACTTTAGATAGATTGAAACATTAGACACATCTGATTTCATTTCCGAATAGCAACAAAATGGCATCAACCAACTATGAATCCACGATGCGTTTAAACAAAGTAATCATTTAATGTCACGATTCAGATTATCTGCCTGAATTTGGACTACGACGATGACTGGAATTCTAGTGTATTTGATACATGGATTCTGCATTGTGGGACACTGTCAAAGTGCATGTACAGAATCCGCCAAATAATGCAATGACACCAACTGACAGCGCGGCAAATTAGGATTCCACAGAGCAAATTTTGATCACGGAAATTAAAGACTGAAAGGATTAAAATACTCGACAGAGTTAAAACTGGATCAACCAATGGCTTGCTTCCCAGTGGTGCCATCTACCAGATGTTTTCCTATTAATTTTACAGCATGGATCGGGCTGGTAGCACCGATGCAATGTATGTCTGTAGAGGTTGTTGAAAGTTAAGGTTTTGCGTGTACATACAACTTTTGGCATGTTGCTGAGAATAACTTGTGTTCTGCAGGAAAACAACTTTCGAAATTCAGAGGTCTTGGAGATCTGTATCCATATGTTATTGGTACACATATTAAAAATGATGAGTTCGACCGCTGACTTCAATGTGATTTGAGGATCAATCAAACTACTACAGAGATAGCATATGTGTGTATGTATGTGGGTATGTTACCATCTTTCTCCTAGATGGCCAGCACTTCGGGCTGCAAACTTTCCAAGGAAGTAACGCTGGGTTTTGTAATGGTTTATGGCTTCATACCGGATGTTAGATGGACAAAAATCAATTGTTTACGTTACATGTAACTTGAGTTACAAATTACAACATAACGAACATCATTGCAAATGCTCTAGGAAACTATATCCTTTGTTTGTGTCTATGCAGTGCCACTTGAATGATGGGAATTTTTGGTAGTTGCTGTAATTTAAAACAAACTGTACAGGAAAGAAAGATATTAGACTCACTTTCTTGAGCGACTGTTTCTCTGGAAGCCAGCCTGAGACCATCGTTGTTAATCTTTTATGTACTAACGCCTTGCTGAATAGTTGAATGTTTGTAACTTTGTATGTAATAGTAGGATTGATCATCGAAGTGATTAAGTGAGGATGCAGGGTACTTTAGATAGATTGAAACATTAGACACATCTGATTTCATTTCCGAATAGCAACAAAATGGCATCAACCAACTATGAATCCACGATGCATTTAAACAAAGTAATCATTTAATGTCACGATTCAGATTATCTGCCTGAATTTGGACTACGACGATGACTGGAATTCTAGTGTATTTGATACATGGATTCTGCATTGTGGGACACTGTCAAAGTGCATGTACAGAATCCGCCAAATAATGCAATGACACCAACTGACAGCGCGGCAAATTAGGATTCCAGAGCAAATTTTGATCACGGAAATTAAAGACTGAAAGGATTAAAATACTCGACAGAGTTAAAACTGGATCAACCAATGGCTTGCTTCCCAGTGGTGCCATCTACCAGATGTTTTCCTATTAATTTTACAGCACGGATCGAGCTGGTAGCACCGATGCAATGTATGTGTGTGTAGAGGTTGTTGAAAGTTAAGGTTTTGCGTGTACATACAACTTTTGGCATGTTGCTGAGAATAACTTGTGTTCTGCAGGAAAACAACCTTCGAAATTCAGAGGTCTTGGAGATCTCTAGCCATATGTCATTGGAACACATATTAAAAATGATGAGTTCGACCTCTGACTTCAATGTGATTTGAGGATCAATCAAACTACTACAGAGATAGCATATGTGTGTATGTATGTGGGTATGTTACCATCTTTCTCCTAGATGGCCAGCACTTCGGGATGCAAACTTTCCATGGAAGTAACGCTGGGTTTTGTAATGGTTTATGGCTACATACCGGATGTTAGATGGACAAAAATCAATTGTTTACGTTACATGTAACTTGAGTTACAAATTACAACATAACGAACATCATTGCAAATGCTCTAGGAAACCATATCCTTTGTTTGTGTCTATGCAGTGCCACTTGAATGATGGGAATTTTTGGTAGTTGCTGTAATTTAAAACAAACTGTACAGGAAAGAAAGATATTAGACTCACTTTCTTGAGCGACTGTTTCTCTGGAAGCCAGCCTGAGACCATCGTTGTTAATCTTTTATGTACTAACGCCTTGCTGTATAGTTGAATGTTTGTAACTTTGTATGTAATAGTAGGATTGATCATCGAAGTGATTAAGTGAGAATGCAGGGTACTTTAGATAGATTGAAACATTAGACACATCTGATTTCATTTCCGAATAGCAACAAAATGGCATCAACCAACTATGAATCCACGATGCGTTTAAACAAAGTAATCATTTAATGTCACGATTCAGATTATCTGCCTGAATTTGGACTACGACGATGACTGGAATTCTAGTGTATTTGATACATGGATTCTGCATTGTGGGACACTGTCAAAGTGCATGTACAGAATCCGCCAAATAATGCAATGACACCAACTGACAGCGCGGCAAATTAGGATTCCACAGAGCAAATTTTGATCACGGAAATTAAAGACTGAAAGGATTAAAATACTCGACAGAGTTAAAACTGGATCAACCAATGGCTTGCTTCCCAGTGGTGCCATCTACCAGATGTTTTCCTATTAATTTTACAGCATGGATCAGGCTGATAGCATCGATGCAATGTATGTCTGTAGAGGTTGTTGAAAGTTAAGGTTTTGCGTGTACATACAACTTTTGGCATGTTGCTGAGAATAACTTGTGTTCTGCAGGAAAACAACTTTCGAAATTCAGAGGTCTTGGAGATCTGTATCCATATGTTATTGGTACACATATTAAAAATGATGAGTTCGACCGCTGACTTCAATGTGATTTGAGGATCAATCAAACTACTACAGAGATAGCATATGTGTGTATGTATGTGGGTATGTTACCATCTTTCTCCTAGATGGCCAGCACTTCGGGCTGCAAACTTTCCAAGGAAGTAACGCTGGGTTTTGTAATGGTTTATGGCTTCATACCGGATGTTAGATGGACAAAAATCAATTGTTTACGTTACATGTAACTTGAGTTACAAATTACAACATAACGAACATCATTGCAAATGCTCTAGGAAACCATATCCTTTGTTTGTGTCTATGCAGTGCCACTTGAATGATGGGAATTTTTGGTAGTTGCTGTAATTTAAAACAAACTGTACAGGAAAGAAAGATATTAGACTCACTTTCTTGAGCGACTGTTTCTCTGGAAGCCAGCCTGAGACCATCGTTGTTAATCTTTTATGTACTAACGCCTTGCTGTATAGTTGAATGTTTGTAACTTTGTATGTAATAGTAGGATTGATCATCGAAGTGATTAAGTGAGGATGCAGGGTACTTTAGATAGATTGAAACATTAGACACATCTGATTTCATTTCCGAATAGCAACAAAATGGCATCAACCAACTATGAATCCACGATGCATTTAAACAAAGTAATCATTTAATGTCACGATTCAGATTATCTGCCTGAATTTGGACTACGACGATGACTGGAATTCTAGTGTATTTGATACATGGATTCTGCATTGTGGGACACTGTCAAAGTGCATGTACAGAATCCGCCAAATAATGCAATGACACCAACTGACAGCGCGGCAAATTAGGATTCCACAGAGCAAATTTTGATCACGGAAATTAAAGACTGAAAGGATTAAAATACTCGACAGAGTTAAAACTGGATCAACCAATGGCTTGCTTCCCAGTGGTGCCATCTACCAGATGTTTCCTATTAATTTTACAGCACGGATCGAGCTGGTAGCACCGATGCAATGTATGTATCTGTAGAGGTTGTTGAAAGGTAAAGTTTAGTGTGTACATACAACTTTTGGCATGGTGCTGAGAATAACTTATGTTCTGCAGGACCACCAAATTTCGAAATTTAGAGGTCTTCGAGATCTGTAGCCATATGTTATTGGTACACATATTAAAAATGATGAGTTCGACCGCTGACTTCAATGTGATTTTAGGATAAATCAAACTACTACAGAGGTAGCATTAGTGTGTATGTATGTGGGTATGTTACCATCTTTCTCCTAGATGGCCAGCACTTCGGGCTGCAAACTTTCCATGGACGTAACGTTGGGTTTTGTAATGGTTTATGGCTTTATACCGGATGTTAGATGGACAAATATCAATTGTTTACGTTACATGTAACTTGAGTTACAAATTACAACATAACGAACATCATTACAAATGCTCTAGGAAACCATATCCTGTGTTTGTGTCTACACAGTGCCACTTGAATGATGGGAATTTTTGCTAGTTGCTGTAATTTAAAACAAACTGTACAGGAAAGAAAGAGATTAGACTCACTTTCTTGAGTGACTGTTTCTCTGGAAGCCAGCCTGAGACCATCTTCACTTCAAACACAGCCATGTTGGATGCATCGTCTTCCCCATTGTAACTGGTGACAGACAAGGCACACGTTTTATTACGAAGCATGTATATGAGTGCGTGTGCTCACTGATATTCCATTAGCCGATCATGTTACAACACAGGTATCTCTTGTACAAGGTATAGTTGTACAGGGTATGCACACATTCAAATACAATTACATACAACTTAAAACTCAAGCACAAAGAAATATTTTAACAGTTGAATTTGTTACAGTCAAATGGTCGCTAGAGGCGCTGGAATAAATGGGCGATTGTTTCTCGCTAGAGGGATTGATGTCACAGTGATTTGAATTATTCGAAGGAAGAGTAGGCAAATTCGAAGTGATTACTGGTAAATAATGTACTTCGTTGTTAATCTTTTATGTACTAACGCCTTGCTATATAGTTGAATGTTTGTTACTTTGTATGTAATAGTAGGATTGATCATCGAAGTGATTAAGTGAGGATGCAGGGTACTTTAGATAGATTGAAACATTCATCTCATACTTTATATCAGTTGTCCAAGATGACACATGGGTGTTGAGCTCTGACTGGTAGCAAGCACTAGGGGAATCACCCATCATGTAATATAACCCGCCAGTTTCCTTGGTTCTTGACATGCGTGGTTATAATAACAAGATGATTAGTGTTGGGTTGTAAACATGTTTCTCCTGCTGCTGTTAGGAGTGCTGTAGTGCGGTAGCGAACGTTGGCGAGACCGATTCGTGTGGAGACTAGGAAACAGCACTACCCTAGACTGACTGGGGGTGTATAAACAATACTGTGACAACTGTCTCCATGCTAATGCTGTGTTTGTAACAATACTGTGACAATTGTCTCCATGCTAATGCTGTGTGTATAACAATACTGTGACAATTGTCTCCATGCTAATGCTGTGTTTGTAACAATACTGTGACAATTGTCTCCATGCTAATGCTGTGTGTATAAACAATACAGTGACAATTGTCTCCATGCTAATGCTGTGTGTGTAACAATACTGTGACAATTGTCTCCATTCTAATGCTGTGTGTGTAACAATACTGTGACAATTGTCTCCATGCTAATGCTGTGTGTGTAACAATACTGTGACAATTGTCTCCATGCTAACGCTGTGTGTATAACAATACTGTGACAATTGTCTCCATGCTAATGCTGTGTGTGTAACAATACAGTGACAATTGTCTCCATGCTAATGCTGTGTGTATAACAATACTGTGACAATTGTCTCCATGCTAATGCTGTGTGTGTAACAATACTGTGACAATTGTCTCCATGCTAATGCTGTGTGTGTAACAATACTGTGACAATTGTCTCCATGCTAATGCTGTGTGTGTAACAATACTGTGACAATTGTCTCCATGCTAATGCTGTGTGTGTAACAATACTGTGACAATTGTCTCCATGCTAATGCTGTGTGTGTAACAATAATGTGACAATTGTCTCCATGCTAATGCTGTGTGTGTAACAATACAGTGACAATTGTCTCCATGCTAATGCTGTGTGTATAACAATACTGTGACAATTGTCTCCATGCTAATGCTGTGTGTGTAACAATACAGTGACAATTGTCTCCATGCTAATGCTGTGTGTTTAACAATACTGTGACAATTGTCTCCATGCTAATGCTGTGTGTGTAACAATACTGTGACAATTGTGTCCATGCTAATGCTGTGTGTGTAACAATACTGTGACAATTGTCTCCATGCTAATGCTGTGTGTGTAACAATACTGAGACAATTGTCTCCATGCTAATGCTGTGTTTGTAACAATACTGTGACAATTGTCTCCATGCTAATGCTGTGTGTGTAACAATACTGTGACAATTGTCTCCATGCTAATGTTGTGTGTGTAACAATACTGTGACAACTGTCTCCATGCTAATGCTGTGTTTATAACAATACTGTGACAATTATCTCCATGCTAATGCTGTGTTTATAACAATACTGTGACAATTGTCTCCATGCTAATGTTGTGTGTGTAACAATACTGTGACAACTGTCTCCATGCTAATGCTGTGTTTATAACAATACTGTGACAATTATCTCCATGCTAATGATGTGTGTATAACAATATTGTAACACTTGTCTACATGCTAATGCTGTGTGTGTAACAATACTGTGACAATTATCTCCATGCTAATGCTGTGTGAATAACAATATTGTGACAATTGTCTCCATGCTAATGCTGTGTGAATAACAATATTGTGACAATTGTCTCCATGCTAATGTTGTGTGTGTAACAATACTGTGACAATTGTGTCCATGCTAATGCTGTGTGTAGAACAATATTGTAACACTTGTCTACATGCTAATGCTGTGTGTGTAACAATACTGTGACAATTATCTCCATGCTAATGCTGTGTGAATAACAATATTGTGACAATTGTCTCCATGCTAATGCTGTGTGAATAACAATATTGTGACAATTGTCTCCATGCTAATGCTGTGTGTGTAACAATACTGTGACAACTGTCTCCATGCTAATGCTATGTGTGTAACAATACTGTGAAATTGTCTCCATGCTAATGCTGTGTGTGTAACAATATTGTGACAATTGTCTCCATGCTAATGTTGTGTGTGTGACAATTGTGCCCATGCTAATGCTGTGTGTGTAACAATACTGTGACAATTGTCTCCATGCTAATGATGTGTGTATAACAATGCAATTATAATTTTATTTGCTATGTTTGTTTATTAGTTTATTTTAAAAAGATGGTTTGTAAGTAATTATGCTAGACAATTCTGGTCAGTTGAGGTGACGTGACTGCACAATTCTGTATTTGTCAACTGTTGACAACTGTTTTGACAGGTAATGCCTGGGTGACTTTAGTGTGAAACTATTGTTTACTGTTATTAGGTATTATGCAGAGCTATCCAGGTTACTGGTGTAGTTGTAAGTTGAACGACTGTGGCATTTCTGTAATGTTCTTTTGCTATTATTAAGATGGAATATTGTTATTCAGCAGATATTCCAGTCTATGAGAGTGTTTGATATTGTTTTAGCCAGATAGTGTTATAATGATGTTTATAAGCAGGATCCGACTGGATACTCATTGTTTTCTGTATGTTCGCAGGGTTTTGTACGCTGCTGGCTGAAATACCTTATTAAAACCACCTGCAACCACCAAATGCCAGTGTTGTGATTATACACCACTCTGGGCATTACACAATTATAAGAAGCAGCTCTGTGTGTGTGTTTGTGTGTGTGTGCAAGCACGTGTGTGTTTGTGTGCATGCGTGTGTGTATGTGTTGGCACATATGCATGCATGTGTTTCATGCAAAGATGATGAATATCATGAAACACCTAAAAAGAACAATTAAACACAATTGGAGAACTCTGCTTAAATATTACTGGAAATGAGTGTAACAAATGATATATGTTTAGGTTTCGTTAATAATAATAGTAAATAAGCAAATAGTTGGGTAATATATAAAATCATAGCAGGTAAGGTAAAGAAAGGTTAGGAAAGGTGAGGTAAGGAGAGGTGAGGTAAGGTAAAGTGAGGTGAGGAAAGGTAAGGTGAGGTAAGTTTAAGTGAGGTAAGGAGAAGTCGAGGTAAGGTGAGCTGAGGTGAAGAAAGCTGAGGTAAGAGGTGAAGTAGTTAAGTTGAAATGAGGTAAGGTAAGGTGAGGTAAAGTGAAGTAAGTTGAAGTGAGGTGAGGTAAGGTGAAGTAAGTTGAAGTGAGGTAAGGTAAGGTGAGGTAAAGTGAGGTAAGTTGAAGTGAGGTGAGGTAAGGTCACATAAGGACAAGAATGAGTGCTCACGTGGCACAAATGGTGATCTTGCTCTTCATACACTTGATGTCATCAACTGTGATGTGGAGAGCGAACGAAGGGCGGGACCCTTGCCCTGTCATGTTGTACACGTTGTACTTGACATGAGCCTGCAGACACAGACAGGGTGAGGTCAGTGACACCCCTTATTCACACCCCTTATTCCTTAGGTCAACCAAGTGCACATATTAATACATGAAATAGAAAATCAAGATTATATCACAATGTAACTATGTTTGTTGTATACATATAATAGCATGTGCATACATTCATCACTCACTATTTCATTCACATACAAAAACACACCCACCCACCCACCCAAACATGCATGCATTTACACATAGAGGCAGACAGATAGATGCACATACACACTCAAAACACACGCTTACAGACAAACAAACAAACAGTCAGACTTACAGTCGGTCAGATGGGCAGACTGACAAGACACACGCACGCATGCACGCACGCACACACACACACACACACCCAGCCACACACACCCACACACACACCCACACCCACCATACCCCTGAGCCTACCTGATGGAGCACACAGCCGACGCCAGACACCTCAAAGTGCATGTTGTTGGGCACGGGCACGGCCTGTCTCTGCAGCAGCAGGGTGTTGTTGGAGGTCACAGAAAACTTCTTATTGATACCCTCACCCCACGCCCTGATCACCAGGTCCACGTTGGTGCCATAGAGGAGAGACGCGTAGTGCGACAGTGCCTGGAGTGCCACCACCGTGTCCTATGTGGGAAACAACAAACACAGTAATTTACCTATCCATCACGTGACCTGTTGCCTAGCAACAGCTGTGTCAAGTCATCAACAAATGGATGTTGACCACGTGGTGCATTCTTGCATTCCATCGTATATTTTGTCGAAATTCTGGCCACGAAAGGGTTTCTTTGTGACAAAAAACATGACACAAAGATTTTAAAGAGCCAATGGTATGCGGTTATGTTTAATACCTGCTTGACCTATGTATGTATATCATGACAATAATACAAGAAAGTGCAAGCAACTGTCTCCATTGTGATCCAGGTTTATTTCCAGAGTTGTCCTTCTCTAGAGTTAGTGAATCCATCCATTACATTTACACCCTGCGTGTGATCTTTTATTTTCCCTAGTGTAGACAGTTAGAAGGGTCCAACGGATTAATAATGTATCTTCCAAAAGACATGGGCAACGTGGTGTGAACAAAATTGCTCCAGTTTCAAAATGGCAGTCGATAATAGCATTTGAACCCTGGTCCCCACAACCGATGGTCTGGCACTCTACTGCTCGACAACCACCCCACCAACTGTTGCCTAGCCATCATGCCGAACATGTGGAGCATTCGTCCACTCTGTCATATATTATTTTTTTAATTCTTGCCCCCAAAAACGTTTTTCTTTATGTCAAAAACATTAGGCAAAGATTTAAAAGTGACAACTTTATGCTGGAGTATTTTGGCAAAGCTCGTCGGAGGTCACGCGCATAATTGTTATTGTGATATAGGTAAATCAAGACATACGGTACCCATCTTTAACACAAAAACTCCACTACTTTTATTAAATAAGGTTGAAAGTTGTCTTAGCAATGTAAATAATGATGTCACTACAATAGGGAACTATTGTAAACAGAAATTATAATAGTAAGCACAAGTTTACATAAAGCCATCTTTAAAAAATGGGCCAAATGGCCCTGAAGTCCTTTGGACTAATACGTCTATATGTGACCCCGGCTGACTAAATGAGTGATAAGTCAGAAAAATTGTAACATTGTTTTCTTACATCCTTGTAAAGGTTTAGTGGGGTGCTTTACAAGGTTTCAAAAAATATGACTGCTACAAAAATTGGCGAAGTTATGGAGCATTGAACATGGTAGGGGTCAAAAAGTGAAAATGAAGAAAACGGCTGTTGAAGTTTTACATTATATATGCAAATGGATTGCATGGAATTATTACATGCACAACATTCAAATGTGGCACACAGTATGTAATATGTATGTTATGTTGCAATGATACACTGGAAGTACAAATGTGCTGCTACAAAGACTTATCAAGTTATGCCAGATTATGTCTTTATGTGTAAAACTAAGAGGACAGATTATTTGAGAGCAAAAGGTAGACTCACTGTTTGACACAGTTTAAAACCTACAGGCAACTGTCCAGTTTAACAGGGGTCTAGTGGCTTAATGCTGTCTGTTGACACAAGCTACTGCCAGTGACCAATTACAGATTAGTCACAGTTTCCATCAAACAATAGCAGGCAGAGAATCTTAGCTCCACAGCTGGGTGTAATACACAACAAGTGATACATATATGATACACTTGAAACACAAATGTGCTGCTACAAAAATGTATAAAGTTATGCCAGGTTATGTCTTTATGTATAAAATTAAGAGGACAGATTATTTGAGAGCAAAAGGTAGTCTAAAGAAAATAAAAAATGGGTCAGCTGGACGGTGATAGACCGTTTGAACTTGAAGCCTTTGTCAAACTTTTGTCTCGATTTCACCGAAGGCGGTGTCCTGCTGTCAGAACTTCGAAGGTGTTACTCACCGAACTTACAGGTCTTTGACAGTAAGAATAATGGGATGATAATTTACACCAACGTTGTTTCCCGTAGAAGTCATTTTGTGCGATATATTAGCATTAGTCATGCCAATTCAAAAATTAGTGCTATATAATGGTAGTTTGTCAAAATGTAAACAAACTCAGACAGTTGCAGCTTAGCGTTAGCCTGTTCTGAAATATTTTAATGACATAATGATATATTTCACATAATTATATAGGGAGCTAATGGAGAGGCCCATCATAATCCATAGCACTACAAAATGAAGTATCTGAAAGTCACACTTCATATATTGAGTGACACATCTCATACTGTCTTTCTGGACTGTCGCAATGTCCAATAGTTTCCTATCACAACCCTCATGTACAACATACCAAAGCTATATATTTCCAACACCACAACATATGTATTATCATTGGATAGGTAATTGAATAATCTTTCAGATGAACGCAACTTGTAGCAGCAGAAAATGAAGCATACAAAAGTTACACCGCAAACAATGACATGCATTCTGAAAATGTGATTCATTCAAAAATTATTGCTATATAATAGTAGTTTGTCAAAATGTAAACAAACTCAAAGACAGTTGCAGCTTACTGTCCACCAAGCAGTATCAGAGCAGTTTTATAATAATAATAATCCACAAGTTAAGTGGCAGTGATCTTCCTTTTATCATTCATGTGATGTTTATTGTGAGCATGGCGGACAAATGGTTATCATACGTAGACAGGTACAGAAAGAAACTTACATTTTCTATAAAAAGAACACGTTTGCCTATCAATGGCATGTATTTCCTATTGTTGCCGTTTCTGCTGGGCAACAATAGGAAACATGGAAAATGTGCTGGGCAGAAACAGTTTCTGCCCGGCAAAAATCAAACAACCCTGTACGTAATTATAAATCAAATGTTTTTTGGTGAATCATAGTTACATATTATTAAGGGTTATGATGGAAGTAAAATGTTTACATGTTTACTGTTCATTTATTGCACCACGTCTTGCATTTAGAGGAATAATTATAATAGAAAATAAAATGCTGTGGCACATATTTTTTAATACATGCATCGATGAGAAACCGGGAATTACTTTTCTGTGGCCTAAGAATAACTAACTTCAATTAACTTTCTGCTTATATAAAACAACTGCATATAATATAAATCCATACAAGACACAGACTTCGCATGTGACAGATGTTTTGGGAAGGGGAATAGTGTTCTATTTCTGGTACAAGGTGCTGTGTTTGTAGACCCAAGCCTCTGCCAGTGACCAATTACAGATTAGTCATACTTCCCGCCACCAGCCACAGTGACCCAAGCCTCTGTCATTGAGCAATTACAGATTAGTCACACATTAACCAGCCAGCCACAGTGAGGTGTGACAAATGTTGTGGGAAAAGGGATTAGTTGAACAAAAGGACTGAGAGCCTGCTAGAGCTACTGCTACAGTAGACTAGTTAGTTAACAAATTTAGCATTTTAGGGGACATTTGGTGCCCTTAGAATGATTGAATCAAATACAGATTTCTTGTGTATAGTGGCACTACCATATGAAATGTCTATGCAAAATTTGAGAAAAAGTCACGTAAGAGTTTTTGAAAAAATAGGCAAAATGTTAAAATTTACCAGTTTTTGGGTCGTTTGGGGGGGGTCATTAGGTGCCCTTAGAATGATTAAATGAAATACAGATTTCTTGTGTACAGTGACACTACCACATGAAATGTATATGCAAAATTAGAGAAAAAGTTGCCGAACAGTTTTTAAAAAATAGGCAAAATGTTACATTTTTACCAGTTTTGGGGTCCTTGGAGGCCCTAGGGAGCCCTTAGAATGATTCAATCAAATACAAATGTATCGTGCATAGTGGCAGTGCCCTAAGATATGTCTATGCAAAATTAGAGAAAAAGTTGCTGTACGGTTTCTGAGATACGGCAGCTAATGGCGGACGGAGGACGGCAGACGCAGAGTGATGGCAATAGTCCCTTGGACCTTCGGCCAAAGGACTAAAAATGGGCCAAGAGGCTACTGTAAATTTTTAATTATTAATGAAGTGTTTTTTGTGAATCATAGTTACAGATCATTAAGAGTTATGATGGAAGTAAAGTGTTGACACGTTTAGTAGCTCTCTAGACTATATGCATGCCAGTGAAGATATACCTGGAAATAAAGTATTCTAGTAGACCATTTCGTGAATATTGTATCTAATTCTATATATCAGTTAATGTGTTATTAAAAAATACTGTCGTATTTTTTCCTGATATTCTGCTATTTACGCTGATTTCCAGTGGTTGTAGAAACCTTGCAGGAGAGTTGGTGAGCTGCAATCCCGCATGTAGCACAGTAAAACATTGTTTAAGAAAATGCACACGCATTATCTTTTCTCCTTTTGCCCCTACCACCCTCCCCCAGAATGGGAAGAAGAGAGAGATGAACTATGATAAAACTTTATTTGTTAACAAGGTACATATGCACAACATGCATTTTGACTTAAAATCAGTAGTAAAGACATAATACTGATATAACTGAAGTGACGGAATAGCTGCAACAGTAAAACATCTGAATAATATTCCTTATAATTTTTGGCTAAATATGCTTTAACCTTTTCGAGTATATACCTATGTTATTTTACTTTAAATATTATTTATATATAAAAAAGTTATGTTATTTTAATCCTAGGTCATATCTTTATATTGCATTGATAATTATGTCTACTGCTGTTTTAAAGTTCTCAGGTTCTACCAGTGCAGTAGGGATTCCCATTACACATTATAGTTACAGCCCACTGTTTGACACAGCTTAAAGTGTACATGCAACTGTCCAGGGGTCTGGTGGGTGCTGCCTGTTGACATAAGCCTCTGCCAGTGACCAATTACAGATTAGTCACAGGTTCCATCACATAATAGCAGGCAGACAGCAGCAGGCAGAGACCCAGTGAGTTGGGGGGGGGGGGGGGGGGGGGGGGTGGAGTGGGTCACTCTGCCAACCTAATCCAGGCAGAAACAGACAAAATGTGAACATTTAGCTTTTTGGGAGGTCCTGAGGTGCCCTTAGAATGATTCAATCAAACACAAATATCTTGTGTACAGTGACACTACCTTAAGAGACGTCTATGCAAAATTAGAGAAAATGTTACTGAACAGTTTTTGAAATAATAGAAAAGACCTCTGATCCATGCAAGACACAGACTCTGCATGTGACAGATGTTATAGGAAATCAAATCAAATACAGTCTGCGCAAAAAAATCGTTGCTACTGCATAATATATTCAGTTCAGATACGCAACGATTTTATTTGCGTTTCGTCCATAACGCGTGCGGAACTTTTGCCGCGTCTTGCATCCTGCAACTAAATATAGCACAGCGGGCAGACGGCGCCAGCTGGTTCAACTCTGTGCGTCTTTAGCCAACGGTAAGGGAAGTGTTTTGTGTTCCTTCCTACCCCAAATTTGTGGCTATATCAGTGCCCTACGGATTTGATTAATAAAACAATCAATTGTCATCGTAATGGTTCGAACGAAGTTGAATATCGCAGAGAAGGCACGTATCGTGGCTCTTGTGAACGAAGGGTTGACCAGCTGCGACATTCCCATGCGTTCGGGCCGCAGTATGCAGGCCATCCGTATGCTCAAAAAGGCTGCGGCTGGGCTCCCCCCGAACGCCATTCCAAAGAGGAAGGAGGGCTCTGGTCAGCCTAGGAAGACGTCGATGAGGACAGATTCGATGTTGAAAAGAGAGGTGATGTCCTGCCCGACCGTTACTGCAGGCGAATTGACGGCAAACCATCCGGACGTTCTGGCGGGAGTGTCGACGCGAACCATCCAACATCGACTCCAAAAACACCTGAAGATGCCGTGTCACAAGGCGGCGAAGAAACCTCTCATCACGGCCCGAATGAGAAAGCAGCGACTTGATTTCTGCAGTAAGTACAAAAACTGGACTGTAGAGCAGTGGAGACGTGATGTGGAGTGATGAGAGCAGTTTTAGGTGCATCCGGAGTACAGCAGCACGTGTGAGGAGACCCATTGGCACGAGCCGGTACGACCCCAAGTACACCCAGAAGACCGTCAAACACCCGGATGGAGTGATGGTTTGGGGGTATTTCAGTGGACAGAAGGGCCGGAGAGGCCTATACTTCCTTCCGAAGAACGTGACGATGAATGGAGTTCGTTATGTGGATGTCTTGGAATCTCATCTGAAGAATGCCTACTACATCCATGAGTGTACCCACTTCATGCAAGACAGCGCCCTCTGCCACAAGGCCAAAAGTGTGTCAATATGCAGCGTTCGCGTTAGGGCTTCGCCATTCGCCATGCACTAATTTTTGTATGGTTTGGCGAAAAGAAAAATGCACGTCATCGCCAAATTTGCGAAAACATGAACTACTGATGCAAAATGATGGTTTTATATCTTTATTTGATTAAATTTCACAGATTTAAAATTGTTCTTCAATTTCTTGCATTCGCATGATCGTTCAGTTGTGAAGGACGCTTTTATGACAATTTATGTTAACTGAACTGTTATTGGTCAATAGCCGAGGGGTTCTAGCCAATGAGAATCCTTATCACAAATTTGGCCGCGCACAACCAAACTTCCTAAGGCTAGCAAAGCGTCTGCACAAGACACAACGATTGTAAGTTTGTATTTAATTTAAAGAAAACCCTTAAATGACAGGCAAATTATTGTTAAAAGATAACATAGATATCCCTTAAACCATTTAACACGAATCTGTCATGTGACATGTCACAGTCAAGCTGGCCGGAGTCGAAATACATGTACGGTCGGAAGAAAATCAGAAACACGCTGTACTTTAAACTTTAAAGTTTAAGTTTTGCAGTTTAGACCCGCACCTCCAAAAAGCCATGAAAACGGTCACCAAACTTCACATCATATATCTACTATACCTATTCTACACATGTACACTCATCACGTAATTAAACAAATAAATTGACTGTCTTATCGATCAAAATATACAAGAAATTCACTCGCTTTACGTGTACACGTTAGTTCCACCGGAAAATCCGGTAGGTGCCGCAACTTTATCGGTAATTTCAGCCGTGGGATAGATCACAATTCATATTTTTAAAAAATTGGCTAAAGAATATTTTATTTGGCTAAAACAAAATGACTCCTTTTAGCCAAATTTGCCCAAGAGAATGTAGGTCTAGCGCTAACCCAGAATATGGCTCAAGAAGGAGAAAATTGAGGTGCTGCAGTGGCCAGGAAACTTCATGGACCTTAATCTGATTGAAAACGCCTGGAATGAGATGAAGAGAAACCTTTCCTGCAACAACACGAGCAGGGTTCCCCATCTGTGCGAGGAGACCAAGAAGCTGTGGGTTCTGGACATGCACCTTGACTACTTCCAGAAATTGAGTGACAGCATGCCCACACGCATCCAAAAGGTCATCCAAGCCAAGGGCATTGTCACTAAATACTAAATAAAGAAAATGAATGTCTTGTGTGTGTTTCTTGCACCTCTGTACCTAAATATGTATATAAAATACAAATAAAATAGGTTTTTTCATCACAGCAACGATTTTTTTTGCGCAGACTGTACAGATTCCTTGTGTATAGTGGCACTACCAAATTAAAGAAAAAGTTACTGAGGAGTTTTGGAAAAAATAGGCAAAATATCAAAAATTACCAGTTTGGTGGTCCTTTTTAGGTACCCTTAGAACGTTTCAATCAATTACAGATTTCTCATGCATAGTGGCAGTACACTGAGATACGTCTATGCAAAATTAGAGAAAAAGTTACTGAACGGTTTCTGAGATACGACAGCTAACAGCGGACGTAGGGTGATGGCAATAGTCCATTGGACCTTCGCCCAAAGCATTAAAAATGAGCAGTGATAATGAATTCTCCTTTACAATGTAGCGGCACATAACTTACGAACCATTGCAACTGACTTCTTATGTAGAATTGTAACACATTTTTGTAAGACCATAATTGTAATTTCTTTTTTGAAATGTAACTAAATATGATGCTTTGTACGTCATTGCAACAGGCAATTGTAATTACACCCAACATAGTACCACCACATCCCACAAACTTCATCAAATGAATTACTATCTACTTGGACACCGTATATTTTCAGAAACCTCAACAAATTACAAAAATAATTTTAAAAATACCTTGTTTTGGACACCTCTGTAAATATAATTATTTTGTTCTTGTGTCATTGGACACCAATTATTCCTTAAAAGCACTGTTAATACAAGGGGTAGTATAACTGGGATGACAAGACATCAGGACTTGGTCATGCAAGTAAGTATTCAGATGTTGTATCTGAGAATTATTTGTTGGGCATCATGTGTTTTCGGACAGCTGATGATTTAATTATTGTTATGCATCCTACGGTCATTACAGTAATAGAAACACAAAACTTTAGATATTCTGTCACCTAATCAGCTTAGCTTTGAGGAGCGTAATAGCGCAGCGGTAAGAGCTTCGGATTCTCGACTGAGAGAACCCGGGTTTGAATCCTGTGCGGCGGTGTCGAACCTTGGGCAAGTTCGTTTACTCTACACCATCTTCGCGCGCCAGGGGTCGCTGCTGCTGATTACGTCAGTGCCAGCCAGCAGTATGCCCTGGCTGATCGCTTTGCGGAACTCTGAATTTAAGCTCAGCCTATAAAATCGCTCACTAATCAGTGGATCTCGGCAGGTCAAGTGGTCATAATAAAAATAATTTCAACCAACCGTAGCTCGTGTTACATGCAATGTTTAGGAAGTAGAAGCAATTATTCGAATACACAATATCGCTCAGCTGCTCGTGTTAATGGGCAAATGGGTCATTATATATTGGGATTCCCAGAAGTCGTTTATCCGTCTTCAAATTGGGGTGGGTATTTGCGCTATTCTCACGGGTGATGCAGTCACGACTGGCAAAGTCAATTACTAGTTTGACTCAGCTGACTTCCGCACTTCGCGTAGGGGATCAGCTAGAGCTAGTTTTGCATGGCAAACAGCCCTGATTGCGAGGATGCTCTACACTGCTTCAGTTCACTCAGCTGTATGAAGGACTGGATACTGCGCTATATACCTGACAGTGGTGGATATTTGTGTATGAATAGTGTTCGCACATTAATTGCAGCATGGCTGAATGCTTCCCAGAGTCGTTGAGATGGTGATGGTCGATTGACCAGGTCTGCCAGGAAGTAAAGTGTAAATTGGTTTCAGCAATTCTGAGGACTGGATACTGCGCTATATAAGAGTTTATTTTTACTTTACTTTTTAGTCAAGGTAAAGGTAAGTAACCCAAGGTTTGACACAGCAGCAGAGGATTTTAACTGGGAATCTCTTGATTGAGAGCCCAATGCTCTAGCCACCGCGCTTCATAACCACACACTAACCTGCGTGGAAGAGAATCCTCCGTACGCATTGCGTTGCTTGCTGAGCCACTTAACAATGGGCATGGCATCCGGAACAACGTTACCCGCCAGCCCCTTGGTGATGTAGGCGAGCAGTGCGTAGGCCGTCATCTCAATGTCTACGGACGACTGCTCCTCACTTCCTGCCAGCGTCGGACCATCACCGCTGCCCGTCTGTGCACTCCAGTGCTTCATACCACCTACGCAGAATTAGAAACGATCAGTTAAAGTTTTCTCCTTACCCTACTTGCTGTTTAATGTGGTGGCGTCATCGTGCAGATGGTTTTCAAAACACATTGCAATCTATGCATGTATATCTGTTGTCTAATAGATTGGAAACAGGGATTTTTCATATAACGGATGAGATCTAAAGGTGGAAAATTAAATGTTCCAGAATAATTTTATGAAAATCCTAGCCTATCTAGTATTCACTATGACTGTCAGCTTGGTTGTGCAAATGTGTTTTAGTTTTGTCCTAGCGAGCCCCTTTGGGTGGTTCATAGATTTAGAATTATAATTCACCCAGGGAGCCCCTTGGGATGAGGTCTGGGGCACCAACACTGCTTGTGGCTGATTGCGTGAGCAGGCACTGGTGGATGATGCTTGCTAACTTTGATTAGATAATAACATTGGTGCTATATACAATATGTAGGTACTCAGATACCGTATGTTTTCGCACACCCACAAAAATCTATTAAAAGAATTATTTTCAGGTACTATATTTTTTACAAGTCCAATTACCTACAGTCAAATACTGACTGTTTTCAGACACCAAAAACAATTCTTTTTTGTAGTGTATATTTACTGACAGCTGAGAACATACGCAGATGCAGAGTCGGATTTAGCCAGAAAATATTAACAGCACTCAACTAGTAATAAATAAAATACTTAGAAAATACGCAAATGTATAATAGAACATTCCTACATAATGCCATTTCCCTATACAGTCATTTGCAAAAGTTTAAGACCAGGCATGATTTTTTGAAGAAATTTGACAAAACTATTATTTTTTGGCCTTCACATAACATTATATCCGTTTATTTCACCAAATAAACGTAGTACAACATAATATGAAACTTTACTGTCGTCCAAACATGTCAGTGTCTCTACTTTTCTAGTGTGGCCTCCTCTGCTGTCAATGACCGCCTGGATGCGATATGGCATGCTAGAAACCAGAGATTCGCAGTACTCCTGGGTGATTTCGGTGACCCAAACGTCCTTGATAGCTTGTTTCAAGTTTTGAGCGCTTGATGGTTGTTTGTCTGCCACCTTATCCTTCATTATAGTTCACAGATTCTCAATGGGATTTATATCTGGGCTGTTCCCAGGCCATTCCAGCAGGGACATTTTGTTCTTCTTGAGGAAATCAGTGGCTACCGTGGATCGGTGACAAGGAGCACCATCTTGCATGGAAATCGTACATTTGTGGATGTCCATATGCAGTTTCAGCTTCTCCTTCAGCAACTCCACGTACCTAGGTCCATTCATAGTGGTGTTAGGTGGAAAAAAATACAGACCAGAAGGGCCAAAACATGACATGGCACCCCAAATCATCTGATTTGGCGGGTATTTCATTGTGGCTGCTGTATATTTCTCATCAAATCGCTTACCTACTGGCCGCCTAACGTGCCTCTTGCGAGGTATAAACAGTTGCATGGTCGATTCATCTGAGAACAACACTTTCTTCCAGTGCGCGAGAGTCCAGTGGCGATGTCGTCTGGCAAAGTCCAGTTTCTTTTTTTTTCATCAAAGGTGTCAGGCGTGGCTTCCGGGACTTGAGCCCAAATTCCTTGCTCAGACGTCTCGAAACAGTACTGAGACTTATTTCCGTACCTTTTAAGCGTAAAGCAGCCCGAATTTTCTTGCATGAGCTCATTGGCGAGCGCATCACGATGCGTCTCATTGCGTGGTCATCCCTGAGCGTAGTTTTACGTGGACGACCACTCCTTTTACTGTCACGAAAAGTCCCATCATTATTGATTTTGACGATGGCGTTGTGCACGGCTGTCTTGGAATAACATAATTTAGCACTAATGTCTCTTTCCGTATATCCTTCTCCATGTAGAGTCACTATTTGTGCCCTAAGAACCTCTGTCAAAGACGATTTTTTGCCCATTTCAGGGATGAAGACAAAACTTAGAAACACCTAATCGATACTGACAGCAGCAAACAAATGACCTGGAAGTACTGACTAGGCGTATTGCTTCAAGGCCCAAATAGGATGATGCAATCTAGACATTGTCTGATGCAATCTGATGCCATACCATAAAATGCTTTAAAATCGTTCCTGGTCTTAAACTTTTGCAAATGACTGTACAATAATTCTCTGAAATGCATGTCTATGAGAGCAAGTAGAATGAATGCTTCACTAGAAGCAATAAAGATTGTGTCATATTACGTATGACAATCGTTGAGTCACCTTCATTGATGGCGAGCCGCTCAAGTCTGTCCATCACTAGTTGACGCTGGGGTGAGTTGCGGTCCATCAGTGTGTAGGTGTAGGCAAGGAGACAGAGGGTGTACGTATCGGTGATGGTTTCAGACTCGAGACACTGCACTGCCTGTTGCACTGCTACATCCTACAACAAACATTCTCGTGAGATCCAGCTCCCCAACTTGGCACCAGGTGGCAGCAGTCTGGTTTCCCAACTGGTGGCAGCACTTGCAGTCATTCAAATTTCAACAACTGTTTGTATGCATCACTGAAGATGGAAAAAATAAACTTGTGGATTCCGTGGACATGTGTTATCCTCCCGTGTGCATGAATAAATGTGTCAGCAGGTGTATGAAAATATTTTCGTAAATGGCATATATGCACGAGATTAACAGGTAGCTATGGCAGTGCGAGATGGTCACTAAACATGTAAATCTCACGCCAAATTCACAAAATTTGATAGCTCTGGAAGTGTGCTCATTCTCAAATGGTCTACAATTCATAGAAAACAAAGGAATTCAAAAGTAAAACGATATAGGGATGTTTGATCAAAATAAACACAACCTACTGAATCAATAGCAGACATTGTTGCTCTATCTACTAACACGAGTTGACAAAATTAGCAACTACCAATCTTATAAATTATGTCACAAAATTAGACTTTGACCTCATAAGTAATTGTGAAATGACAATAGAAGGCATAAGTAACTTAATATGTACAAACTCTAACATAGTTTTTATACATAGCCTTGTAGAAGACTGTGAGTCAGGCCTTCACGCAGGATAAACGTTTTACCAGTTCTAAAATGTCTTTGTAGATACACACGTCGGCACAAGCCTATACAATCCAGTCCAAACGTGTACATACATATATATTCGTATTCGTTCTGTTAAGCGTACAGTAGGCTTAACAAATATTTGAGACACGGAAATATGTCAAATTTTGTGTTCCAATATGCGTACAGAGGTGTGCACCCATTTTCTTTGGTTCCATGACTGACAAGCGATTTATGCACCTCACATAAGAGCAACAACAGGATACCAGAACACTATAAACATCTTATAATTTAGGTGGCCCTTTCGACGTTGTTTCATCACCAAGCTTTGAATCTAGTGTGATATTGGTAGAAATTAAAACAAAAAGATGGATTCAACAGTCAAGGTTGGCACTGAGATCACTGTCACGGCGTCGGATGCTGCTAAAAAGGGGGATACGCTAATTAGGGCATATACGCTTAATAGAACAAATACGGTACATATAAATGAATACAGACATGTATACATGTGACACACATTTGTAAAGCATAATGACTTATACAACAGTGTCAGTCAATAATAAATATGCTTTTTCGCTCCTAAAATTTCCACCCATCCAAGTAAAATTTCCACCTGCCCAAAAATTTATTTTACCCCGTCCAAATGATGGGTGGATAGATCTCTAAGTAAAGCAATGCTGGGAGTCCACCGACCTGAATGGGGGTTCCTTCCTCTAGCATGGCCAGTAGGACAAAGGCCGTGAGACTGGCCGTGGAGCCACTCTGGCCTCCCTTCATGCCCTTGTGGAGCACACATCCAACCTACAACAAACACGTACAATGCAACGTCTCTACAGCGAATCATAGAGTGCGACAAATTGTCAGATTTGTTGGCATGTCTCTGACTGGTAAGTCATGTCTCAAGCAATGATGTGTAAGTCTGAAGTCAATGGTAATCACATCAAGTCTGAAGTCAATGGCTGTCAAGTCAATACCATGGCTGTCAAGTCAAGTCTCAAGCAATGATGTGTAAGTCTGAAGTCAATGGTAATCACATCAAGTCTGAAGTCAAAGGCTGTCAAGTCAAGACCATGGCTGTCAAGTCAAGTCTCAAGCAATAATGTGTAAGTCTGAAGTCAATGGTAATCACATCAAGTCTGAAGTCAAAGGCTGTCAAGTCAAGACCATGGCTGTCAAGTCAAGTCTCAAGCAATAATGTGTAAGTCTGAAGTCAATGGTAATCACATCAAGTCTGAAGTCAATGGCTGTCAAGTCAAGACCATGGCTGTCAAGTCAAGTCTTAAGTTATTGGCTGTCAAGTTAAGACAATGGCTGTCAAGTCAAGTCAATGGCTGTCAAGTCAAGTCTAAAGTTAATGGCTGTCAAGTTAAGACTCAAATCAATGTCTGTCAAGTCAAGCATTAAGTCAACAACAATCACATCAAGTCTGAAGTCAATGGCTGTCAAGTCAAGACAATGGCTGTCAATTCAAGTCTAAAGTTAATGGCTGTCAAGTTAAGACTCAAGTCAATGGCTGTCAAGTCAAGCATTAAGTCAATGGCAATCACATCAAGGTTCAAGTAAATGGCTGTCAATTCAAGTCTCCATTTAATGGCTGTCAAGCTGAGTGTCAACTCAATGGTTGTCAAGTCAAGCATTAAGTCAATGGCAATCACATCAAGTCTAAAGTCAATGGCTGTCAAGTCAAGGCAATGGCAGACCTTCCTGTCAGTAATCCATCTTCCCATTTACACTGATTTTCAGGAATATAGGCTTGCTGTCAGTAATAGTTCAGAACCGTGTCAGATATTGTCATGAAAAGAACACCACTGTCAGTAATACTTTGATACTGTGACTATGACGATAGTTGCACCCAAAACATAATTGTCTCTAATAAACTATGAGGTGTTTTGAAGTGTTCAGTTAACAAGGTAAGGTAGATGTTCATAACCAGCATTGATGGAAATCAAACGTGAAGAAGCGTAACTGTAATGTAAATGAGTGTATCCACATTGTAATTTTGATTTTATGTAAATTTCAAAAACAGCATGCTGACTACAAAAACTTGACAAATTATAACAATGCATCACGTCATTATTTATTTGTGGTGTCATTAGGATTAATATTAGTAGCCGGTATACCTAGGGCCAGGCTATAGACTACACAGTACAGCGTTCGAAATAGCACTTGTCCGTTTGTCTGGGACAAGTGATTTTTGGCCCGGACAAGTAAAATTACTCTACATGGTTATCCGGTGGACAAGTGAAAATTTACAGTAAATAGTGACGCGTGCAACATTGCAAACTTTTTATTTGAGAAAATTCAAACGTAAATGAAGTTCGCTAGCAATCGCGAGGGTTCCAATGTTGTTAGTGTGTCGGCGTCTTGTCGTTCCGCCGCCAGTGTACGTCGACCGAGATTAGTGCCTGCGTTAACAGGGTCACCCGCTGAGCGCACCGATCTAGCTCTGTCATACGCGTAGGACAGACTCCGCATCAGCCATCGTTGATCGAGGCTGTATTTCACCCAATCGTAAATCGTTCAGTTTGGCCGATGTACAACTTGCTTCCACTCACGGATCATATTTGATGAACTTTGGAAATAGTAGACTTTATATCGCTACCTGTTATTTGAATAATTATATACAGACAGTCATCGAACGTTACTCGTTAGCCGATCCAGATCGGTGACAATTTTCAAAATTGGCTTTCCGCTGAATCTATGGTGCTGGTTGATAAACGGAATATTAATGAAATTTCAGAAGTATTGTTGTATCTATGTAACATTTATTTTAACCAAAAATTGCGAGTTTTCGAAACCGAATTAGACGCAAGACCTGCGGCCGGGGACGAGGCGCCAACCGCCGTTGACATGTCAGCTTCCGTCAACCTCGGCGGTCTGCGCGCGGCAGCAACGTTATGACGTAACTCAATCTATAAAAGTATATTCCGCCTGGTATTAAATGTAATTCGGGCACCATTAAAACTGTTTTATCATCATTGAAATGGTAATATAACATTTAGGAAAAATATGCGTTTGTTTGCTGATGTCAGTGATGATCAACTGAATATTATCTTCGTTTGTAAAATACAGAACTTTGTTAATATTGAAGTTCATAGAGGTTGAACAAAATATTATCAGATTATATAGTTTCTTATGATTTTTGTGACAACATTTCCTGACTTTGCATTGGTGATAAACTGATGCCAAAATGTTATAGCAGTGTTATATATATATACCATATTAAACATATACAGTTTTTGCAACATTATAAAACAAATAGCAAAGAAAACAATTGTATCATTCCTATCATCATAATAATTATATGTTATTAATAAAAGCATTCATATCAGCATCACTAAAATGTTGTTATACATCATGTAACGTGTTTACTTTTAATATTCGTGATGAATAATAATGGACCGGAAAATAGTTGCAAATATAATTTTGCAATTTATAAATTTGCAGACTAAATCATATTGTGTCTTTGATCACATGTTACTCAGATGTACATGCAACGAAACAGCAGGAACATTGTGTTGTGGTCATAAAAATAAGACAGACTTTTTACGTTTTTTCCGAAACTTCGATTCCCTTTGACCACTCGGACAAGAAAATAATTTGGCGGACAAGTAGATTTCAAAACTTACTTGTCCGGCGGACAAGTAAATATTCTGGCTTATTTCTATCACTGCAGTATAGCAGCTTGACTAGATCAAAGACAGTCATGCCGCGGGACGGCAAAACCATTACGTTACGCTAGTCATCGACATCGTCTAGACTCTAGTATATAAGCCTATCCCTGTATTATAGGCTGTAAATGATAGACTAAACTCAATAAATACACTAACTTAGTCTTAGTACAGTCAGTTGGCCTAACACTACAAGTACAACACCCACTACTCTGTCACTAGTACTACTAGTCTAACGACGTAGTCAGTACCTGCAATTATCCCGGCCACCAGTGGCAGTGACCATGTGAAATACGAAAATAAATGTCGCGTATCCGGCAATATGTAAAGCAGACCCCCTTCTTTAAACTTGACAATACAGGCCTTGTCTGCGTGCATGCTGTTATAAACGTTTGCAGTACACGTTTCTTCTTGGCTGGTAGTGGTGTCGTTTCGATCCCCGGCATCATTTCGTGCCGCGTGAGTCGTAACTTCGTTTTGTTTCAGCGCCATGAACGCGGAAATGCGAATTTGTCGCAACGCTGTTTCCTATTGGTCAGATTACGACCAGAAGTAGCGAATGAAAAACCACATCACAACAAGCAGCGTATATATGCTGCCACCTGTCGAATAAAGTGAAGCTAAATTTGAGGAGTACAGAAGTGATTGACGCTCATTGTGACAACGAAAGAATCAGTAATATTTTCATCCCTCGCCATAATACCGTAATTTTAGGTGTATTTCCGGAATGATTCCGGACAATCCGGAATGGTAGGCAGGTCTGCAATGGTTGTGAAGTTAAGTCTCAAGTCAATGGCCATCAAGTCAAGTATTAAGACAATGGCTGTCACACAAAGTCTCAAGACAAGTCAATGGTCATCGAATCAGGTCTTGAGTAAATGGCCATCAACTGTGTGTATCAATCAAGTCACTTGCTGTCAAGTCAATTCAAGTCTCAACTCAATGAATCAGGAAAAATCTCTCAAAGCAAGATTATCTGTTCCTGACTTTAAAGAAAATGTTCACAAAACTAGAATAAATGTATTGGAGGCGTAAAGGCTACAATCCCCATTAAACCGCATTTAATAATAATAATACTTGTTCATCAATTTCCAGATTTCTACGCACAAATTATTACACTGGTTAATTCCGTGTAAAGGAACAGACTATCTCCCTTTAACAGACAAGATCTTTTCATTATAATTTCCGTTCAAGGAATGACGTAATGCTCCACAAACCTGGGGGAAGCAGCCGTTCTCGAGCTGTTTGGAGCGGAACCAGTTGATGCTGGTTGTTTGCTGTTTCATGTCAATGAAGATGTATGGGCGGGCCTGGGCGAAAGACTTCACCACGAAGGCCGTCAGCCACATGCTGCCTGAGTCGTCGTTCTTGCCGAAAGCACTGTATGATCCATCGTTGTGACGGAACGTTAGCTCCCTCTGGTAACCTGCATACAAACTTACTCAGTTAGTTGCAACAAAACAACGCATCACTGTAAAGACAGGAAACACAACAGTAAATATAAGGTTCTTATATAACACTGTATCCAGTTCAATGCACTGCTCAAGGCGCTTTACACTTTACTCTCTGGCACACCTGTTCAATCGAACACCATCTAGACTTCCCTGGGAAGCATTGAGCCATGCCGCAATTAATGCGCGAAGACTATTTGTGCACAAATATCTGCCACTGTCTGTAGGCAGGTACTCATTCATACAGCTGAATGAACTGGCGAAATGTAGAGTGAATGAACTTGTCTAAGGTTCTTCAAAACGGCAGGAAAAGGATTCAAATGCGGGTTTTGTCTATCGAGAGTTCAATGCTCTAACACGATACCATCGTGCTCCACAAAAAACATTGCAAAAAAAAAGTTTCGGTTTATGATCTGTTCAAACGGTTTTAATCAGAAGTGAAATATGGTGTTGAATACAGTTATTCCCCTGCATTTAAATGCAACTGAACCTGATTTAGAACAAATGCACAAGGAACCATTCATTCAACAGTTGCATCAATTAATAAAACAATATGCTATATAAACATGGATATTAACATACGGATGCAGAACGTATTTTGGACAACTAGAGTAGGGATGGTGAACGAAATTGTCCAAGTTTCTAAACATCAACAGGTGGACTCGGACCAAGGTCCTTGTGACTGACAGACCTGGGGCTCAATTACTGAGTATTTATGCTGCAGGTCTGACCATAGGTGCGGGAACAGGGGGCAAGGGGAAGCAGTCCTGGAATTTTGTTGGGGGCAGATCAGTAAAACTGAGCCTGAATGTGGGTGTTTTGGTGAGCCTCAAGGGGAGTGCAATTGGAGGTTAATGGGGACCTTCTAAAATGTTGTATGTCGCTGCCAAAAATATTCAACAGCACCCCCCATCTTCCAATGTCATTCGAGAGGCGAGACAGTGGAGAAAGTGAAATTATTGCAGCACAGTGTAGAAACATTTTCAACAGAACCACTCTTTCTTCTGATGTGATGATCCAACAGCAGATGCTCTGTTTCTCAATTCCCCAATATTATCTTAATTCCCGCGCCAGTGGGAGACTGACAGAAGGATGCTCCATCGCTGTTACTACACATTACCATGAATTCTTATAACAATAGTAATAACATTCATAGCGCTTTACATAACACTAATATATAAATAGTATAATTTTTTTTTTATAAATATAACAGAAAATAAATTAAGATGACAGTGCTGTGTACACAGGAGTAGATTTAAATAAATCAATTCTCGTACTATAAAATGTTTTATCGGCTGTTAAAAAGATCAAGATAAAAATAATAATAAAATAAAAAATATGAATAACTTAGGATTAAATGTTTCTGCGGTCATTCAAGCCGTATAGGCCGTAATAAAAAGGTGAGTCTTTAAAGGCTGCCTTGAATTTTGTAGTGAGGTTTTGGAAGTAACAGTAGTTGGCAGAGCATTCCATATTTTAGTGGCAGCTTGGACGAATGTGGAGTGCCCGAGGTACGGGCTCGAGCAACGACTTACCAACTTTCATGTACTCGATGGCCTTTGCCTTGATGGGACTGCCTGCAGACAACTGGTTGGTGCTGGTCAGGTAATGTAGAACGTGGATGTTGGGGGCAAATATGATCATGGTCTGTTCTCCGCAGCCTGTCGGCAACTTTAACAACTTGTCCAGGCCTGAGAGAGTGGGTCCCATCACGTCCCCTAAAAAAAGGAGAGTAGAAAAAGTATTTGATAAATGAATGACTAGAAAGTAAAGGTTAGTTCTTATATAGCGCAGTATCCAGTCCTCAGGACTGCTCAAAGCACTTTACACTTGACTCCCTGGCAGACCTGTTCAATTGAACACCTTCTCTGGGAAACATCCAGCCACGCTGCAATTAATACACCAATACTATTCATACACAAATATCCTCCACTGTCTATAAACAGGTACTCATTGATATAGCTGAGTGAACTGGAGCAACATAGAGTGAACGAACTTGCCCTAGGTTCAACACCGATTCAAACCCAGGTTCTATTGGTCAAGAGTCCGAAGCTCTATCCACTGTGCCACTGTGCTCCCGTGCAGAAGAGGGAATAGGTCTCCCACTTTGGGAAAGTACTCTCTTTTTATTTTTTGGTAATAACTCTTGCTATGCTATTTTCAAATAATCTCTTTCTTTAACCAATCTCTGCTATTGTAATAGAAGACGTATGTTCTTATTGTTACATAAAACTAATCGTAAAAAATATAATTTATTGTTTAAATATTAATACTAGTTCAACCAAAATTCTTTACTGCACAAGATGATATACCGCTTGTCAGAAAAAATAAACAAACTGACACTGTTTATAAACTTTTTTATTTACAATTTAAACACAACATGAGCACAACTTTGAAACTGTGAACACTGTTTCTGGGTTATTACATGCAATTTGGCAGGCAATATGACTTCAACATACTTATTCTAGTAATAACAAGAATATCTAAGTAAATGTTAATTAATGAAAAATGGACTTGGTGCCTTTAATATGAACAGTGTTAAAGGTGCATAATCACTTCGTTTGCCCATCGCCAATCCTGTTCTTTTATGTCCAGATGTGTAATGTGTAGATAGTTTAATTAGTGCGCACAGTCTGTTTAATAATAAAAAAATGCGTACTTGTTTTTTAATCGACAAAAAAAGATTTGTCGTTACATCGGGTAGCTGGCGCGAAAGCCAATTGCGCTGTCTGCTTACTGCGCCACTTCGGTCATGTGCTTTACGCGAGATCGGCATCCCAGGCATTCGAAAACAATAACAACACACACGTGGTTTAACGTATCAAGATGAAGATTTTAATTCCAAAGTGGTTGTACGAAGGTACGTATTACACTATCGCAGTTAGCAACAAGAACGCGTAGCCGTGTATTAATTCAACGAGAACTGCAACTTGCGAACGTCTCGACTCGAGCCTGTCAAAAGTGTAAGAGTAACTCAGTAAGACAGTCACCATCTCAGCCAGAGATTCAGACTTAAGTTCAGTCAGAGAGTGACAACGAGCATATTTCATATGTATTGTATTTGGTTACACAGGATGTTGTTAATAAGCTGTTATTCCGACAAAACATATTGAGAGTAGATGACGTGAGGGTGCGAACTGACAAGTAACATTGCTTTGGCAGCAGGCCCCTGCTGTTCGTGCGAGTAACGTAATCAGGGAGCATCCGTAATTTCGTGCAACAGAACGTCAAACACGGGAGTATTATGTTGGTGATCGTAATTATTAAAACATTTATTGTGACTCATTTTTTTGATATTATTACTGCAGAATATTGTTGATTTGCATTGTATTTTATGCCAAATAATTTAGTTTTTGATATGACAAGCATGATGGTGATGATTTTATTCAATATAAAAATGTAAACGTGTAAATACATAAAATATCAATATACCTAGAGTACACCATATATAAGGATTACACAAGAAAATGCACACACTTGTCTCCATTGTGGTCCTTGATGCCTGGCTATAGTGTATGTAATGCATTAATTGGTATCCTGTGATACCTTTCAACTGACATATGCCGGCTATTCTTATATATTTACCAATATATGTATATATTCTCACCACAGCAATATATGAATACATAATAATATATGTAACTTGAATTATGATATTGCTAGAGACCACACTGCAACCCATGAATGAGAATGAGAGGAGGCAGAGGAGGGGGTTAGAGGCGGTCACCCGGGCCAGGCAGACACAGGGATGATACATAGTCTGCGGCAGGCCCACATTTGATCAATCCAGGTAATTTCAAATTTATAACAATCAACCACGTATAAGTTATCAACAAATTTTAATGTGAACATTTAAATATACCACATTTGTTTTCATACACATTTTAATAATAACATCTTGGGCATAGAACAGTTGATTGACTTCTGCACTTGTATATTATACCCACAAGTGTATCAACACAGACATATTAATACACCTTTAAACAGTATTTAGCATATGGCGATGACTCTGAAATAAGTTTATAAAATAAATTAGTCATTCTTGAAGAAGGTAGACATACGTATTATGAACCTTTGAATACTTGACGAGGAAAATATATTGTTAGCATCACAATAACACCTCATTCTGTCATTTCCAACATTCACCTTGACCATTCAACCTCAGGCTTAAAATGTCAAACATGAATATGTATAGTAGTTATACATGGCAGACACTGACATGAATTTGTATACTCAAAAAAAAAATATATATATAAATGCGCTTTACCGATGCTTTAATGATTAGCGTCACTGTAATGAAATTGAACACTTTTAAATTCATGTAATGACAATGAACATCTAGTAAAGAAAAATCGTTAAAATTGTTCACTGTTTTGAAAAATTGCATATTCCACTAATGTCTGCATGCTGTATCAAGCCACCCTTCCCCGGAACAACCCTGGTAAACACTGACTGTTCCTAAGATATCAACATGTATAGATGCAGCTGTAGTAGAACATTTCGTGCTGCCTTTTTTCTTGTGAAATGCTGCAGGTCATACATGAAACATTATTATATACCGATTATGACAATGAACACATCATCATTATTTACTCCCAACACTACTATGATGCCTGTTTTTGTTTACTGAATATGTTTTTTTTACAGGAGATTGAACTAGTGTGCTTAGTATCACTAGCTCTCCAAGTTAATATGGCATACTGGGCAGTTGTATTTGTCCAGGATCTCGGACAAGATTCTACAGCCATGCAACATGCTGCATAATAACAGTTTGTCATATGAATGTCCACTGAGTGATCCCAATTGTGTCGTGCTGAATCCGTGACAGATTCCCCAGTGCTGATGGGGTGTACACTGGCTTCCAGGTCAGTCAATTAGCTTGACCGATTGGAAACCAATGTAGACTGCAGGTTGCTAGACATAAGAATGTGGTGACGCTCGACTAGCTCTGCAGTTGGTGATGGAACAGTGGGTGCCAGGGTTTGCAGATATGGCAACAACTTTCGATGCTGTCAGACAGGTTCAGTGTCGAGCATTCTTCGGTGAACTGCATCGGTTTAGATATTGATGAAATCACTATGTTTTCGCTGTCTTTGATGGTACTGCATACCAGCTTCGTGACTTTTTGCTGTACGTCTGCATCTACCTATACCAGAGACAAAGTGACAATTAGGATGGCTCTGACATGTATGATATTTTTATATGTGACGACACATTTATTAAAAGTCAATAATACAAGGTATTTGTATTCAATTCAAGTATAACTTTTAGCAGTGTCCATGAAAAAATACATTAATTATCCAGAATTGTTACAGTGGTAGGGTTTCATTGTCTTTGTGTTGCTGATAGTCAGTGGCAGCCAGCTGAGTTCTTGCAACAATAACCAGGCACATGTTTGTGAGGAAGTACACCCTGTAATGGTATTGAAAGCCTTTTCACATTTTTCAACAACAATCTGTTGATACACTGACAGCAGCATTTTACTTGTTTAAATTCTCTATGTATCACGAGGATTGTTATATATGTTTCATGCCGTGTATCATTTTTCTAAATTATTCTTTTTTATCACTGTTTTATATTTTCACAGATAATTTACATTAATTTTAATTTTGCATGATAATTAAACAACACTTGAGTAAGTTTAGTTCTGATATCAGATATGGTGTAGTATCCAGTCCTCAGGATTACTCAAAGCACTTTAAACTTTACTCCCTGGCAGACCTGTTAAATTGAAAACACCATCTTGACTTATGTGGGAAGAATTCAGCCACACTGAAATTAATATGCAAAGATTATTCATACAAAATATCCACCGACTGTAGCCGGTACTCTTCATACAGCTCAGTAAACTGGACCAATGTAGCAAGTAGCGATTGTACGTGTAATTCTCAGTCACATGGCGATGACCCTGTCTAGTCTAGTCACTATTTTTTGCGAGTTGTAAACATACCAAGCATTGCACAAACTACAACATTTTTGAATTTTATATCCTATTGATGTTTAAAAAAAATCATAATTATAGTTATTTGATATGTACATATTAAATTTGTTCAACTAAACATCTTCCTAAGTAATTGTTTCTCATTGGTTTCCATTTTATGGGCATTAAATATTAAAATTGGTTAAATACACATAATTGTTTAGTCACTAATTTTGTGAGTTGTAAACATACAACTAGCATTTGATATCACATGTACTAGTGTTGTTGTTTTTTTATAACAAAGAATTGTGATAAAAGTAACTGTTTGTTTTGTTATATGTACCTGACATTTTTTCAACCTCTTCCTAATTTTTGTTTCTATTGTTGCTTTGCATATTATGTGTGTGTTATAAAAATTATTACATTATACACATCAAGTGCAATGATTTGTACTTTTCATAATTTTGTAGTCACGATCTCATCAAATAGTTTCAATAAAATGTTTTTGATTTACATTGTCTTTACTTTAATTCACATGCATTTCTAACAATATGCAATTTAACGAGGACACCCATTACTGCAATATCCTAATGCAGACAAACAAAACTATCACATATAGGGGTGGATCCAGAAATCGAGCCTGGGGGGCACAAAAACCTCCACTGGCGGCTGAACCAAATGGTGTAGTCAAAATTTTGTCGCTGCCAAGCCGCCATAACTATAACTTCAGCCGCTCGGCTGGAGTGGTGATATCGGAAGGAGGGGGGAGGGGGGGAGTTGCTATTGATACATTTTCGCCACTGCATAGGCATGATTACTATGAAAGTACAATCCTCACTGAAGCTTGGCTATATTGTTTCACGTGTATTTACTTGCACTGTATAATATACGAATTTATGTTTGTAACAGAAATATTCCAAATTAAATAAATAGAACATTAAGTTCCAAAAGTGAACTGTAAATGAAATGTACAAATACAATGTAATTGAAAGTTTCACAAAAGTCCTATCAACCAAAGATGATGTACCCACATAACATTGGTCAGAATAAAACATAATTGTTAAAACCAATCACATATGTTTGCATATCTTCCAATTATTATGCTATGATTTATATATATATAACACGTTTGCATAGCAGCATCAATTAATACTTACGTTTGTTCTAACTGTCCCGAGCTGCATCCAGCCTCAGGAAGTGACTGGACACCTGAGCTGCCTTTGCTACGACCACTGATGCTCGATAGAGCCACCACAGATCTTATCATATGTGATGGCTGCAGTGGTGTTGAGGTAGTTCACACCTTTGTGTTGAAGCTGTCAAACAAAGTCATGAATTGGAATATGGAATGAGTCGGATTATTTGTGAAAATTAACATGGTTTTACAGCACTAATACCTGTTAATATATATGTATATATATATTATATATATATATAATAGTATATAATATTATATATGTGTGTGTGTGGTATGTAACTTGTAAACTTTTTAATTTCATTAACATATAAAATATGTTGCACGGTCTTTTGCCCAATGGTCATTTGCTCAGCACTCAAGTGTGAAAAGTTCATTTGTCAAGTTGTGAAAAAAATTACAATGATATGAGAGTGGCAAAGTTATTATCGAATATATATAATAAAAGTGTAGTACATAACAAACAAATGGACAATTTAAAAGTGTCAACTTATTAACTAAGTACAGGTAGAACACAGATGGGCTGGAAAGAAGGTTACAGGAAATAAAGTCACAAAGTAATTTTATTCGAGAAAAAAATTATAAATAAAAAGTTTTGCAATTTTTCACTGATAGTTCAACAAAGCAAAGCTTGAGGAATTCAATAGTAAACCATGCAAAATACAAAATGCCTTAGTTGTGATCTCAATGTGTCATTCACCTAACACTGCTAATTAATGAGGAAGACATTTGGCTGGTAGTGGTTGAACTCCTGGCAGTGTCCACAAAGTTCTACTGTTTACTCAGAGGGTGGATTACCACTGTAAGTCTTTAGAAGAAGATTCCAGCAGTTAGTCATGTCTCTTATGAGAGCAACAAAGGCATTTTAGTATGGATTTCCTGGCTTGATTTAACAAACAAAAATGATAATGGCCTTTCAACTACTTGCAACTGTGGTTATTAACTAGAGGTTTCTGACTGGGAAAGTATGTTCCATGAAGCGAAGCCTCTGTGGCTTCAGTGTCATCAACGTGCAAACAATTTGTAAACTGTCCTGTCAGAAAGTTAGCTGTCAACCCTGGCTGTTTTTTAATTGAATCACGCAACTGTTGCAAAGTAAGATGAAGTTAATTAAATGAAACGGAAAATAATTTTTTCTACAAAATGTATGAATGTAGAAGTATAAATTACAAAATGCATGTTATTGATAAATTGTAGTGTTTTAGATGTGCTTTTTTCTTGAAAGACCAAACTAAAAACATAACTTCTATAATTTACATGTACAAAAGGATTTGTATCTTAACAAAACATGGGCTGCAATTCTTTGTATAGTAACGGTAATTCTCTGCTCTCTCACATAAATCAGTCGCAAGCTATCGACACATGTTATTGTGATGGACATTTGCATAGTATTGAGGGGTGGTGGTTTTCTGAACATAATAAGCAACATAATATTATATCCATACGAATAAATATGCGTGGCTGAGGCTCACTACTCTGAAATTACTAACCTGTCTAGAAGAAGTTTTGCGAACGCAGCGTCTGTTCTTAGACTAGTCTTACTCCAGCTGTTTCTTTTGTGACTTGTCAGTTGTCTTGTGTCGTTCCACAAATCCATACTGGTTTTTCCCAAATAAACCGTCTGGCGCGAATATTGTCATTGTCTGCGTAATTTGGCCCTTTTTCACTGCGTCGGTGGCATATGTCCGGGGATGTCCAATCGCCGGCGTAAATGCCATAAAATAAGAACGTGTTGTATAAACACTTGCAAACACTACTATCAACAAAAACGGTTTGATCGAGGCAACAATCTTGAGGGTCAGAGGTCAGTCTCGCCCAAATTCGCGAACACGATACTATTATATGAAGTTTCCACTTCCAGGTGCATGTCCATGTTCAAGTAAGTGTTGCTAGTTTCGACTCGTTCGACTCGAAACCAAATTCGAAATAGTTCGCAGTTTGTTTATTAATTTCAACAAAACGAAGTAGCACAAGTGCACCAATGAACTAGGATATTATAGGGGATACTTGATAGCTTTGCTTTTTCGGGAAATTAGTCAGAAAAGCCAGGAGGATAACAATCGATAACAATCGAAATGATATTGCAGCTTTAAGAGAAACTATTTTGTTGTACATACATAGGACGACTGAAGTGGCTGAATGTACAACACCAAAACACATTCCTAATAGACATATGTCTTATACATGTTGATCATGTGGCAATAAATGATCTGTTATGATACGTACCGATGACAGAAATGGTTCCTCTGGCTGAGCCGGGCACAACCTCCGATAGGTTCTCGGACAAATGCAGGGACACAGGTTCCCGGATCGTGCTCAGGCGATCTGAAGCAATAGGGATGGGATCTTAGAACATAAATAGGAGCAGAGAGACAAAAGATGTTTGTTTGGGATGGGGTGAAATCTGAGATAATGGGTTGTCGGATGGGGCATTCTAGTTTTTGCAAAAAAAATAATATTGACTTTCACTGGGATATATACCGGTATGTCCATTATTCATTAATATATATATATTATTCATTAAACATGTTTGTCATACTTGTATATGCACGGATCATTTTATACTTGTGATTGTTTGTATATATATATATATATATATATGTATATATATATATGTGTGTGTAGTATATATATATATGTGTGTACATATATGTGTGTGTATATATATATATATATACACACTTGAACTGGATTATGTGTGTGCGTGCATGAAGGTGGACAGACTACACGTACTAAAGAGAACAGAGACACATGAAGGTGGACAGACTACACGTACTAAAGAGAACAGAGACACATGAATGCGGACAGACTACACGTACTAAAGAGAACAGAGACACATGAAGGCGGACAGACTACACGTACTAAAGAGAACAGAGACACATGAAGGCGGACAGACTACACGTACTAAAGAGAACAGGGACACATGAAGGCGGACAGACTACACGTACTAAAGAGAACAGGGACACATGAAGGCGGACAGACTACACGTACTAAAGAGAACAGAGACACATGAAGGCGGACAGACTACACGTACTAAAGAGAACAGAGACACATGAAGGTGGACAGACTACAGGTACTAAAGAGAACAGAGACACATGAAGGCGGGCAGACTACACGTACTAAAGAGAACAGAGACACATGAAGGCGGACAGACTACACGTACTAAAGAGAACAGAGACACATGAAGGCGGACAGACTACACGTACTAAAGAGAACAGAGACACATGAAGGCGGACGGACTACACGTACTAAAGAGAACAGAGACACATGAAGGCGGACGGACTACACGTACTAAAGAGAACAGAGACACATGAAGGCGGACGGACTACACGTACTAAAGAGAACAGAGACACATGAAGGCGGACGGACTACACGTACTAAAGAGAACAGAGACACATGAAGGCGGACGGACTACACGTACTAAAGAGAACAGAGACACATGAAGGCGGACGGACTACACGTACTAAAGAGAACAGAGACACATGAAGGCGGGCAGACTACACGTACTAAAGAGAACAGAGACACATTAAGGCGGGCAGACTACACGTACTAAAGAGAACAGAGACACATGAAGGCGGACAGACTACACGTACTAAAGAGAACAGAGACACATGAAGGCGGGCAGACTACACGTACTAAAGAGAACAGAGACACATGAAGGCGGGCAGACTACACGTACTAAAGAGAACAGAGACACATGAAGGTGGACAGACTACACGTACTAAAGAGAACAGAGACACATGAAGGTGGGCAGACTACACGTACTAAAGAGAACAGAGACACATGAAGGTGGACAGACTACACGTACTAGAGAGAATAGAGACGCATGAAGGTGGACAGACTACACTAGTGCTGGTTCGATACCAGAATTCTTCGATATCGATCGATACCAGAATTTTGTTCGATACTCGATACTTACGTTGTAAGTCTAATTCATATACAGTATAGATCCCAATAGAAACACACTATCCATCTAAACTAGTGGCATAGAAGCACACACTGTTTTTCATTAGGGAAACATGTATAAAAGTAGATTTTTCATGAATGAATGCATGCTAGACATAACTGATGGCAATATTGTTGCTAGCGCCACCTTGCAAATGCTTGATAGGTCATTCATAGTGTGCATGTGTGCCTTTAGCTGAATGGAACAGATTATCTCCTGATTGTGTGGGTGCTAGTAATGTGAATATGTTTAAAAATAAAATTGACACATACCTCAGAAGGGCTGGATATATGTAGATAAAAGGGTTGGACTCTCGATAAGCCAAAGGGCTTCCTTGTCCACCTGCCATCTAGAGTTAATTCTCTGGATGGCAATCTTGTTAAACATGTTGCATTCTTGTCATGTGTCGATGTTGTATCAGTTAGTTTGGTAGATGTGCACTGCTGACTATGTGTGTTTGAAAAAGTGTTGCCTGGTACCACTTTTGAGAAACAAATAGTCGTGCACCAAAGTCTTAGCACACGCTCTGAGCGTCTATTGGGAACTATAGTAGTCTATACAGTACATCTATTTAATTTTCAACTTAACCATTGATACATACTAATTGATATAGTTATGCAAACAACGATTAACATGCAATTTTCATTTTATTTCAACAACCAAATAACAGTTGTAAATTGTAATTGTTTAATTCTAATTTATTAATGTTGTAAAAGTAATTGTAATGTAACATTAAAACAATACAGTATTACAGACAATAGCAATAGAATACCTAGACCTAGTAATAATAAATAAATAAAACTGGTAGTCACATCGCGTACGTCACTTCTTGACGCTGTCGCCGCAGTAGACTCTGCAACCGATGGCGATTCACTTCGACTGTTACTACTACTAAATGTACATTGCTTGGTTTCTGACGAAAATTTTGATGGAACACGTCGTTCTCGTTGACGTTGTTGTTACAATGTTAGTGTTACTGTTACCACGACTTCCTTAAATCATCATGTTTTAGTAGTCTCTTGGATGATGGACGGTGACATGTTTCGTCAAATTCTATGTATTTCCCCCACTAGTTTGGGGGTACCGTTTCTGGCATAGTAGACACTCTACAGTGTTTCCGTATTTGTTAAAAAAAAACTGCCAAATTGGCGATGTGCGTTTTGACATTTTGTCGTTCATCTTGGTTGAGCGAGTACGGCAAACGGTGGCGCCATCAAACAGCAAAACATAGCGCCACCAAACGGAACCAGGGTAAACGAGTCTAGTGTGTCGCGTTTGAATAATTATTTATATTATTATTTTTATATTAAACTAGATTAATGAATACTAATGCATGCAATAAACACTCTTTAAATTACTGGAATGTTGTGTGTTTTTGATACGCTGTAGAGTGGGCAAGGTAAAGTGGTGAAGCAAACGGTAGTGCCACCCAACGTCGTAACGAGGCTTGAATAATCGAGGCTAAGCTGAGATCGCACTCAAATAATTATTTATATACAGACTTTTTTGGAAACTGACTCCACAATAAAGCTTTATAAAACCACTGAGATGTTACATTTTATTATGTTTTTTGAAAAAGAACCACGCCTAAGCGGCCTAATACATACAACGTAGTCAACCCTGTCAAGTTAGGAAGCGAAGCCCACAGCGGAGTAGCCGTACTTTCCGTACATCCGGCCGTAACTTCGTCTTCGAAAACGATGTTACGTCTTCGCATCAACGTCGAATGGACTCGATATCGAAGTATAGGTATCGACAAAGTATCGAAGGTATCGAAATATCGAAGGTATCGAAGGTATCGAACTGTGGCCGTTCGATACCAAAATATCGAAGTATCGCGATACCACGAAGTATCGGTATCGAATTTTCACAAGTATCGCGATACTTCGATATATCGAATATCGAACTAGCACTAGACTACACGTACTAAAGAGAACAGAGACACATGAAGGTGGACAGACTACACGTACTAGAGAGAACAGAGACACATGAAGGTGGACAGACTACACGTACTAAAGAGAACAGAGACACATGAAGGCCTCAGGGAAAGAGGAGAACACAGCAGAGTCAGAGTAACCAATAGAATTGACTGTTGTGCCAAGTCATCAAATAAGAGCAAACTCTTTTCAGTGTATAGAAAGCATTTGAACCACTTCATAACTCAGAATACATTGGCACAAGTCATGCAATAAAATCAAATGAAATTGCATGCGATAATGTTTTGTTGTGGTTTAAAATCAAGTATTAGTAAACTTATTTTCAAGTACATTTTATTATGTTTAAAGCTATTAGAAATGTATTTGCATTATCCAAAACAGTTCGTATATAGTATTAATTGTACGTGTAAATACAAGCCCTATCGCGAAAATGAAGTGATATTGTGTGATGGCAACAGCTAAACCATGTGTCTGGAGAGAGTCGACTAAACGAGACTAATGCTGAGTTCACACAGAAGTGAATGAATGTTTTTATTTCAGGTACAAAAACCCATAGTACATATACATTTAAGTAATACATGCTAATAGGAATAAAAGGTACACCATTAAAAATAATAAGTCAACTATATAACTAAGTAAACCACACTAATAAGTTAAGAAATAAAAAGAATAATAAAAATGGAAGAAAAAAAAATGTAAAAAGATATATAACAAAGTTACTATTTTACAATATATAGGGAATTTGACCAGCAGGACCACATGGGCCCATTAACAATTTATCTACAGTTACACATATATTTTACCATATTATTGTCAATATTAAGAACCCGCTTTCTAAAATCATAAACATTTTTGCCAATAGGGCGTCAAATGAATCAATAGCATTATTTACAAACATATTACTTGCACTGTCCCATCGGTGGTATCCTAGGATCCGTCTATGCATATTGTTGTATGCGACTTTAAGTTTTAAATAAGTGCCTTTGTTGAAATATACCCAGAGTTCGGAACAGTAAATTGAACAACAATATGCATGGAACAAATTAAGTTTAACACCGATGGAACAGTTGTGGAATTTTAGGATGATGCTGTTGGACCTGGCATAAAAGCTGCGCAAGTATCTTAGCATATCTTCATCATCCTTCAAGTCATTACAGATGTTCACCCCTAAATACTTTGTCATTTCAACATATCCCAGTTTGTTTCTATGCAAGTAAATATCTGGATATTTGAGGTGAAAACCATGTGGTTTGAAAACCATGCATACTGACTTTATAGGATGATATATGTCATTGTCGAAGCCAAAGATGGCACAACTATTCAGTAATGCCTGGAGGCCACTGGGGCTAGGTGCAATAACACATAAATCGTCTGCATAGAACACATGGTTTGTACTGATGTTGTGCAGGTGACATCCTACGCCAGAGTTTTTAAGCATAATGCTTAAATCATCGACATATACATTAAATAAATATGGAGATAAAATATCATCTTGTCTAACACCATTTGAAACATTAAAAAACTCAGAGGTCGTGGAACCCCATTTAATACAAAACATTTGGGTTCTGTACCAGTATAACAAAATTCATACGAGTAGGATTGGCACACCACGACTGAGCAATGTCTTAGAGTGTCCAATGGTTACCTCTATCAAATGCATTTGATGCATCTAAAAGGCAAGCACACACAGGGCTATTGTAGCTTCTATAACACTGAATAACATTGTTAACGCATATATAGTCGCGCCTCGTTATAACGCGGTAGTCGGGGTCCACGAAATGAATCCACGTTATAAACGGGGCGTGTTATAAACATGGCGGGTTCCTGTATCTGCCGTCAGGGGCGCTATGACGACGACCGACACCGCTGCTGCACGAAAAACGCCATCGTCGCATCGAAGCCAAAGTGTGCACGTCGCAGAGTCTATACGCAGTTTACGAAGCTTATTAAACAGTCAGCCAACGTCTATGTGTATTCTGTTTAAATGTCATACACTGTTGGACACTGTTGAATGTTGAACTGATTAAAATTCATGAATTGTGTACCGTTTTTAAATAAACAACAAACCAACAAGCCACGGTCAACTGAACGATAATATGGTACCGCTGACGTAAGATCTAAAATAATGACCTGGCACTCAGCAGCCGAATACTCAAATGATTTGACAAACAAGATTTAACAAGATTGCCATCCAGAGAATTAACTCTAGATGGCAGGTGGACAAGGAAGCGCTTTGGCTTATCGAGAGTCCAACCCTTTTATCTACATATATCCAGCCCTTCTGAGGTATGTGTCGATTTTATTTTTAAACATTCACACTACTAGCACCCACACAATCATCAGATAATCTGTTCCATTCATTCACAGTCCTTTGTGAAAATGAGAACTTTCTTACGTCTAATTTACACTGCTCCTTTACTAATGTACCTTCATGTCCTCTAGTCTTTCTTTCTTTCTTAACTGAAAAAAACATATTTCTATCAATATTTTCATAACCATTCAATATTTTAAACACTTCTATCTGATCTCCTCTCGTTTTTCATAACTAAGATCCCTCAGTTTTTGTATCATTTTAGTCGCTCTCCTCTGTACTCTTTCCAGCATATCTATGTCCTTCTTGCGGTATGGCCTCCACACTTGTATACAATATTCTAAATGAGGCCTAACTATTGTTTTGTTCAGCGGTATTATTAGTTCTTTTTCTTTATATGCTATATTTCGCCTAATCAATCCAAGGATTTTATTTCCTTTTGAAGCTGCAATTCCACACTGCTCTGAAACCTTCATGTCAGAACTAATTGTCAGCCCTAAGTCTTTTTCTTTTACAGTACTACTTAGTACAATTCCCCCATTGTATATTCTACATATTCGTTCCCATGTCCTGTGTGAAGGCATTTACATTTCCCAAAATTGAACAACATTTGCCACTTTTCAGACCATTTGATCAACCTGTCAAGATCATCTTGTAAATGCTGTCTATCTCCATCACTTTTAATCCTTCTAAACACTTTTGTATCATCTGCAAATTTCAACACCTTGCTAGCTATATCATCGTCTAAATCGTTTATATATATTAAGAATAATATAGGTCCCAGTACTGATCCCTGTGGAACCCCACTCAAAACTGATTTCCAGTTTGAAGCCTCCCCATCAACAACTACCCGTTGTCTTCTGTCAATCAGCCATTTATCTATCCAGTTAATTATACCATTTCCTATGCCATGGGCCTTTAGTTTAAGCAGCAATCTTTGATGTGGCACTTTGTCGAAAACTTTTTAAAAATCTAAGTAGATGATATCTACTGGTGATCCATCATCTACCCACTTAGTGATATCTTCCAAAAAACATAACTATTTGTTAAGCATGACCTCGCTTTTAGAAACCCATGTTGAGATGGGTTTATCAAGTTATGTTTAATAAGAAAATCCACCATGTGATCTTTAATTAGTGTTTCTAATAATTTACAAATCTCCGATGTTAAACGAACTGGTCTATAATTATTTGACTTGTTTCTCGAACCTTTTTTAAATAACGGTATAATGTTTGCTTCTTTCCATTCTAAAGGAACCACTCCCTCTTCTAATGACAAGTTGAAAACTGTTGCAAGCGGTATCCTAATTTGTTCTACAATTTCCAATAGTAGTTTGGATGGAATACCATCCACTCCAGGTGATTTATTATCCTTCATAGCCCACATTTTCTTAGCTACCATTTCTGGGGTTACAATTAACTGTCTTAAATAGTCTGATTCTGCCCCCTTGAACTTAGCCTCTGGTACTGGCAGTGAACTAGTGTCTTCTCTGGTAAACACTGAACTAAAATACTCATTCAGGTCTTCTGCCATTAAGAATCCTTCTGATATTATATTTCCAGCACTATCTTCTAGAGGACCGACCTTATCCTGAACTTTCTGTTTGCTTTGAACATACGCATAAAAACTCTTGCTGTCATGTTTTATATTACAAGCTAATTTATGTTCATAGCTTCTCTTTGAATTTCTAATTTCAGCTGTAGCTTGGTTTAGTGCTTCTTTATAAATGTTGTAGTCTTCGTCATTTCCAGTATGTCTATATGACTTCCACAGCATTTGTTTATACTTAATTTTTCTAATGGCTTCTTTCTAACGCTGTGTTAGAGTTGATTAATGATTCAAAGCTATAAATACGCTCACAATTGGCTTAACTTTGTCTTTCAATCAATATAAAAATACCAATTTAGAAACCACATTTACCATGCCGAACAATATTACAATTCACCAATTCATATGCGGTTGACGAATTAATATTTTGGCGCACCAGTACAGGCAGTAGCTTTGCGTTCATCGCCGTGAAAAGCTAATATTTGTTACGCAATGTTAGCTTACCGATCTTGCCTACTTGTTTTGTGAATTTCAATTGCACTTTACAAAGCCGCCCGGCGCCAAAACCAGGCGAAGCATGACTAGCAGATTGGAAACGATTCGTTTGTTGTCGGCGCAAAACAAACAATACTTCGCCCACATGTACTCTTCCTAAAGTTAAAATTGACCATAATTATAGTCAAAGAAACTTATACCTTTGATAGCATTGGCAGTGCAGAATAAAGAACGGCAACGTAGTGACGCACCTCACACTTGATTCGTTGCAGTTGTACGTCAACGTTAAATTTATTGTCCGCCAACTAGTCTTTCAAATATACACATGTCGTGGACAAAGACGGGGATAACTTCACACAAAACAATCGACAGTTATTACTGTGTTAATATAGTTTGTCATAGCACCCATTTCCCGCCTGGCAGCAGAAATTCGGGGTCCACGACCGACCGCGTTATAACAGAACCCGCGTTATAACGGGGCGCATTATAACGAGGCGCGACTGTACAATGGTCACAAGAATGGCCCTTCTTGAATCCAAACTGATTGTCTGTTGTATCAAGATAGGATTCCATAAGTTCAAGTAATACAATTTCTAATATTTTAGAAACAACCGTGACGAGTGCTATAGGTCTGTAGTTGTCAACATCACCATAGGTCCTAGAAGCAACCGTGACGAGTGCTATAGGTCTGTAGTTGTTAACATCACTATAGGTCCTAGAAGCAACTGTGACTACCTGGCAGTGCTATAGGTATGTAGTTGTCAACATCACCATAGGTCCTAGAAGCAACTGTGACGAGTGCTATAGGTCTGTAGTTGTCAACATCACTATAGGTCCTAGAAGCAACTGTGACGAGTGCTATAGGTCTGTAGTTGTCAACATCACTATAGGTCCTAGAAGCAACTGTCACTAGTGCTATAGGTATGTAGTTGTCAACATCACTAGTGTCACCGGACTTGTTTTTCACCAAGGGTATAATAATAGTTTTCATAAAGTCATCAGGCAGGTATCTATGTGAGAATACATTGGTGTAAAAAATTGACAATAATAGAGTGATGCGCCTATCTGCATGTATAAAATGTTCTGCAGATAGCCCATCATTACCACATGCTTCACCAGACTTTAATTTGTCTATAGCATTCTGCACCATGCAAGGTGTAATGTGTCATTGCCGTTACACACATTCCCAGTATTGTGTATGCCCTCTTTCACATTTTTCATATTTACATCTGAAGTGACATTATTTAACAGTGATTCAAAATGTGTTTTCCACATGGCGGATATGGAACATGGGTTACTAGCACCATTGACAGTAGAAGCATTAGGTAAAACTTTCTTGTATGTTTTGGACACATTTTTCCAAAAAGAAGCTGTGTCTGTAGTATGCATGGATTTAGAGCCGTGGCATCTGCTTGGGCCATTTCTTTTCTTTGTTGACACTGTTTGAGCAAATATTTAAAATGTAACCTAGTTCTTCGCATGGATTCACATATTGGACCATGCTTGGGTTTTCCAATATTACGCCAGAGAATATAGGAATTTCTGGCTTCAGTGTGTGCCTCCTTTACATAATCGTTCCAGCCAGGTACAATATAATCTTGACACAATATTTAGTTGCATGTACTGATAGTTTCAAGACTGGATTCCTGAAGTGCAGTGCTTATATTATCAAATTTAATAGTTTATCGATGTCACATATATTTGAGCAATCAGTGTTAATGCATGTAAATGATTCTGGGATTACTACTTTGTCCAGATGTACAGCACTACTCTTTTCATATTCTCGGATATTATAATCTGGTGCTTTAGACCATTTAAAAATAGGGAAAATTTTATCAGCACACTTTGGCGTAGAGACTTTGTGGAGTGGAGATAGCAAGTCCTACAGGGAGATGATCCTAACTAGGGCATTTATCTAAAATATGTAGATCAATGATCTTTGAGTGAACACTATGCCAACAAATAAAGTGATTTAACCATGAGGTACAATTGTGTGCATCACTCACATAAGTATACGTATTGCAAGTTCGGCCAAATGTTTCATAATCTGAGATAACCAGACCATCAGTGTCACACATATCAATTAGCTCCGCTTCAAAAGGAGTGTTTAAAGCAGCAGTTTAATTGACTTAACTTTAAACCAGTTTATGACATACTTGTTGCACAAGTGAAGTTGACCATTTCGGGTCGGCAGCCCTCTATTGCGGGCAGCCATATAGTGAAGTTTGCAGTCGGCTGCCCGCAATAGCGGGTTCAGGTATAAGCTTGCTTGCATTCAATATAACTATTTGGTCGCTATGTGGCACCACTTGTTCCATATCGAGCGCTAGGGGAATACCTCAGGCTTCTATTCATGTCGAAGTTGTCATACTGTTCTATTGAAAATTATTTCGTTTTTTTCTGCCAACCATCGATTATGGCAACGGCTGTTTGCAGCAGCGCTGCTGATGACAATGTTTTAGAAAGTCTGATGGACAATTTTAGTCACAATTCGGGCTTAGACAAAAGCGTGTTTCGGAACGCAATAATGTGTGTTTTCACCACTTGTCACTGAAAGTATCGACGAAGATTGTGACAATGCGACTGCTGAAATTGACAATATTTTCTATGGGTTTTCTAACGATGAAGTGCTGGTGACACTGCATCATCGACACATTTTGAATTATCCTTACTAACCAAATTACAAAAAAATTGCACGATCTTATTCGCTGATCATTCTAGTTCAAGAATATACCAGGTGTTCCTATTTTAAAACTTGAAAATAGCAACTGAAGTGAAATAGGTAATAGTTGTAATAACTACCAGGGAATGCCGTCTGCAGTAGTCACACGGTGATAGACCTGAAATGGTTAAACTGCTTAGTTAAACCGGGATAACTCTGTATGAGTGCAACATAAGGGGTGATGTGCACACGCCGATGAGAAAGACATTCTGATGCATCCTATGTTAAACTTTCTTCAATGGGATTATCACAGTGTCTGTTACTAACAAACTGTCTGATTTCTATGGGAGATCTGTATCACACGTTGCAGTAGATTGTGTTTTAAACTGACAAAACAAGTGACGAATTCTTACCTGATGGGCAGACAAACTGACTGTATGTGTACTCTATCTCTCTTCCTTCCGGCTGCAACATGCAGGTTTACATTAACAACACCCATAGCAACACAGATGACATATGAAGAAAGAAGACATTGACCTATCAAGAGACCATGACTTTATGCCAGCCAATGTTTGAGTTTCAAAATCCACATGATTAAGGATTTGTTGTGAGTTTTAGCAGTTCAGTGTTCTGTTGGTTTGAACTCCAATAGATGGGGGGAGGGTGATGTTGGAGATTTTAATGAGTCATACTGACTCAGTTTGAACTTTGGAAAATGGGGGGCTGCTGTTGGTGATCAAAAGTGAAAATCTGGTAGACTTTCTTGTCAATCCAAGAAGAAGGAGGCTCACAACAAATCTGAGACTCCTTAAAAATGTGGTATACAACTGTCCAACCAGCCCCTGCCAGATGCTGCACACATTACATTTTCATAAACATACAATATCAATACAATTAAATTTTGTCTGTTTTTGTTATCTTTCTGTAATTACATTTGTCATTTCCTTCATTGTGTAAAAACTTCACTTGAAATCTAACCATTGCAGTATCCACCATCCACTCATTTGTGTGAATGGATTATTCATTTTCAATTAAATCATAAAAAAATACACATTTATTTTCAACTAGTCAACATCTAAAAAGGCAAAACATTTCTAGAGGGAAATTCTACTTTATACTGTCACCTCTGATAGATACATGTACATAACAATGTACATAACAATGTATATAACAATGTACATAACAATGTATATAACAATGGACATTACAATGTATATAACAATGTACATAACAATGTATATAACAATGTATATAACAATGTACATAACTATGTATATAACAATGTATATAACAATGTGCATAACAATGTAACTAACAATGTATATAATAATAATGTATATAACAATGTATATAACAATGTACATAACAATGTACATAACAATGTATATATCAATGTATATAACAATGTATATAACAATGTACATAACAATGTGCATAACAATGTACATAACAATGTGCATAACAATGTATATAACAATGTACATAACAATGTACATAACAATGTACATAACAATGTATTTAACATTGTATATAACAATATATATAACAATGTATATAACAATGTACACAACAATGTACATAACAATGTACATAACAATGTACATAACAATGTACATAACAGTGTATATAACTGTGTACATAACAATGTACATAACAGTGTATATAACAGTGTACATAACAATGTACATAACAATGTACATAACAATATATATAACAATGTATATAACAATGTACATAACAATGTATATATATAACAATGTACATAACAATGTATATATATAACAATGTACATAACAATATACATAACAATGTACATAACAATGTATATAACAATGTATATAACAATGTATATAACAATGTACATAACAATGTACATAACAATGTATATAACAATGTATATATCAATGTACATAACAATGTACATAACAGTGTACATAACAATGTACATAACAATGTATATAACGATGCACATAACAATGTATATAACAATGTACATAACAATGTATATAACAATGTATATATCAATGTACATAACAATGTACATAACAGTGTACATAACAATGTATATAACAATGTATATAACAAAGTACATAACAATGTATATAACAATGTATATAACAATGTACCTAACAATGTACCTAACAATGTACATAACAATGTACATAACAATGTATATAACAATGTATATAACAAAGTACATAACAATGTATATAACAATGTATATAACAATGTACCTAACAATGTACATAACAATGTACATAACAATGTATATAACAATGTATATAACAATGTACATGACAATGTACAGGGCAATGTACATAACAATGTACATAACAATGTACATAAAAATGTATATAACAATGTACATAACAATGTATATAACAATGTATATAACAATGTATATAACAATGTACATAACAATGTATATAACAATGTAGAAGTCAGTACTGATGAGAACAGTCTACAATATAACAATGAACAATGCCAGTATAATCAGAAACAGGTGGAATGTGACATGTCAGTGGATGTGACAGTAAATGACACGACCTACCTCCACCAGTAGAACTCGGGTGACAACGTCACGACCCTTGGCCTCTGACACCATGTCCACTCCATTCCCACACACACCCTCTCTCGTCACAGACTTGGCCTGGAAATAAACAAAGCCATTTAAAGGTGCTTCCTCAATTCAATGGATTTGCTCGTCTCATTTCAAGTTAATTTTACGGAAAAGCAAACAAACATTGCTAGCCTGTTTGTCAACTTTTGTATCAGTTTTTGTGTGTAAAATCATCAGATAAAGTGTTAATTTATGTCAATCCTGCCCAGGAATAATTCAAGTGCTTTTTCAAAATTTGAATCCTCATGCGTGATATGATTCTTGTCACAGATTTGGCCTGGAAATAAACAAAACAATTCCAAATGGTTGTTGTTTGGGCATTGTATTGGCTGTTGCCAAAATACTTGTTCTGATAATGAAGTATGTATTAAAGCTTTATTTCATAAAGGTGACCATGTTACGTTTAAAGCATGAGTTTCAATGGGTCACCATCAAAAAGCGGACCAGACACCAGTGCTACACAAGACCACATTATTATATTACTATTAACTAGCTGAGTTATACAGCGTTGCATGAAAAAAAGGTAGTCGTGTCTTTTATAATCTTAGCTACACTATAAAACAAATGATATGACTGAATTGTAATTATTACCTTAAGTATATATCTAATGTCATCAATAATAATACAAAAAATGATGAGTTGAGTCCGGGTATCGAACTCAGTCACCCAGACATGCTAAGCGAGCATTTTATCGATGGGACTAATCTGTCACACACTTGAGATCGTGTTTGTTCGAACATAAACATGTAAGTACGTCTTATCCTGAATTACCAATATATTTTACAAATGTGGTATTCTTGGCTGAATTATAACTGAGTACAATAACCTGATGCGATGTGTAGCTCGTGGGTGACAACTGGACGCCCTCGTTTGTATTAGACATGTAGCAAACATGTCTAATGTAAAAGAGGGTGGCACTCATACAGCTGTTTTGAAATTGTGACCTCTCAGATCCTCACCACTGGACAAATGGAGAAAAAATATAAAACTAACGAACCACCCCAGTGGGCCCGCTACATCACATATAAAACTAACGAACCACCCCAGTGGGCCCGCTACATCACATATAAAACTAACGAACCACCCTAAAGGGCCCGCTACATCACATATAAAACTAACGAACCACCCTAATGGGCCCGCTACATCACATATAAAACTAACGAACCACCCCAATGGGCCCGCTACATCACATATAAAACTAACGAACCACCCCAATGGGCCCGCTACATCACATATAAAACTAACAAACCACCCCAATGGGCCCGCTACATCACATATAAAACTAACGAACCACCCCAATGGGCCCGCTACATCACATATAAAACTAACGAACCACCCCAGTGGGCCCGCTACATCACATATAAAACTAACAAACCACCCCAGTGGGCCCGCTACATCACATATAAAACTAACGAACCACCCCAGTGGGCCCGCTACATCACATATAAAACTAACAAACCACCCCAGTGGGCCCGCTACATCACATATAAAACTAACAAACCACCCCAGTGGGCCCGCTACATCACATATAAAACTAACAAACCACCCCAATGGGCCCGCTACATCACATATAAAACTAACGAACCACCCCAGTGGGCCCGCTACATCACATATAAAACTAACAAACCACCCCAATGGGCCCGCTACATCACATATAAAACTAACGATCCACCCCAGTGGGCCCGCTACATCACATATAAAACCAACGAACCACCCCAGTGGGCCCGCTACATCACATATAAAACTAACGAACCACCCCAGTGGGCCCGCTACATCACATATAAAACTAACGAACCACCCCAATGGGCCCGCTACATCACATATAAAACTAATCAACCACCCCAGTGGGCCCGCTACATCACATATAAAACTAACGAACCACCCCAATGGGCCCGCTACATCACATATAAAACTAACGAACCACCCCAGTGGGCCCGCTACATCACATATAAAACTAACGAACCACCCCAATGGGCCCGCTACATCACATATAAAACTAACGAACCACCCCAATGGGCCCGCTACATCACATATAAAACTAACAAACCACCCCAATGGGCCCGCTACATCACATATAAAACTAACGAACCACCCCAATGGGCCCGCTACATCACATATAAAACTAACGAACCACCCCAGTGGGCCCGCTACATCACATATAAAACTAACGAACCATCCCATTGGGCCCGCTACATCACATATAAAACTAACGAACCACCCCAATGGGCCCGCTACATCACATATAAAACTAACGAACCACCCCAGTGGGCCCGCTACATCACATATAAAACTAACGAACCACCCCAATGGGCCCGCTACATCACATATAAAACTAACGAACCACCCCAGTGGGCCCGCTACATCACATATAAAACTAACGAACCACCCCAGTGGGCCCGCTACATCACATATAAAACTAACAAACCACCCCAGTGGGCCCGCTACATCACATATAAAACTAACAAACCACCCCAATGGGCCCGCTACATCACATATAAAACTAACGAACCACCCCAGTGGGCCCGCTACATCACATATAAAACTAACGAACCACCCCAGTGGGCCCGCTACATCACATATAAAACTAACAAACCACCCCAATGGGCCCGCTACATCACATATAAAACTAACGATCCACCCCAGTGGGCCCGCTACATCACATAAAACCAACGAACCACCCCAGTGGGCCCGCTACATCACATAAAACTAACGAACCACCCCAGTGGGCCCGCTACATCACATATAAAACTAACTAACCACCCCAATGGGCCCGCTACATCACATATAAAACTAACAAACCACCCCAGTGGGCCCGCTACATAACATAAAACTAACAAACCACCCCAATGGGCCCGCTACATCACATATAAAACTAACGAACCACCCCAGTGGGCCCGCTACATTACATATAAAACTAACGAACCACCCCAGTGGGCCCGCTACATCACATATAAAACTAACAAACCACCCCAATGGGCCCGCTACATCACATATAAAACTAACGATCCACCCCAGTGGGCCCGCTACATCACATATAAAACCAACGAACCACCCCAGTGGGCCCGCTACATCACATATAAAACTAACGAACCACCCCAGTGGGCCCGCTACATCACATATAAAACTAACAAACCACCCCAGTGGGCCCGCTACATCACATATAAAACTAACGAACCACCCCAGTGGGCCCGCTACATCACATATAAAACTAACAAACCACCCCAGTGGGCCCGCTACATCACATATAAAACTAACAAACCACCCCAGTGGGCCCGCTACATCACATATAAAACTAACAAACCACCCCAATGGGCCCGCTACATCACATATAAAACTAACGAACCACCCCAGTGGGCCCGCTACATCACATATAAAACTAACGAACCATCCCAGTGGGCCCGCTACATCACATATAAAACTAACAAACCACGCCAATGGGCCCGCTACATCACATATAAAACTAACGATCCACCCCAGTGGGCCCGCTACATCACATATAAAACCAACGAACCACCCCAGTGGGCCCGCTACATCACATATAAAACTAACGAACCACCCCAGTGGGCCCGCTACATCACATATAAAACTAACGAACCACCCCAATGGGCCCGCTACATCACATATAAAACTAATCAACCACCCCAGTGGGCCCGCTACATCACATATAAAACTAACGAACCACCCCAATGGGCCCGCTACATCACATATAAAACTAACGAACCACCCCAGTGGGCCCGCTACATCACATATAAAACTAACGAACCACCCCAATGGGCCCGCTACATCACATATAAAACTAACGAACCACCCCAATGGGCCCGCTACATCACATATAAAACTAACAAACCACCCCAATTGGCCCGCTACATCACATATAAAACTAACGAACCACCCCAATGGGCCCGCTACATCACATATAAAACTAACGAACCACCCCAGTGGGCCCGCTACATCACATATAAAACTAACAAACCACCCCAGTGGGCCCGCTACATCACATATAACATGTCAGCACCATACATGCAAAACTAACGGAGATATCAGTCCACAAACCGACAGATTGAGAAACGCATTGTTTCGTAATATATCTGGAGACTTGGGAGGTGACTATTAAAACAAGACGGCATAAAACAATGAAATTATGCAGCAAGAAATAAACTTACTTTGGAGCAATTGTTGAAACATATGCAATGTTTTGAATCCTCTACAGTGGATCTTGATCACGCACCGACGTCATGTGACGCAGCTCAGATTCTGGTGGAATAATCTGGTTGTAGATGGTGGGCAGGTGGTATCCCTGATCTCGGTTCATTGCGGGGCCAAGTTATCCATGTTGTTATCCATGGATACAAGATCCACTGTAGACGGGTCGAAGTGTCGCGTATGGTTCAACAATTGCTCCAAAGTTTAGTTCTTGTTGTCTAACGGAATCTTGGAGCCATTAACAATATCTTTCATAAAAAAGATGCTGCAGTTGAAGGAAATGAAAGAGTATAGAGATCGAGAGACGTCTTACCTTCACGGTGAGGTCGACCTCTCCCAGCACCCTCACACAGATGGTGTACCTGTGGGTCTTGGCCTCATTCCCACACACACACAGGTGTGTCTCCCGCGGTCCTACTACCTCCAGGCCCTTGGCCTTCTTCATCACCAGTTGCACCTGGTCACCAGACAATGCAGTAGAATACATTTAATTCAGGTAAAACATCTAGATTGGTACATTGGCACTAGATTGGTATCGGTAAGACACCCACCTCAGTAATACAGCCACCTCGCAATTAAGGTAACTCTAGGATAATCCCAAATTATTTCTGTAACAGAAAAGTATAGGAAATTAGTTCTGCTAATACGGTCACCTTGCTATTCAGTTCACTTTTGTCCAGTCCCAAGGGCCACTTTAATAGTGAGGTTCCAATGTACATTTATTTCAGGTAAAACCCTTTGATTGGTATATACAAATAGGTATCAAAAATACATAAATGGGATTAAGTAAAAACTAAATATGTAAAAAATAAGTAATGCATTTTAACAGTTAAGAGATAAATAAATTATAAACATTATAATTAGATATGTGAAATTATAATTAAATATGTAAAAAGGATATAAAGTCACCAGTTTAGTCAACATGGGCCCATCGGCAATATCTATACACCTGTTAATGCATTATATATTAATGTTGGGAGTTGGTTCGATTTTCATAATCGATCATTGAACCATTTATTATAACATCTGAAACAAATGTGCCATTTTTACAACACCTAAACAAATTTTATGCAAGATGTTCATGTTGTAAATATGTAAAAGTTTTTTCATCGACTGGCTAGAAACACTTTTTATCAAAGTTGTTAGTGAGTTAAATACTTTTTATTAAATGTTAATAATAACTAAGATTATTAATCAACAAAAACATGCTTCACAAAAACATGCCATTGTTTACAACCAATGTGTACATATCACAAACCACGTTTCATCAAAAGGCATTTATCTATCATGTGGTCTGTACAAGAGTAAACATATAATTTAAAACAGTTAATGATCTCTCTAACATAGGCGATATTTCAATGTGATAAGTTTCGTACATGAGGCGGATTTAACTAAGTTGACCACACGTGTAACTGATTAAAGTTAAACGTAATGTTTCTGAAATAAAAAATATTTAAAATTATAAATATTTTATTTAAAAATTAAAATATAAAAAACGTACCGCCATGCAGCCAGGCAGGTAGCTGAAGACAGTGACAGGAATGACGACCTTCTCTCCCCGCACGATGGAGTAGGGCAGGGTGAAGGAGAGGAAGAAGGGTTGGAAGGCCTTGAGGGTGGCAGTGGGTGACACCCCTAGACCGGAGGCGGCGTTCATACAGAACATGTTCCCAATCCACTCGGTGATAGTGTGGGGCACTTCCTGCTTCACCATCTTCGAGCCTCTCGATCTGGAAACACATGATTATTAGGGATAAAACAAGGTAAGTTCTTATATATGGATATCGCGTTATGTTTAAGATCTGTACAATCACCTACCAAGCCCTTTCATACAAACAACGTGCATATTTACACTCAATGCTCACCCCAGCTAGACAGCACAGACAATTTCGTTTGTCTATTTCAAAGTTACTATCTGTTCCCAGAGTTAAAACAAAGGCTGGAACTTGAGCTTTTTCATTTGCCGCGCCGACTATATGGAATTCGCTTCCCGCCAGTATTAAATCAGCAGAAAATATTGTTACATTTCTCCATCACATGAAAACCTATATTTTTAATATCGCCTATCCTCCCCCTAGCTTTTTGGCACATCCATCCATTTGTTAACGACTTTCGCCTAGCACACGAGTACGAGAATGCTTAATCCTTTGGTTTTATTGCGCCACTGAGCTCAGATTGTCTAAGGATACTGGCGCTGAAGAAGTAATTTATTTATTACTATTATTATTAGTGCAGTAGTCAGTCGTTAGGACGGATCAAAGCACTTTACACTTTACTCCCTGGCAGACCTGTTCACTCGAACACCACCTCAACTTATATGAGACGCATCCAGCCACGCTGCAATTAATGCGCGAGTGAATGCCCATGCCCAAACTTCAACACGGCAGCACATGATTTGAACCTGGGTTCTCTGAGTCGAGAGTCCCAAGCTCTAGCCACTGCACCACTGCGCTCCTCCACACATTGGGGTGGATGCTGAAGCTGACACACATTGGGGTGGGTGCTGAAGCTGACACGCATTGGGGTGGGTGCTGAAGCTGACACGCATTGGGGTGGGTCCTGAAGCTGACACGCATTGGGGTGGGTCCTGAAGCTGACACGCATTGGGGTGGGTGCTGAAGCTGACACACATTGGGGTGGGTGCTGAAGCTGACACACATTGGGGTGGGTGCTGAAGCTGACACACATTGGGGTGGGTGCTGAAGCTGACACACATTGGGGTGGGTGCTGAAGCTGACACGCATTGGGGTGGGTGCTGAAGCTGACACGCATTGGGGTGGGTGCTGAAGCTGACACGCATTGGGGTGGGTGCTGAAGCTGACACGCATTGGGGTGGGTGCTGAAGCTGACACGCATTGGGGTGGATGCTGAAGCTGACACGCATTGGGGTGGGTCCTGAAGCTTACACGCATTGGGGTGGGTCCTGAAGCTGACACGCATTGGGGTGGGTGCTGAAGCTGACACACATTGGGGTGGGTGCTGAAGCTGACACACATTGGGGTGGGTGCTGAAGCTTACACACATTGGGGTGGGTGCTGAAGCTGACACGCATTGGGGTGGGTCCTGAAGCTGACACACATTGGGGTGGGTGCTGAAGCTGACACACATTGGGGTGGGTGCTGAAGCTGACACACATTGGGGTGGGTGCTGAAGCTGACACACATTGGGGTGGGTGCTGAAGCTGACACGAATTGGGGTGGGTCCTGAAGCTGACACACATTGGGGTGGGTGCTGAAGCTGTCACACATTGGGGTGGGTGCTGAAGCTTACACACATTGGGGAGGGTGCTGAAGCTGACACACATTGGGGTGGGTGCTGAAGCTGACACACATTGGGGTGGGTGCTGAAGCTGACACACATTGGGGTGGGTGCTGAAGCTGACACACATTGGGGTGGGTCCTGAAGCTGACACACATTGGGGTGGGTCCTGAAGCTGACACACATTGGGGTGGGTCCTGAAGCTGACACACATTGGGGTGGGTGCTGAAGCTGACACACATTGGGGTGGGTGCTGAAGCTGACACACATTGGGGTGGGTGCTGAAGCTGACACGCATTGGGGTGGGTCCTGAAGCTGACACGCATTGGGGTGGGTGCTGAAGCTTACACACATTGGGGTGGGTGCTGAAGCTGACACACATTGGGGTGGGTGCTGAAGCTGACACACATTGGGGTGGGTCCTGAAGCTGACACACATTGGGGTGGGTCCTGAAGCTGACACACATTGGGGTGGGTCCTGAAGCTGACACACATTGGGGTGGGTGCTGAAGCTGTCACACATTGGGGTGGGTGCTGAAGCTTACACACATTGGGGTGGGTCCTGAAGCTGACACACATTGTGGTGGGGGCTGAAGCTGACACACATTGGGGTGGGTCCTGAAGCTGACACACATTGGGGTGGGTGCTGAAGCTGACACACATTGGGGTGGGTGCTGAAGCTGACACACATTGGGGTGGGTCCTGAAGCTGACACACATTGGGGTGGGTCCTGAAGCTGACACACATTGGGGTGGGTCCTGAAGCTGACACACATTGGGGTGGGTCCTGAAGCTGACACACATTGGGGTGGGTCCTGAAGCTTACACACATTGGGGTGGGTCCTGAAGCTGTCACACATTGGGGTGGGTGCTGAAGCTTACACACATTGGGGTGGGTCCTGAAGCTGACACACATTGGGGTGGGTGCTGAAGCTGTCACACATTGGGGTGGGTCCTGAAGCTTACACACATTGGAGTGGGTCCTGAAGCTGACACACATTGGGGTGGGTCCTGAAGCTGACACACATTGGGGTGGGTGCTGAAGCTGACACACATTGGGGTGGGTCCTGAAGCTGACACACATTGGGGTGGGTGCTGAAGCTTACACACATTGGGGTGGGTGCTGAAGCTGTCACACATTGGGGTGGGTGCTGAAGCTTACACACATTGGGGAGGGTGCTGAAGCTGACACACATTGGGGTGGGTGCTGAAGCTGACACACATTGGGGTGGGTGCTGAAGCTGACACACATTGGGGTGGGTGCTGAAGCTGACACACATTGGGGTGGGTCCTGAAGCTGACACACATTGGGGTGGGTCCTGAAGCTGACACACATTGGGGTGGGTCCTGAAGCTGACACACATTGGGGTGGGTGCTGAAGCTGACACACATTGGGGTGGGTGCTGAAGCTGACACACATTGGGGTGGGTGCTGAAGCTGACACGCATTGGGGTGGGTCCTGAAGCTGACACGCATTGGGGTGGGTGCTGAAGCTTACACACATTGGGGTGGGTGCTGAAGCTGACACACATTGGGGTGGGTGCTGAAGCTGACACACATTGGGGTGGGTCCTGAAGCTGACACACATTGGGGTGGGTCCTGAAGCTGACACACATTGGGGTGGGTCCTGAAGCTGACACACATTGGGGTGGGTGCTGAAGCTGTCACACATTGGGGTGGGTGCTGAAGCTTACACACATTGGGGTGGGTCCTGAAGCTGACACACATTGTGGTGGGGGCTGAAGCTGACACACATTGGGGTGGGTCCTGAAGCTGACACACATTGGGGTGGGTGCTGAAGCTGACACACATTGGGGTGGGTGCTGAAGCTGACACACATTGGGGTGGGTCCTGAAGCTGACACACATTGGGGTGGGTCCTGAAGCTGACACACATTGGGGTGGGTCCTGAAGCTGACACACATTGGGGTGGGTCCTGAAGCTTACACACATTGGGGTGGGTCCTGAAGCTGTCACACATTGGGGTGGGTGCTGAAGCTTACACACATTGGGGTGGGTCCTGAAGCTGACACACATTGGGGTGGGTGCTGAAGCTGTCACACATTGGGGTGGGTCCTGAAGCTTACACACATTGGAGTGGGTCCTGAAGCTGACACACATTGGGGTGGGTCCTGAAGCTGACACACATTGGGGTGGGTGCTGAAGCTGACACACATTGGGGTGGGTCCTGAAGCTGACACACATTGGGGTGGGTGCTGAAGCTTACACACATTGGGGTGGGTGCTGAAGCTTACACACATGTGGTGGGGGCTGAATTCAATTCAACTGATGTATCTGCTAATCCGTCGTTTGCCTGTCATAATCAAAAGTTTGCATGTGACTTTTGTCAAGCGTTGCCTTTGCCAACAGTGTTAATAATGCCTGTATATGTGAATTAAATTACTATTGCTGCAAGACATCTGATAAATCAAAACGTCCCGCATACAGTTGTCATATTAAAAACTTAGCCTTCTGTTTTTGTCATAAAGAAACACTTTTGGGATAATAATTTCCAAAAAATATACAAAAGAATGTCTGAGCCCACCACGTGTTTGGCATCCATTTTTTTATGGCTTGATAATTTTTGCTAGGCGACAGGTCATGTGAGGGATAAGTCAACTCTTTATTTCCAATTGAACCAATTAGATGTATATATGTACAAGTGATAGATTTAAGAAGTTCAGATGGAAAGGGATAAAGTTGAAGCGCACTGCTTAATATGCACTTTACCCCAACATCAATATAACATGTGCATAATATTAATAGGAAACATAAATGTGTCGTATAATTTTAGTAACTAAAGAATATACATGAAATGCAAAAGTTAAATCTACTCCACTTTCCTTAACAATAAACAATTTAGTTACACTAATTTGTACTCATCAAGAACATATTTTTTTAGATTTCTGATAGTAATCAGATTTTTTCTATAATCATCTTAACAATTCCACAATTTAATATCATACACAGATTTAAACTTACACATCGAAAACACCTGTTCAAAGTAACATCATTTTTATCAACAGCCCCATATAAATATTTCATGAAACCTATATGTGAAAACAATCATCTAGAGCCACTTTTTGTTTTCACTAAATACGGATATGGGCATTTCTATAATTTGGGTACATTTTATGTCTCTATGATTACATTGGAATTTAGGCACCAAATATCAAAGGTAAAGATATATATTATATAATAATAAACGATTAGATTAATCCACCAATACAGGTTATATATAGTTTGTGTACAAATATGTGGCATTTTATCAATAATTTGTATGGTAAGTAGTATAGCTGCTGCATAATGGGTGTCCCTACGCACACTCTAACGTCGTTGAATCATAATAACTGATTTCTGAACGAAATTGTTGTTACCTAATATCGGTTATAACGACTGCAAAAAACCTGATTGAAACAATGCTTCAACAATTTGACGATTACGATGCACACATTTGCCAAAATAACAATTAGTATGGTTGTCCCTCAATATGTATGTCCACTCGGTTACTGTATAGATATAGAGCCAGTATAGATATCGAGCCAATCTGCAATCTGCTTAAAAGCTTGATCACCAGATGGCAGCACTGTATGTGTTTACGGTAGCAGTCAGTTTGGCGTTCGTCGTACATCGGATGAGGTCACATCAGCTTTCAAGCACGCAAAGGTAAGCATCCGACAGCTAAACATGTCCCCTCTGTTACACCACTTTTCATAGAGCACAATGATATCATATATGTCATAATTCATCCACGGATATATCAACGCTACTCATTTATGGTGAGCAAAATTTGCAGCAACTGCGAAAACAAATTGGATGCCGTAAGCCGCGAAAATGCAGGAATTTTCCACTCGGTTACTGTCCACTCGGTTACTATATCAATAGCAACCGAGTGGACAGTATAAGTAACCGAGAGGACAATTGCAATCAAACAACTAATAAAACAGTTACAGCATTGCATATTACATGTAAATACTATACTACTTATAGCATAACTAAAACTGTATGATATAGGCTATAATTATATCACATAATTATAATAGGCTATTTCAGGCAGGTAGAGTAGCAGATCGTAATATCACCAAAACAATCAACCAACATAATGCAACAGATTACTGACAATGCGCTATACACAGCAATTAATTATAGTTCTATAGTAAATGTATTGTGTATTGTGTTCCAGATGCCATTGACTTCCGCAGAGAAACAAAAGCGGTATAGAGCAAAGAGAAATGCCGACCCTGCAAGGCGGGCAGAGTTTTTACAGAAGGAACGAGAAAGCTGGCATAAAAGAAAGAAATTGGTGAACAGTCTGAGTGAGAGAGAGAAAAAGAGGACGCGGAAGATTTTGAAAAATTCAGAAGAGAATGCACGTAAACAACGCGACGAACAGCAAGTTATGATTGACTTGACACCGCCATCCACTCCAGTCGAGCCACGGTCATCACCGCCATCACTGCTGTCTCCAGCGATTCAACCTTCCAGACAATACATACGAGGGCGGAAGATCCGAAATCAAAACAAACAGGCCATGCGGAAAGAGCTTACAAAAATTAAGCATAATCTAGCTGTCCAGCGCACATTGACTGAACGCTTCAAGAAGAGATGGCAGCGAGAAATGAGGAAAAACAAGTTGCCTGACACTCCACGAACCAGAACTCGTAATCTACTGCGTCACGCAACTTCAAAGGTGGTTAGGAAAAGTCTTGAATTTCACAACGTGCTAGTGGATTCGATCAAGCAGCGCTATATGGAGACGAAATAAGAGCGCCAAAGGCAGCTCTTTGCGAGACTACTGACAGGATCACTGGTACGCCAGTACAGAATGCAGAAGTACGCGCAAGAGACGTTTGGCTTCTCAGCAAAACGTTGGCGATACAGGCATTGCTCTACCGAAAATCTCTTCATCAGGAAGAAATCTTCATCGTTGGGAGTGCGACTGAAGGAGCGGGTGGTGCGTTACTTCACAAGAGATGACGTCAGCAGAGTAATCGCCGGGGTGAGGAGTACATGCACTCTCCGAAAGGACAAGCAACAGAAGCGGTTACTTAACGACAGCCTGCAGAACCTGCATGCGAAATACCAAGCGGAGTTTCCGAACCACACCATCATTTTGCATTGTTCTGTAAGCTGCGTCCCTTCTACGTGGTCATCCCGAAGGAGAGTGATAGGCAGACTTGTTTGTGTAAAATATGCGAAAAGCTGAAGCTGGTGGTCGACAAACTAAAAGCCCTGAAGTGCTTGAGCCTGGACGTCGTGAACGTGGATCAATTGCTAAATGCGGTGACATGCGACAAAACAAGTGAGAAATGTATGCATGGAGGCTGCTCGCAATGTCAGGAGCCGCACGACCACATTCCACTCAAAGCAAGCGTCGACCTCAATGAGATGACTTCATGGCGAACATGGAAAACCGTCAAAGAGAATCGTGAGATTGCGAAAGAAATGAAGCAAGTGACAATGACCGTGAAAACAACATCCGAGGGGACAGTCAGCGACTTAATAGGCGAGTGCAGCAGTCTTCTGCTAAGGTACAAGAAACACGCGTTCAACATCCACCACCAGTTCGCATTCAGTCGAAAGTTGCAACAGAATATCAAGGAAACCGAGTGCATCATTCATGTCGATTTCGCAGAAAACTACATAGCAAAGATGGAGAGCGAGATCCAGAGTGCGCATTTTGGAGCCTCGAAAGTTCAAATCACCCTGCACACAGGCATATACTACGTGGGAGGACCTGAGAAAAAAGCGACATCATTCTGTTCAATATCGGACTCGCTACAGCACAATCCAGCAAGTATCTGGGCGCATCTGGATCAGATCTTGGATGACATCCAAAAGAAACACCGACAAATCGACACTATCCACTTCATGAGCAACGGGCCAACAACACAATATCGCCAGAAGGGAAACTTCTTCCTCTTTCTCGACATGCTCTCTAAACGGCAAATGAAGCTAGGTATGTTACGGCAACTCTCCTATTAGGCTGATATAGACTAACAATATATAATTATATAAATCACAGCTTATTATAACTAATAGTCTACTACTACATCTACTAGCCTATATACTGGTACATGCTGTTTCCGCTGCCTCCGCCGCCACCGCCTAAGTTTTGTTGGTCACAAGTCTGTAACAGTGCATGCTATAATGTCTGTTGGTTTTCCAGGGACGTGGAACTTCTCCGAAGCTGGCCACGGAAAAGGCGCACCAGATGGTATCGGAGCGACGGTGAAACGTCTAGCAGATCGACTCGTCCTCCGTGGAACTGACATCCCGGACGCTGTAACGATGTTCGAGAAGCTCCAGCCACACACCTCCGTCGCACTGTATCTAGTCAGCAAAGATGCAATACTAGAACGTACACAACATCTGGCCAAGCATAATCTGGTGCCAGTGCCAGGTACCATGACCATTCATCAGTTGATTTGCCTTGCACCAGACACGATGACCATGTACCACCGCAAACTGAGTTGCATGTGTAAGGCAAATACTATGTGTGATTGTTTCACTCCCACTGTCTTTACTTTTCGTGACTTAGGCCTACCGGTAGCCAGCAAAGATACAGTCGGCACTGCCATGGGCGTGGGTTCATTCGAATTAGACAGCCACGTAGTTGTCTCGTATGACGGGGCGCCATACCCAGGTCTAGTTGTCGATACCGACAACGCAGACGTGCAAGTAAAATGTATGCATCGCGTAGGAGATAACCGCTTTTATTGGCCTATGCGTGATGATGTCTGTTGGTATGGACCAGACGCTATATTAGCAGTTATTCCTGCTCCACAGCCAGTCACCTCCAGGCATTTCTGTATCGATGCTTCGATATGGAAACAGGTGACAGCATGAATTGTTTCTAGCTCGAGCTCTTGTCATAATCATTTCCTCAGATCATAGCAACTAGCCTACATGGCCATTCACAGATATCGCCATCAATTGATGTGGCCTATAGTTGACATGTTTTCCAATAAAAACGTTCATTGTTTGACATAATTATTACACGTGTGACTGTAGTCGGATAGCGTGATATGAACAACATGTCCACTCTGTTACCATATCGTCCACTCGGTGACTTGCTTGTCTCCTCGGTTACTGTGACTAACGACAACCATATAAACACAGCAAGTGTAAAAGTGCACATCTTACGACCGTAGATGAATAGCGTTCTTTATTCTTAACACATACAAGCGTTTATGATGAATGCTAGCCACAAATGCAAATGCTATAAGCAGTAAAGCAATGCAATATTATACAATTTTATAAGGTGCAATAACAAGATTTCTGCTGGTCAATGTAAGAAAGTATTTCATTTTGGGCTAGCTAAAACAACTTAGAAGCAAATATAACTGGGATTTGCGCCTAAATGTATCTACAAAAAAACAAAAAATTACATTAGAATGGAAGTAACAGAGTGGACATTTATTGAGGAGACGGGTAGCCCAGTATTTTTTTTTGTAAAAGTTACAATGGTTGAACTGTCCAACTTGCAGCGATGGCAATAGTAAGCGCCACGCTAAACAATTAGTAAAAAACACAGCGATTATTTAAAAACTGGATTTGTGGAAAATGAATATTCAAAATGTACCCGAATTATAGAAATTCCCATATGTTTCCTCTTTTGCGAAAGACAACCACTTATCATGAGCCTAGGAATGATACACCTAATAAACCAATAAACACGCTGGTACATTCTGAAAGTATTACTCATTTACTGTAAAGTAAACTGTCGAACTTACCCGACATCAATGAAATCCCATAGCCACGTTTCAGGAAAGTAGTTCCGGATTTCAAAGGGTACACCAGATTTTTCTACGAGTGCGTCTCCCCGCCGCATATTTTTTCTCTTAAAGTTTCGCCCTGTAGGAATAGACAAAAATATGACGGAATCATAGATTTATCACCGATAAATTAGCAAGCCTATTTAATATGATTTGCTGCAGTAAATGCTATTAGGCATGATTGGATATGGGGACGGTTTTTTAACAAGTGGTTCTCTGTGTCTTGCAATGTTTAACCGTATAACATTAATATGTACAGATGAATTTGTTTAATAGTTGAATTATTGTTTAGATATCATTTCAGTTTATAGATAATAGCAACATTAAATAATAAAGTAGCAAATCATTACTATTGAGTTCCCATCAACACTCACGACTCAAAAATCCACATTTATAATCTATCGAGAACAAGGTTTGAATAAATGTTGAAAATAAACTAACTATGTTTGAGAATTTCACATGCTGGTTATGACATTATGAAGCTCATTTCACTTCTATATGTTTAACGTTAGTTGTTTTACTTAATCATGGGTGGTGCAAGTACCTGAACCGATGCTGAAATTGTATGTAAGCAATCATCACGTGACCTGACCAAAGGGCTGCCTAGAGTCCAGAGGGTTTCTTTTGTTTATTCATGAATCATTTTGGAGGGGAAACAATGTCACCCACACGCACGCAGCCATTAACACTAAGTTACGACAAAAACTGTAAAGAACAAGTTATAATCACACAGGAAAGAATACAAAAATTCACTTTATATCGAAGAGATCCAGACCCCAAGGCTGGTTACTTACTACTGAACATTTTCCGGTGTCTCCGACCCTCGCATGGTCGCGTCTCCAAGGTCAAATCTGACATCACCATTACGCCTACCTCCTGTAATGATGTTACAATGACACGTTGTAACATGCTGTCACGTGACACACCCAAGTTGTACACACAATATTAAAACAAAGGTGATATGATCTAAGCAACTCATAGCCTCATTAACTAGGACACACAGCAGCCGCCAGTGACATGTGAGGCTTTTGTGTCTTTGGCAGATCACTCAGATGCACATGTGACAGAACAGCAACAAGATTATGAAAGATATTGTTCATGGCTCCAAGATTCCATTAGACAGCAAGAAATAAACTTACTTTGGAGCAATTGTTGAAACATATGCGACATTTCAACCCATCTACATCAGACCATGTGACATCAGTGCGTGACCAAGATCCGCTGTAGATGGGTCGAAGCGTCGCATATGTTTCAACAATTGTTCCAAAGTAACTATATTTCTTGCTGTCTAGAAGGAAGATTGTGTTTGTTTTCATATATTGAAAATGTGCAAGAAACAAAAATAAACTATTAATGTGAAAATAATAAAATTGTTATTATTTTCACATTGTTGTGTTATTATAACTCAATCTGTCCTGTAGATTGTAAATAAATACAATCTAAAAATCATGTAGTTATTATGTTATTGTGGAAATAAAATCTATTGTGTTATAAATAAAATAAGTAATTTCTCTAAGTTTTTCCCAAAGCTTTGATTCTCCATGACAACTGCTCAAACAAGTGTCAATTGTGGCAGACAAGTAAGTTTTAAAATTGACTTGTCCACAGACAAGTATAAATTCTGTCTTATTTCTACCACTGCAGGATATACTCACCTTGAAAGCAATCATGGAGTCACCAAAACTTGAGAATCTACCACCACGGAATCGTTTGCGGCTGATGCGTCTTCGTGAGTAGACCACTTTTAAGAGAATGGGAGAAAAAAGAGATGAACTATGATAACATTTTTATTGTTAACAAAGTGCATATGCAATACATGCATTTTGACTTAAAAACAGTAGTAATGACAGTTAAAAACAGTAGTAACGACATAATACTAATATAATTGGAGTGACAGAATAGCTGCAACATGTATAGTAAAACATCTGAATAATATTCCTTATAATTGTTGGCTAAATATGCTTTAACCTTTTTCGAGTATACCTGTTATTTTACTTTATACATTATTTTATACCTACGTTATTTTACTTGAATCCTACGTCATATCTTTACATTGCATTGATAATTACTGCTATTTTAAAGTTCCTCAGGTTCTACCAATGCAGTAGGGATTCCCATCACACATTAGTTACAGCCCACTGTTTGACACAGCTTAAAACCTACATGCAACTGTCCAGTTTAACAGGGTCTACTGGGTTAACCATTTTAGTACTATAGACAGTATAGTACAACCCTGAGTCTGACCAGCTGTGACCACTGTATACTGCATTCCCAGTGAATATGCAAGACAGCGGACTACCTCACTTCAAGTCAAGATTTGTACAACAAAAATTTATATTATGAATAGGAATGTTATATATTTTCGGAAGTGTGATAATCAGTGAGTAAAATGAGCCATATCATTTTACATTCCGTCATCATGGTAACCAGCAATCCAAGATGGCCACCAAGTTTTCAACATTTTTGCAGTTGCTGAACACAGTTGTATACTAAGTTCGACGACATCACTATTGATCGTCAACATCCGACAAAGATTCTTTGCTAAAACTATCCAATAATCTGTCCAAAACATACAATGGTAAATCGCTAGTTGAAGTAATGCCGTCCGCCATTGTGGCCACTGCACATTTTGATAATCCGTCTTAGACTTAGCCTTAGGTGATTTATTCCAAACAGCCCACACTTGAGCTAACGCAGGAGTTGTATGATGCTTGTTTGTGCGCATGCGTTGTGGGTAGTTTGTTTGTTTATTTAAAAAAAAATTAAAACACCAAAAATCTCCGTAAACTATTATTGAGCAATAATAAACAGTGACCACTGCTGAATAGCTAATTTATTCGCCTTGACAACTTACACAACAAGTGGCTCCACGTAGTGGATAATTATGAGTAAAAACGATTTGAATAGCAGACATTAATGCCGAATAAACAGCCTGTCGTACTGAAGCATCACAGACAGTGCGGCCGGAAATCTGACCTGTCGCACTGAAATGGTTAATGTTGTCTGTTGACACAAGCCTCTGCCAATTACATGTTAGTCACAGTTACCATCAAACAATAGCAGGCAGAACAATCTTATCTCCACACTGGGGTGGGGGTGGTGTGTATGTAATACACAATCAATTGGCACTCTGACAAAATGTGAACATTTAGCTTTTTGGGAGGCCCTGAGGTGCTCTTAGAATGATTCAATCAAATACAAATTTCTTGTGTACAGTGACAGTACCCTAAGTGACGTCTGTACAAAATTAGAGAAAAAGTTATTGAACAGTTTTTGAAATAACAGAAAAGACAACCTCTGATCCATGCAAGACACAGACTCCGCATGTGACAGGTGTTGTAGGAAAAGGGATTAGTTGTGTGACGGGGAGTAGCCAGCCAGTTATAAATAGAGTTGCATGGCTAATTTAGTTAGCAAATTTAGCATTTTAGGGGACCTTTGTTGCCATTAAGAATGATTCAATCAAATACAGATTTATTGTGTATAGTGGCACTACCACATGAAATGTCTATGCAAAATTTGAGAAAAAGTTACTGAAGAGTTTTTGAAAAGTTTTTGGGGGCCATTAGGTGCCCTTAGAATCGGTATGACTAAAAGGCGCACGACCACGCACGACCACGAACGACCACGCACGACCAAAATGTATGTAGTGTTGGTAACCAAGCGGGCTGTTGGTGGCACGTAGGAGATATGTGTGTGCAGCTCGCCAAATTTCAGTTATGTACTTCACATTGGAGTAACAAAATTCGCAACTTTTATCATCACTTGTGGTAACCCTCCGGTTCCATTCGAATTTGGCGTAGTGGCGCTACCTGACGGGTAACACTAAACTAAAATATTTGTGTTACTAGATCCATCCACTGACTTATTTATAACTGGATAGCGAGTATTAGCGACCTAGCCTGTTTTATTGTAATATTGAGACAGCCAAGCCCAAGCTGCAGATCTGATATCTGGATTAGGCCCACTCATTAGCCTAGGCAATAAGGTTTATACATCATACATACACTGCCTACAGACAGTGTCAGATGGTTAGTGTAGAAGGATCAATTTCAGTAATAAACTCAATGAGTTTTGCCTAATATATACTCTTGACATTAACATCGTTATGGTAATTCGTTATTTAAAGGATACTATACTGTTATTGCTTAAAAAGTTAATGACGTTATGTTCTGGGTCAATGTTCGACGGCGATGTATTAGGGGATTTGACATTATGTAGACATATCTGACTCTGAGAAGTTCGTTATAATACTATTATACACATATAGGATCTACCTGTACTGGTCACACATTATGTACAATCGAAAAAATTTGTGTTTCAAAAACATTTATTCTGAAAAATCAATACAAATAATACTAAATTCAACACGCTCATAATTCACAATTATTTTGTGTAAGGACTAACGACAGCCAAATATGACTGCATATCTCCATGCACCAGTACGCAACTGAAAGACAAAAATATGTGTTAGCACATTATATATATGTCCACATATAGTAGGCCTATATGTTTATACTGTTAATATTTACACCTTTCCTATAGACAGCGTATCAGAGATTCGTGTTACTGTTCTTAGTTCACATAATAGTAATATAAATTACTTTAGGTAGATCCACGGTAGAAACCAACGGGAAGGTAACAGTATTCTTCTACCATATGTTTTATGAATATGCAGTATGATGTATGTCGAGACTGTATATAGTGCCATATTCTGTCACTTTGTAGACGGGAGTTAGAAATTAAATATCACTGAAAGAATTTACTATTGTAGTCACTATCGTGGAGCTATTTTTTGAGATAATGTAAAATGTTACAGGTTACCCACAACACCAGACTTAGCGTAACATTAGTTTAATCTAAGGGAATTAATATGGTGATGCCAAAAATAATTATTACAACATAAGTTCAGTTTTGAAATGTCTGATGGTGTAAAACAGCACCAAGGAATGTAGCAAACTACATTAATAATATATAGGCCTATACTTTGTAAAATGTGACAGAATATGGCTTAATTAATGATGTGTTAAGTATGCACATATTGTACCTGGAAATAACTCAAAAACGTTAGTTACATAACAGGGCATACTGTCACCACCTATACTCCTGTCACACAAACCATCATCACCACGTAATTGTATTTGGATAGAAATTAAAACGTTAGTGACATAACAAAAGCAACACCATTACCGGCTATTGTTCTTCCATTCAGACCACCTTCACCACTTAATTGCATCTGGGTAGAAATTGAAATGTTGGTGACATAACAAAAGCAACACCATCACCGCCTATTGTCCTTCCATTCAGACCACCTTCACCACTTAATTGCATCTGGGTAGAAATTGAAATGTTGGTGACATAACAAAAGCAACACCATCACCGCCTATTGTCCTTCCATTCAGACCACCTTCACCACTTAATTGTATCTGGGTAGAAATTGAAATGTTGGTGACATAACAAAAGCAACACCATCACCGCCTATTGTTCTTCCATTCAGACCACCTTCACCACTTAATTGTATCTGGGTAGAAATTGAAATGTTGGTGACATAACAAAAGCAACACCATCACCGCCTATTGTTCTTCCATTCAGACCACCTTCACCACTTAATTGTATCTGGGTAGAAATTGAAATGTTGGTGACATAACAAAAGCAACACCATCACCGCCTATTGTTCTTCCATTCAGACCACCTTCACCACTTAATTGTATCTGGGTAGAAATTGAAATGTTGGTGACATAACAAAAGCAACACCATCACCGCCTATTGTTCTTCCATTCAGACCACTTTCACCACTTAATTGTATCTGGGTAGAAATTGAAATGTTGGTGACATAACAAAAGCAACACCATCACCGCCTATTGTTCTTCCATTCAGACCACCTTCACCACTTAATTGTATCTGGGTAGAAATTGAAATGTTGTTGACATAACAAAAGCAACACCATCACCGCCTATTGTTCTTCCATTCAGACCACCTTCACCACTTAATTGTATCTGGGTAGAAATTGAAATGTTGGTGACATAACAAAAGCAACACCATCACCGCCTACAGTCCAGTCACTCAAACCACCATCACCACCTAATTGTATCTTGGTAGAAATAAAAATGTTAGTAACACCATCACCGCCTATTGTCCTGTCATTCAGACCACCATCACCCCACCATCACCACCTAATTGTATCTGGATAGAAATTGAAATGTTAGTGACATAACAAAGCAACACCATGTGAATCAATCAAGCTTAAGCTCCGGTAGTTTATCTCACTGTTACTATCGTACTTAGAAAATATAATGATAACTGTATCTAGATCTAAGTACTTGCTATGTTGTATTTCACATGCAAACGTCCGATACCAAAAAACAAATGCACGTCCAACACAGTTACATCAATGAAAATTTGAGATCCATGTGAATACATCCAACACCATGCATGTTTTCATTGTATGGCTGGAATACCTACAGGATGGAACAGAGTCTGTACAAGTGACAATATTGTCATAGTTGGTTCTTAAATAATATATGACAGTAAAACGTTGTGGCACTTTCTATCCCAGGATACAGTGCATGATTAAAGTGTCCGAAATGTACGTCCGACACCATGGAACTGCCCTCTTACACAGTGTCTGGACAATGGACAATGTTTTGTCTTTTATGTGCCAGAATCTGTGTGAATGAATCAGTCTTAGCTCCAAATAGTATTTCTGTCATTGTTAGAACCTTATTTGGAAAATGTTATTACAATTGTATATATTTTTTATGTTGTCATATTTCTAACTGTTACAACTGTCCATCTTAAATTAGAATTGAATAAACAAGAATATTAGAACAAGAAAAACAGCTTTTCTGTTGTTTTTATTGCCTTATATAAACAACAACTTTTTGGTGTCACATGTTATGCTGCAACGCCTCGCTCATTAAAATGAATTTTGTGTTTTTGTTTGCTTTGTTTACGTAATACTGAACTCAATTCAAATGAATTCACCATGTTTTATATTATTGTTATTGCTTTTATTAAATACTCACAAAAACGTATTTGTAGGAAATGTTTCAGTTCAAGGTGTTGCGTGCGTAACGGTGTCACACCAGATGTCCGCATAACTGTATCACAAAGATCACAGTTGCAACTATTGTAACGGCATCAGATATTTTCTGTAACTTAAGTAATTCACATTCAACACTAAAAAGTAAAAATTCTTTCTCCTATGTGACAGCAGCACATGTTTGGGTGTCACGCTGTTATGCATGCAACAACTTCAATATTATCAGCTTGAAACCATTTTTTTTTTAAATCTCTTCTCTCAAGAACTTTTATACAAACTGTTTTAGAATCTATAGACATTTCTCTTTACAGCATACGTAAAATTGAATTCAAAATCAAAATATAAAAATAATGCAGTTTGTCAACCAAACATTGACCAATACCCGGTACTGTAGAATGACTAAATTATTAAAACATTTTTTGCCAAACACCAATGTTCCTCTGTGCCATGTTCTTAATTTGAGTAGTATCACCAGATCACCATATCAAGTATTGGGATCTGGTAACAATTTATGTGGTACTGTAATTTGAGACATTTTGTAGAACTGTCATAATTTATTTGTCAGATACAAAAAAAATTTCTGCAATCTGTTTATGATATCTAGCATACATAAGTTGTTGAATACAACAGTAATGATACAATATATATTGGTATATATCATTACTGTTCTATTCAACAACTGTTTTTATACTTATATATACAACATTTCTTTATAGTGCAAGTTATATTTTTGTTACAAACTATATACAATATTTACCTTCATAAAATAGGAATTTATTAAATAAAAAGTTTAGTTAAATTAAAACATATTAGGAGCTATGCATTTAAACAATTACAGTTAATGACCCAAATGGTAATTTTATATATGGATCTAGGCAATTCCTGTGTAGTGTCATTAGACCCTCCTGCCTCGATGTTCAGTAGTACTGGACAATCTGATGTGCCACTCTGAACAGCTCCAGACACTTGGTGGTCTGAATGCATACCCTGGGGGGACACCCAGGGATGGGAGCTGCAGTGCCAGTCTGTACAGCTCCAGACACTTGGTGGTCTGCATGCATACCCTGGGGGGACACCCAGGGATGGGAGCTGCAGTGCCAGTCTGTACAGCTCCAGACACTTGGTGGTCTGCATGCATACCCTGGGGGGACACCCAGGGTTGGGAGCTGCAGTGCCAGTATGTACAGCTCCAGACACTTGGTGGTCTGCATGCATACCCTGGGGGGACACCCAGGGGTGGGAGCTGTAGTGCCAGTCTGTACAGCTCCATACACTTGGTGGTCTGCATGCATACCCTGGGGGGACATCCAGGGGTGGGAGCTGCAGTGCCAGTCTGTACAGCTCCAGACACTTGGTGGCCTGCATGCATACCCTGGGGGGACAGCCAGGGGTGGGAGCTGCAGTGCCAGTCTGTACAGCTCCATACCCTTGGTGGTCTGCATGCATACCCTGGGGGGACACCCAGGGGTGGGAGCTGTAGTGTCAGTCTGTACAGCTCTAGACACTTGGTGATCTGCATGCATACCCTGGGGGGACACCCAGGGGTGGGAGCTGCAGTGCCAGTCTGTACAGCTCCAGACACTTGGTGGTCTGCATGCATACCCTGGGGGGACACCCAGGGGTGGGAGCTGCAGTGCAGTTAAGATAATCTTGATTACTTGGCTCAATGTGTGCTGACTCTCTTTGATTTTATCATTGTGGGGGAGAGACTCTGGGTACATTGCAAATATGCCAACCTTGAGAAATTATCTAACATATGCCCAGTTTTTCAAGTTGATGGACAGCAATCCCACACTTGCACCATACATATATTGGCTAATTATTTGTTAGTCCCGATTATGTGCAATTTCTTGCGTGTCTCAGTTTCCATCCTTTATTGTAAAAACGTATACTGTGATGTCAAAAATTATATACCTTTCATTACGTTTGATTTGATACACATTCCCATGAACCAAGGCTAATATTCAATATATTTCGATATAGGGTTTTGACCAAAACCTACATGAAATTACATTTTAGAAAAAAAATGATGATCTTAGATAACATTATAAAACATGGTGTGTAACAATTTACGTAACTGAGCCGAATGTATCAACATTTATCTGTTTGTTGCTAACGAATAATATACATTGCAAAACCTGTTGACACTTGGGCCTGAATTAACATGCATGCCATTTATAATAAACATGCAGCAAAATAATGTCTTTTCAAATGTTTTATTTATACAGATACAAGTGATCAGACTGGATATTTTAGGGTGCTTATATTATAGCCGGGGTACTGCTAAATACTCTAAGAAATTATATTTGCAAGCAGTTAATGACCCGCTAAGATTGATTTAACTTGGGATTTGTGTATTAGTATCACTGTAGAAAATCACACACAGTGACCCTTTAATGCATGGACTTTACCAGAAACTCCAGGACCCAGTATTCCAGCAGTGCCCAGCTTGTAGGCACAATTAACTGAAATGGCACCACAGTACCTCATGAAAGAAAAACTTAATTGAGAATAGCTGTTTTATGCATACATACACACTCATATATATATATATATACAGCCCCTGTATATATATATATATATATATATATATATATATATATATATATATGAATAATGATTTTCAATATACACTGTACATAATTTTGGAGAAAAAAATGGGTCGTTATAGCAAAATCGATCTTAAGTCTTAACACATGTCTGGTAATTTGTATAGTCAGATTTTCAGTTATTACTAAATTTGTAGTTGTAACTTTATTTCTTGTGACTCCATTTGTCTTTTTTCTGTGACATTTCTGTGACTAACTATAATATATATATATATATATATATACATACATAATATATATAATATACAGCTGTATACATATCATATTTAGGGGCATCACTCCAGTCAAACCACACAGGTGGGCAAGTATCTTGATACAATTAACAATGATCTAAGTAGCATTTCTACAGATTGGCATTCTGTCATACCAGTATACATACTGTCATTAGGGTGCCCCCTCTAGTTCACAACTATTTAGATATCTGCTTATCCAACCTTGTGCAGCCAAGCATATAACTGATACTGCCAGAGCACACTTATCAACATGTTAGTCATTTCCTTTAATTGTCAACTAATTAAGAGGATGTCAGTCCACAATCATTAAAATATCTACACTTTCACATACAATTTATTAGTAAAAAAACGATGGTACAGAAGGTAAGTTCTTATGTATCACAGTATCCAGTCCTCAGGTCTGATCAAGGCGCTTTACACTACTCCCTGGCAGACCTGTTCAATTGAACACTATCTCAACTTCACTGGGAAACATCCACAATGAATGGAGGTTGATTCCTGTGTGCAGTATATGTTTGTTTGACATGTAATCAAAATTATACAACATAAATATACATATTACACTACTTATAAATTTGCAATACTGCAGTATATATATATATATCTTATATAATTTATAAATAACCTTTTAGTTTAGTTGCCTAAATGCACTTTTCAAATTATAAACACTAATATATATATACAGATTGTTTAATTACAGAAACAAATACCTAAATGATAGTTTGGCATTCCTGAAAAAAATTATTTTGTTTCAAAGAGAAACAAAGCAATATTATATCGCTGACTACCCACGAATCAGCATGTCTTCCAGTTCTGACAGTCAAGTGGATCAATTTCTGGAGGGGGGGACATTACAGAATTATCGTTGGTGGGTAAAACGAGCACATATATTTTTTCAATTCAATTCAATGCTTTATTTCAGACACAAATACATATAGTGATACATATATCGTTCCATATACCCCTACCACTGTTAAAATTATAGTAGAAGCACGTTATATAATACATTTAACAGAGGTTATGATAACATATTACTTTTAAACGTATGCCATAAAATTGTTCAAATAACATCCAAATGCCCACACATATTAGGAAATGGTTCGGAATTTGGATGAACATCTTGCCAGTTTTGTAACACATTCTAACAAACTCTACAGGTGTGTAAAACTGTTATCTACCCTGTCAGGGTGTTTCATTGGTAATTGTAATTTATTCTGTGTAATTAAAAGGTACATCAATTATGATTTATTACAATATTATAATGGTAATATGAGGAATATTATTTATGCATCTATATGATATATTGCAAACAACATCCATTTCTGGTCAGTCCAAAGCCACATGCCTGATAATAACACTACACTATTTAGTGTACAGTTGAAAGTCTACAATTCCTTACCAGAAGTCTGAAACAGATTAAGCCTGTCCATCCTTATCCAGAAGGCAGGGTAATTGTTTGGTCAGTTTGGCTAGGGTGCAACTAATTGCAGACCATGATTCCCAGGGGGTATCATAAAGCCTTCTGAAATACAGACTGGCTTCATGCTGCTGCTTAGTCCTAACTACCTATGTACACCTGTAACTGAATAGAGACTAGATTGAAAAGTATTGTTATAATAAAAAATCAGGTTATTCTTTTCCAAACAACTAGTTGGTAGAACACATTACCGAAATAATCAAAAATTTGAAAGTTAGATTTGAAGCCACAAAAAGTTATTATTTCTGTGCATAAGTTTTACCTGACCTCACACCAGATGCCTCACCATGGTACACACCACCACTTAGAAATGAGGATCACCACTCAACTGTTCCGTCTGAACTTACTCCAGATATCTCGCCACTAACTATTTCACCAGCCAGAAGTGAGGATGAATTCCAAAATTCACAGGTGTGCACACCACTACCATCTCCATCAGTGCCGGTCAACGAACAGTCGCAGTGTGACTCAACATCACCACCACTCCCACTAGAGATAACCATTGGCACAGATGAACATATTATCTGGAGGTGATGACCTTCCTAAAAAGGCAAGTTACTTTAAACAAAAGACCTATATATTCTTTGTTTAGATGGCATAGTGGGTCATGAATGTATGTCAGTAGGTCTAAAAGAGAATCAGTTTTTTGTTTTCGATAACACTGCTAATATTCGTCGCCATCACAACATCACGAAGAACCAGTTTTGGGATGATTGTGGGGCTTGGGTGAGTGGTCCCACAAACACTGCCATGAACTATCTGAGGTAGTACTGCATGACAACGTGTATGGAACTGTGTTCTATAAAAGAACAGTTGGTGGGAGGCAACGAATTGTCACCCCACTGGAGCCCCAACCACACCCAGAGTCCATACACAGTTATATACAGGGCTTATGCTAAACATACACAGAGTGGACTGTATAAACGCAGGATATCATGGATTTAGCCAAATATGATTATGGCATTTCTAGATGGCAAGCAGAAGGTTGCAGTTGCAGAGGTTATATGTACATTTCCAGGTCGGGCGCCTCATGGAAGCAGCAAACATTGTAGCAGAAATTACATTCCTACCAAAGGAGCTGTAATTGATAACATAAAGGAGCAAGATCCACACAAGTCCCCCAAACCAGGTGTGGCAGAGACTGGCTGATTCTGGAGAGATGGGTGGTCCCAGGTCGCGAAAGCAAGTAGCAAATATGAGGTATAGGAAGAAAAAGCGGCAGCTATCACAGAAAAACCAGGTTGATTTCACTGATTACGTGCAGAACTTTGAGACAATGGTAAAGACCCATGAATCTGTGCAGTGAGTAGAAATTAGGAAGGACAAGGTGCCTGGAATAAATGTATATAGAGAGAACCAGCTGCCTGACATCAAACGTTTCTGCTGCTATGCTCCACTCGCTCACTCTACTGTTCTTGGCGTTGACAAGACTTAACTTATGCGACTTCCATGTTACCATTTGTGTCTTTTGGCAACAGTGTTCGGCAATAGTGACTTTTTAAGTTATAACAGTTTCTTCAGCCACCTTGGTCGTAAGCTATGAGATTTAACAAGATTTAACAAGATTGCCACCCAGAGAATTAACTCTAGGTGGCAGGTGGACAAGGAAGCCCTTTGGCTTATCGAGAGTCCGACCCTTTTATCTATGTGTATCCCGCCCGAGGTATGTGTCGATTTTATTTTTAAACATATTCACGCTACTAGCACCTACACAATCAGCAGGTAATATGTTCCATTCATTTACAGTCCTTTGTGAAAATGAAAACTTTCTTATATCCAATCTACTCTGCTCCTTTGCTAATGCAAGTTCATGTCCTCTAGTCCTTCTATCTTTCTTAACTGAGAAAAACATATTTCTATCAATATTTTCATAACCCTTCAATATTTTAAACAATTCTATCTCATCTCCTCTCAATCTCCTTGTCTCTAGTGTTGTTAAACCGTATTTTTTAGGCGTATTTCGTAACTAAGATCCCTCAGATTTGGTATCATTTTAGTTGCTCTCCTCTGCACTCTTTCTAGCATATCTATGTCCTTCCTGCGATATGGCCTCCACGCTTGAATACAATATTCTAAATGAGGCCTAACTATTGTTTTGTACAGCGGTATTATTAGCTCTTTTTCTTTATACGTTATGTTTCGCCTAATTAATCCAAGGATTTGATTTCCCTTTGAAGCTGCAATTCCGCACTGCTCTGAAACCTTCATATCAGCACTAATGGTTAACCCTAAGTCCTTTTCTTTTACAGTAGTACTTAGTACAGTACCCCCCATTGTATATTCTACTTCTTCGTTCCCATGTCCTGTGTGGAGGCATTTACATTTCCCAACATTGAACAGCATTCAATGGGGGACACCATCACACTCCATCTTTGGCACAGATGATGAGAAGGCAATGAAGCAAGCCATGCAAACAGCTTTTCCAGATTCTAACCTACTCAATTGCACCTGACACCTGAAACAGAATGTAGACGCCTACCTAAAAGACAAGATTATTGAAGTAACTATATTCGCACTGCTTTCTTTTGAAGTTTAAAAATGCGATGGGCTTGATGACCCCACACCAATATGCCATAATTAATCTTTTGAAGTTAGTTACATTACAAGCAATTAAGCTGAATATCTTGCAAAATCGTAACGGATTATGTGGCAACGGCTGTCTGTTGACATTGATACTGACAGATCAGTGACAGTGGTGGACGTCGTACGATACGTATCCTCAATCAAAAGACAAAGCCTCAATGCAGAAATTCCATACCTTCTCGCAAAAAATGTACAGTAATGGTAAAGTAACATGCCAAAAATAAATCTTTAATATATGGTTTACTGGTATTGTTAAATTAACATTTATTTTTTGCAAGTTACTACCGTTACTTAGCACTTTTGCGATGTTCTTATTATCCTTATAGTTATAATGCCATTCGCCAGGTGGCGCTACAGTGTCAAGACTAGATGTTCGTCCGGAAGATCGGATAAAATGCCTAAATTGTGTAACTCCTGGGTGAAATACAGACCCAAAATGTTTAATAATGCACACACAAAACCACCAACGGTCAAACTATCTACTAACACATTACATTACATGGCCGTGCGTGGTCGTTTGTGGTCGTTCGTGGTCGTGCGTGTTCGTGCGCCTTTTAGACAAATCCCTTAGAACGATTCAATCAAATACAGATTGCTCGTGCGAAGTAGCAGTACCCTAAGATACGTATATACAAAATTAGACAAAAAGATACTGAACGGTTTCTAAGATACGGCAGCAAATGGCGGACGGTGGACGGCAGACGCAGAGTGATGGCTAGTCCGTTGGACCTTCGGCCCAAAGGACTAAAAATTGGGGTACGTGAAAAAACAGTGCCCACAACAAACATAAGTTTACTAATTTATAAGTCTTGGATTATTTGTTGAGGGCAGTGAACCAGACATTGACAGTTGAAATTATTAATAATAATAAGATAACTTCTATAAAGTATATATAAGGTATATATATATATATATATAAGGTAGGCATTTCTGTCAAAATCAAAACACTTAGAAGACAAGACCCAGACAGCTGTTTTTGGTTCGGGTGTAGAATAGGGCTGTGCAACCTAACACTAGGTTCACTGTGGTGAATTGGGCTGTGCAACCTAACACCTGGTTCACTGTGGTGAATAGGACTGTGCAACCTAACACCTGGTTCACTGTGGTGAATATGGCTGTGCAACCTAAAACCTGGTTCACTGTGATGAATAGGGCTGTGCAACCTAACACTCGGTCCACTGTGGTGAATAGGGCTGTGCAACCTAACACCTGGTTCACTGTGGTGAATAGGACTGTGCAGCCTAACACCTGGTTCACTGTGGTGAATAGGCCTGTGCAACCTAACACTCGGTTCACTGTGGTGAATAGGCCTATGCAACCTAACACCTGGTTTACTCTGGTGAATAGGGCTGTGCAAACTAACACCCGATTCACTGTTTTAGTCATTAATAAAGAAAGACGTAAGATAAAAATGGCCTATGCTTTAACATGGAAAAAATTCAATAACAAAAAGTGGTCGCATACCTTTACGATAATAGCTCCTACGCTTTAACATGGTGAAAACGGCCTATCCTTTAACCCGGGAGCGGTCTGGAGCAAAATCCCTATCTCTTAACATCGGGTGAAAACGGCCTATCCTTTAATCCGGGAGCGGTCTGGAGCAAAATCCCTATCTTTTAACATGGGATTTGCACCGGGAACGGATTGCGTAAATCGTACTTAACCTACTATACTACTGACTTACCAAAGCCCGAGTGTCGCTTCCTATCACAGTAGTTGTCTGGGAGCCGTGGCAAGGAGTCCGCCTTGAGGTCGTACTGGCTCAAGTGCTCAAAAACCTGAAGAGACATTAGGGAATCAAGCCTTGATGCAGGATAACATTTTGTAATCAATTTGTTTTCCTTCTTTCCTGTCTTTGCTCCATTTATGCAGGAAGCAGTTTTGACCAGTCCAAAACTGTCCAGGTATATACACATGGACATACAATCCAGTCTAAACACACACACACACACACACACACACACACACACACACACACATATGTATATGTGTAACACAAAGTTATTAAAACATAATGGACATATGAATAACAGTGACAGTCAATATGAGTAAGCTTTTTTCTTTGCGCCAGAAATTTTCACCCATCCAAATTCAATCTTTCACCCATCCACACATGAACTCAACCCTTCCAAATGACGGGTGGATGGGTCTCAAAATAAAGCTATGCTGTTCTCCTCTGCCCCAACAGATGTTCAGTGCATGGATGCAAAGGCTTCGGTGCACGTTTATTGGTTTCTCAAAACTGGCATCAGGCAACACTAATTGCACACAATATATTCTACCAAACTGAGATGAAAGATTGACACATAACAAGAACTCAACAACTCGCAGCTAAAGCCACACATGCACTATGAATGACCTAACAAGTGTCTGCAAGGTGGCAGCAGCAGTATTGCCATCTATTACATTTATAATGCATTCATTTATGTAAAATTTATGTTTTCATGCATGCTTCACTAATGAAAAAAGGGTGTGTACAGTGTGCGTTTATCAGGAACTATACTGTATTATTATGAATTATACTTGCAATGTAAACATCAAGTATTGAACAAGATTGTAGTATCGATCAATACTGAAGAAATCTGGTATCGAACCAGTTCTACCTCATTCACAACTGTGTTCAAGGACAAAATGTTTACAATATTAACATGTTCAACCATGCACGTCATCATACCTTGGCCATGGTCAATTGCTTGGCCCCGCCCATAATGTGGACGCTCTTGTCCACTACACTGACACTGCACAGAGAGTCCGCATCTGCTTTCACTTTCAAATTCACTTTCGAGCCCGGCTTCTTCTCCTTCTTACCAAACTGTAGCTCCACCTGTCAATGATACAAACATGAAACCCAAAACAATTAAACAAACTATTTTCGCCTTACTTGAATTAGCAAAAATTACCTGTGCTACACACAGAGATATGGAAGATGTTTTCCCAAAACTAAAGTGTATTATGACTCAGTTTTGACACAGTTTTTCGTAACAAACTTATATAAAATGTCCCCAACTGATCAGTAGTCCTCGTAAGATTATAAACAATCGATTTATGCCTAAAACTGTTAAACTCGAAAATAAAGATGTAACTTTTCTTCCAAGGGGTTGTTGATAAACGGGTTGTTAATAAATGGCTGAAAGTCTGTCGCCCGAGGTGAAAGCCATGTAGGAGGAAAATATTAACAGGCATATGCTTGCTTGATTACAGTTAGATATTAGTTTGAAATACCCAAATAAAATATTATTTTATCTTTGCTATGTAACTGGACATCCTAGACAAATTTAATGTTTGAAATAGTTGCATGAATACAAAACTGAGATCTCAAGAGGTCTGAGCTGAATAGCTGAGCCTGCAAGGGAATAGATGTAGATTTCTACAGCATCAGGAACCTAAGCTTTGAAGTGCAGTAAACAAGAATTATTAGGAAAATTCATGAACATTGATGCGCAAGAGTAGAGCATCGCAACAGATGAAGACAACTCATTAAGATGCTAGAATATAACAAGTGATGAAGCCTCAACTTAGAACAGATCAAGGAAACAGAGAAGTTTCTACCTTGTTTTGAAGACACTTCTTGATGTTGATATTGATGTTGTCAGCAACTGTCTCCCCATCCTCTCTCACATAGTAGACAAGGACTCGACTGACAGGTGACATATTTGGTGACACTGCGATCTCAAGGACAAAGCTTGATACGTACGCGGGCAGTTTGACAGGTTTTTGTTTCGGAATCTCTTTGAACATTTCTGTTGACAAGGTGGGTGACAGGATGAGGAGGAATCAGAGGAGCTCTCACTAAGATAACGGGCTCTTAAGGAAAATGCATCATTAAACAGAATTTGTTGTTAAGTTTAAAAAGTTTTATAGACATGCAAAAATCTGCAGCCATATCTTTTTTCTCTGCTACCTGCTACAGGAACAGGAAATGTTGATTTCTCTGCTACCTGCTACAGGAACAGGAAATATTGATTTATCCGAAATACGTAATACAGCAAATTAATCATTATAAAACAAAAGAATATATAATATATTGGAATGAAATCGACATGAGAAAAACACAAAGTGGTAAGTATATAATGTATGATGTCACGAAAATAATATCAATGACATTATTTGCGTGACACATTGATGAAAGCGTCCCTTTGGCACATCCTTGTGTTGAATGTATTCGGCGTACGAGATCATAATTAAAGAACAAATTCGATTTTAAAGACCAAAATCGCCTTTTGAACCCCAGGACATAAGAAGGTTAATAGGTCACAGGTCAGATGATGTCACACTGCATGTGAATGACAGGTGAAATACATAGGACATGGTAAGTCATTCATAGCGAGCAAAATAACATGTCACAGCAAAAACTTACAAACCATTTAGTGAATTTGTTAACAGATTTTGTTATGTACACTTTTCAAAACCGACTCTGCATATTACCTGAACTGTTGCACAGACAACAGGTTTGAAACTGATTCATGATGGGCAAACATGACCTACCTAGTACTTATAAGTGTCATACGAGAACATTAGGCAGTTTGGAAAATTATTGAAGACATTTCTGTTCTTAAACTAACATAGTCAGATCTCATTTAACCTTTGTATTATTCATACATGTATACAGTTTTAACTTTTTTTTTTATAAAAATGATATTGTTCATGGCAACCAGATTAAATTTGAATAACAAGAATTAAACTTACATTGGAACTGTATTTGAAACTTGCAACGTTTTGATCTGTCTAAAGCGGACCATGATCACGCACTGATGTCATGTGATGTGGCTCAGATTTTGGTGGAATGACACTTACATCGGTGAAACTAAGACCACTCAGCCAGAGGTTTAAAGAACACACAAACCTGGATAAGCGTACATGAATAGGAGATCATTGTCTGGCCACAGGGCACTCAGTATCCATGGACAATACCAAAGTCTTGTCCCGAGAACAAAACTGGCACAAGAGAAAAGTAAAGGAGGTCATCTACATCAGAGAGCCAATACAATGAACCGAGACCAGGGATACCATTTGCCCGCCATCTACAACCAGATCATTCTGCCAAAATCTAAGCCATGTCACATGACATCAGTGCGTGATCAAGATCCGCTGTAGACTGAACGAAACGTTGCAAGTTTCAAATACAGCTTCAATGTAAGTTTAATGCTTGCTGTTCAAACTAATTTTAGTTTTATTTATCTTAGCATCATTTTTAGTGTCTAATCAACTTATTTAATGTAATTTAACTTTATATTGTTGTTGTACAGTATGTTTAGCTGTTCAGCATTTTGCTAGTCGTTTGCTTTATAAGTCCATTTACCCGTAATTTTACTATATATAGGTTTATTTATACATACACTGTACAAGGATTTTGATTAACTTTACTTTTTTATTATTTATTTCTCTTCAATGTGATTTTATCTTTCTTAGATATTTGCCGATTTTGTAAACCCCGGTTAAGGGGCATTTGTCCCGGATTTGATGGTGTCTAAAACTTTATTATTATTATTATTATCATCACATCACTTTAAGAAGGAATTTATGGGCATTCACCCATGAAGATGCAATTTTGTTTCTCTGTACCAGTAACGAAGCTGTCAACGATAACCTCCTCCACCACCTCCACACTTCCTTCCTTTTCCTTCTCCTCCTCCTCGTCTGGCTGTGTTCTCACCAACACTTCCGCCCTATTAGTTATCGGACCCGCTGCCACAATGTTTCCTCGTGACATCACCTGAAGGCATACAAAAGATACGTCGTCATATATCATTTCGAAGACATAAACAACACATACAGTATAGTCAAACCTCGCGGTGTGGTCACCTCAGAAATATACCCACCTCACTATTAAGGCAAACCAGGGATACAAATAAAAGTGACCGGAATATCCAGGTGGTTGTACAAGCGGGATTAATTTCCTGGACTTTACTGATAGCAAAAATAATTTTGGACCACCATAAGGTGGCTGTATCACCAAGAATGCCATAAAATGAGGTTTGACAGTACTATATCTGATCTGTAGGGCATGGAAAGCACTTAACACTTCAACAACTGGCAAACATTGCGACCATAAAGTTAGGTTTGACAGTACTGTATCTGATCTGTAGGGCATGGAAAGCACTTAACACTTCAACAACTGGCAAACATTGCGACCATAAAGTTAGGTTTGACAGTACTGTATCTGATCTGTAGGACATTGAAAGCATTTAACTCTTCAACCGCTGGCAAACATTGGGACCATAAACTGAGGTTTGACTGTATTGTATCTGGTCTTTAGGGCATTGAAAGCGCTTAAAACTTCAACCCCTGACAAACATTGGGACCATAAAGTGAGGTTTGACTCTACTGTATCTGGTCTGAAGGGCATTGGAATCACTGAACACTTCAACACCTGGCAAACATTGGGACTATAAAGTGAGGTTTGACTGTACTGTATCTGGTCTGTACGGCATTGGAAAAGCATAACAATTCAACCCCCGGCAAACACTCCGACCATAAAGTGAGGTTAGATTTTACTGCATCTGGTCTCTACGGCACTGAAAATGCATAGCACTTCAACTCCTGTCAACCATTGGGACCATAAAGTGAGGTTTGACTGTACTGTATCTGGTCTGTAGGGCATTGAAACCGCTTAACACTTCAACCATTGGCAAACATTGGGACCATAATGTGAGGTTTGACTGTACTGTATCTGGTCTGTAGAGCATTGAAAACACTTAACAATTCAACCACTGGTAAACATTGGGACTATAAATTGAGGTTTGACTGTACTACATCTGGTCTGTAGGTCATTGAAAGTGCTTAACACTACAACCTTTGGAAAACATTAGGACCATAAAGTGAGGTTTCACTGTACTGTATCTGCTCTATAGAGCACTGAAAGTACTTATCACTTCAAATCCTGTCAAACATTGGGATCATAAAGTGAGGTTTGTCTGTACTGTATCTGGTCTGTAGAGCGCGTAACACTTCAACTCCTGTCAAACATTGGGACCATAAAGTAAGGTTTGACTGTACTGTATCTGGTCTGTGTGGCATTGAAAGCACTTAAAAATTCCACCCCTGACAAACATTGCGACCATAAAGTGAAGCTTCACTGTATTGTATCTGGTGTCTAGGTCATTGATAGCGCTTAATACGAAAACCCCTGGCAAACATTGTGACCATAAAGAGAGGTTTGATTGCATTTTATCTGGTCTGTAGGACATTGAAAGCACTTAACACTTCAACCCCTGGCAAACATTGCGACAATAAAGTCAGTTTTGACTTTTCTGTATCTGGTCTGTAGGGCATTGATAACACTTAACACTTCAACACCTATCAATCATTGAGACCATAAAGTGAGGTTTGACTGTACTGTATCTGGTCTCTAGAGCACTGAAGGCGCTAAACACTTCAACTCCTGTCAAACATTGGGACCATAAAGTGAGGTTTGACTGTACTGTATCTGGTCTATAGGGCATTGAAACTGCTTAACAGTTCAACCCCTGGAAAACACTGGGACCATGAAGTGAGGTTTGACTGTACTGTATCTGGTCTGTAGAGCATTGAAAACACCTAACAATTCAACCACTGGCAAACAATGGGACCATAAATTGAGGTTTGACTGTACTGCATCTGGTCTGTAGGGCATCGAAAGCGCTTAACACTTCAACCTCTGGAAAACATTAGGACCATCAAGTGAGGTTTGACTATAGTGTATGTGGTATGTAGGACACTGAAAGCGCTTAACACTTCAACACCTGGCAGTCATTGGGACTATAAAGTCAGGTTTATCTGTACTGTATCTGGTCTCTAGGGCATTGAAAGTGATTAAGACTTCAAAACCTGGCAAACATTGGGACCAAAAAGTGAGGTTTCACTGTACTGTATCTGCTCTGTAGAGCACTGAAAGTACTTAGCTCTTCAACTCCTGTCAAACATTGGTATCATAAAGTGAGGTTTGACTGTACTGTATCTGGTCTGTAGAACACTGAAAGCGATTAACACTTCAACTCCTGTAAAACATTGGGACCATAAAATGAGGTATGACTGTACTGTATCTGGTTTCTAGAGCACTGAAGGCGCTTAAAACTTCAACTCATGTCAAACATTGGGACCATTAAGTGAGGCTTGACTCTACTGTATCTGGTCTGTAGGGCATTGAAACTGCTTAACAGTTCAACCCCTGGCAAACATTAGGACCTTGAAGTGAGGTTTGACTGTAATGTATCTGGTCTGTAGAGCATTGAAAACACTTAAAAATTCAACCACTGGCAAACATTGGGACCATAAATTGAGGTTTGACTGTACTGCATCTGGTCTGTAGGGCATCGAAAGCGCTTAACACTTCAACCTCTGGAAAACATGAGGACCACCAAGTGAGGTTTGACTATAGTGTATGTGGTATGTAGGACACTGAAAGCGCTTAACACTTCAACTCCTGTAAAACATTGGGACCATGAAGTGAGGTTTGACTGTACTGTATCTGGTCTGTATGGCATTGAATGCGCTTAAAACTTCAACCCCTGGCAAACATTGGGACCATAAAGTGATGTTTCACTGTACTGTATCTGATCTGTAGGGCATTTAAAGCACGTAACACTTCAACACGTGGCAAACATTGTGACCATAAAATGAGGTTTGACTCTACTGTATCGGGTCTCTAGCTCATTGAAAGCGCTTAATACGACAACCCCTGGCAAACATTGGGACCATAAAATGAAGCTTCACTGTACTGTATCTGGTCCGTAGGGCATTGAAAGCGCTTAATATTTCAACCCCTCACAAACACTGGGTCTATAAAATGAGGTTTGACTGTACTGTATGTAGTGTCTATGTCATTGACAGCGCTTAACACTTCAACCCCTGGCAAATATTGTGACCATAAAGTGAGGTTTGACTGTACTGTATCAGGTTTTTAGGGCATTGTACGCGCTTAATACGACAACCCCTGGGAAATATTGTGACCATAAAGAGAGTTTTGATTGCATTTTATCTGGTCTTTGGGGCATTGGAAGCACTTAACACTTCAATCCAGGACAAACGTTGCGAGCATAAAGTGAGGTTTGTCTGTAATATATATTGTCCCTAGGGCATTGAAAGCGATGAACAATTCAAACCCCTGGCAAACATTGGGACCATGAAATGAGGTCTAACTCTACTGTATCAGGTCTCTAGGGCACTGGTACGCTTAATAGGACAGCCACTGGCAAATATTTTTACCATAAAGAGAGGTTTGATTGCATTTTATCTGTTCTTTGGGGCATTGAAAGTACATAACACTTCAACTCCTGGCAAAAATTGGGACCATAACGTGAGGTTTGACTCTACTGTATCTGGTCTCCAAAGCACTGAAAGCGCTTAACACTTCAACACCTGTCAAACATTGGGACCATAAAGTGAGGTTTGACTGTACTGTATCTGGTCTGTAGGGCATTGGAAGCGCTTAACAATTCAACCCCTGGAAAACACTGGGACCATGAAGTGAGGTTTGACTGTACTGTATCTGGTCTGTAGAGCATTGAAAACACATAACAATTCAACCTCTGGAAAACATTAGGACCATCAAGTGAGGTTTGACTATAGTGTATGTGGTATGTAGGACACTGAAAGCGCTTAACACTTCAACACCTGGCAGTCATTGGGACCATAAAGTGAGGTTTGATTGTACTGTATCTGATCAGTAGGGCATCGAAAGCACCTTACACTTCAACCCCTGGCAGTCATTGGGACCATAAAGTCAGGTTTATCTGTACTGTATCTGGTCTCTAGGGCATTGAAAGTGCTTAAGACTTCAAAACCTGGCAAACATTGGGACCAAAAAGTGAGGTTTCACTGTACTGTATCTGCTCTGTAGAGCACTGAAAGTACTTAGCACTTCAACTCCTGTCAAACATTGGTATCATAAAGTGAGGTTTGACTGTACTGTATCTGGTCTGTAGAGCACTGAAAGCGCTTAACACTTCAACTCCTGTAAAACATTGGGATCATGAAGTGAGGTTTGACTGTACTGTATCTGGTCTGTAGGGCATTGAATGCGCTTAAACTTCAACCCCTGGCAAACATTGAGACCATAAAGTGATGTTTCACTGTACTGTATCTGATCTGTAGGGCATTGAAAGCACTTAACACTTCAACCCCTGGCAAACATTGGGACCATAAAATGAAGCTTCACTGTACTGTATCCGGTCCGTAGGGCATTGAAAGCGCTTAATATTTCAACCCCTCACAAACACTGGGTATATAAAATGAGGTTTGACTGTACTATATGTAGTGTATATGTCATTGACAGCGCTTAACACTTCAACCCCTGGCAAATATTGTGACCATAAAGAGAGGTTTGATTGCATTTTATCTGGTCTTTGGGGCATTGGAAGCACTTAACACTTCAATCCAGGACAAACGTTGCGAGCATAAAGTGAGGTTTGTCTGTACTATATTTTGTCCTTAGGGCATTGAAAGCGATGAACAATTCAAACCCCTGGCAAACATTGGGACCATGACATGAGGTCTAACTCTACTGAATCAGGTCTCTAGGGCACTGGTACGCTTAATAGGACAGCCACTGGCAAACATTTTGACCATAAAGAGAAGTTTGATTGCATTTTATCTGTTCTTTGGGGCATTGAAAGTACATAACACTTCAACTCCTGGCAAAAATTGGGACCATAACGTGAGGATTGACTCTACTGTATCTAGTCTCCAGAGCACTGAAAGCGCTTAACACTTCAACACCTGTCAAACATTGCGACCATAAAGTGAGGTTTGACTCTACTGTGTCTGATTTGTAGGGCATTAAGAGCAATTTACACTTTAACCCTGGCAAATTTTGCCACCATAAATTGAGGTTTCTCTGTACTGTATCTGGTCTGCAGGGCATTGAAAGCGCTTAACACTTCAACCCCTGACAAACATTGGGTCCATAAAATCAGGTTTGACTGTACACTATCTGGTGTCTAGGTCTTTGAAGGCGCTTAATACTTCAACATCTGGAAAATATTGCGACCATAAAGTGAGGTTTGACTGTACTGTATCTGATCTGTGTGGCATTCAAAGCTCTTAACACTTCAAACAATGGCAAACATTGGGACCATAAAATGAGGTTTGACTGTACTGTATCAGGTCTCTAGGGCATTGTAAGCGCTTAATACGACAACCCCTGGGAAATACTGTGACCATAAAGAGAGGTTTGATTGCATTTTATCTGGTCTTTGGGGCATTGGAAGCACTGAACACTTGAACCCTAGACAAACATTGCGAGCATTAAGTGATGTTTGACTTTACTGTATGTGGTCTGTAGGGCATTGAAAGCGCTTAACATTTCAACACTTGGCAAACATTGGGACCATAAAGTGAGGTGTGGCTGTACTGTATTTGACCTGTACGGCATTGAAGGCACCTAACACTTCAACCCCTGACAAACATTGCGACCATAAAATGAGGTTTGTGTGTACTGTATCTGGTCTCTAGGTCATTGAAAGCGCTTTACACTTCAACCCCTGGCAAACATTGTGGCCATAATCTGAAGTTTACCTGTACTGTATCTGATCTGTAGGGCATTAAAAGCACTTTACACTTCAACCTCTGGCAAACTTTGCCACCATAAATTGACGTTTCTCTGTACTGTATCTGGTCTCCAGGGCATTGAAAACGCTTAACAACCTGGCAAATATTGGCAAATATTGGGACCATAAAGTGAGGTTTGACTGTACCGTATCTGATCTGTAGGACATTGAAACCATTTAACTCTTCAACCCCTGGGAAACATTGGGATCATAAACTCAGGTTTGACTGTATTGTATTTGGTCTTTAGGGCATTGAAAGCGCTCAAATTTTCAACCTTTGACAAATAATGGGATCATAAAGTGAGGTTTGACTCTACTGTATCTGGTCAGAAGAGCATTGAAATCACTGAACACTTGAACACTTTGCAAACATTCGGACCATAAAGTGTGGTTTGACTGTTCTGTGTCTGGTCTGTAGGGCATTGGAAACGCATAACACTTCAACCTCTGGCAAACACTCCGACCATTAATTGAGGTTTGACTTTACTGTATCTGGTCTCTAGAGCACTGAAAGTGCTTAGCACTTCAACTCCTGTCAACAATTTGGACCATAAAGTGAGGTTTGACTGTACTGTATCTGGTCTCTAGGGCCCTGAAAGCTCTTAACAGTTCAACCCCTGTCAAACATTGGGACCATAAAGTGAGGTTTGACTGTACTGTATCTGATCGGTAGGGCATTGAAAGCGCTTAACACTTCAACCGCTGGCAAACATTAGGACCATAAAGTGAGGTTTGGCTGTATTTTGTTTGGTTTGTAGGGCATTGGAAGCGCTTAACACTTCAACCCCAGACAAACATTGCTACCATAAAGTGAGGTTTGACTTTACTGTATCTGGTCTGTAGGGCATTGAAAGCACTTAACACTTCAAATCCTGGGAAACATTGAGACCATGAAGTGAAGTTTGACTGAACTGTATCTGGTCTGTATATCATTGAAAGCGCTTAACACTTCAATCCCTGGCAAATATTGGAACCATAAAATTAGGTTTGACTCTACTGTATCATGCCTCTAGGGCATTGAAAGGGCTTAATACGACCACCCCTTGCGAACTTTGTGACCATAAAGAGAGGTTTGATTGCATTTTATCTGGCCTTTGGGTTATTGGAAGCACTTAAAACTTCAACCCTAGACAAACATTGCGAGCATAAAGTGAAGTTTGACTTTACTGTATCTGGTCTGTAGGGCAATGAAATCATTTAACATTTCAACTCCTGACAAATATTGGGACCATAAAGTGAGGTTTGACCTACTGTATCTGGTCTCTAGAGCACTGAAGGCGCTTAAAACTTTAACTCCTGTCAAAAGTTTCGAACATAAAATGAGGTTTGACTGTACTGTATCTGGTCTATAGGGCATTGAAAGCGCTTAACACTTCAAACCATGGGAAACATAGAGACCACAAAGTTAGGTTTGGCTGTACTATATCTGACCTGTAGGGCATTGAAAGTACTTTACACTTCAACCCCTGACAAACATTGCGACCATAATATGAGGTTTGTCTGTACTATATCTTGTACCTAGGACATTGAAAGCGATTAACACTTCGACCCCTGGCAAACATTGGGGCCATAAAATGAGGTTTGACTCTACTGTATCAGGTCATTAGTGCATTGAAAGCGCTTAATACGACAACCACCAGCAAACATTTTGACCATAAAGAGAGGTTTTATTGCATTTTATTTGGTCTTTTGGGCATTGAAAGCACATAACACTTCAACCCCACCCCTGGCAAACATTGGGACCATAAAGTGAGGTTTGACAGTACCCTATCTGGTCTCTTGGGCATTGAAAGGGCTTAAAACTTCAACCTCTGGCAAACATTGGGACCATAAAATGAAGCTTCACTGTACTGTATCTGGTCTGTAAGGCATTAAAAGCGCTTAATATTTCAACCCCTCACAAACATTGGGTCCATAAAATGAGGTTTGGCTGAACTATATCTGACCTGTAGGGCATTGAAAGCACTTTAAACTTCAACCCCCGACAAACTTAGCGACCATAAAATGAGGTTTGTCTGTACTATATCTTGTCTCTAGGGCATTGAAAGCGATTCACACTTCAACCCCTGGCAAACATTGTGACCGTAAAGTGAGGTTTGACTGTACTGTATCTGATCTCTAGGGCACTGACAGCGCCTAACACTTCAACCCGTGACAAACATTGACTCCATAAAATGAGGTTTGACTGTACTGTATCTGGTGTCTAGGTCATTGAAAGCGCTTAACACTTCAACCCCTGGCAAATATTGCGACCATAAAGTGAGGTTTGTCTGTACTGTATCTAGTCTCTAGGGCATTATAAGCACTTAGCACTTCAACTCCTGTCAAACATTGGGACCATAAAGTGAGGTTTAACTGTACTGTATCTGGTCTCTAGAGCATTGAAGGCGCTTAACACTTCAACTCCTGTCAAACATTGGGACCAAAAAGTGAGGCTTCACTGTACTGTATCTAGTCTGTAGGGCATTGAAAGCGCTTAACACATCAACCCGTGACAAACATTGACTCCATAAAATGAGGTTTGACTGTAATGTATCTGGTCTCTAGAGCACTGAAAGTGCTTATTACTTCAACTCCTGTCAAACACTGGGACCATAAAGTAAGGTTTGACTGTACTGTATCTGTTCTGTATGGCATTGACAGCGCTTAACACATCAACCCCTGACAAACATTGACTCCATAAAATGAGGTTTGACTGTAATGTATCTGGTCTCTAGAGCACTGAAAGCGCTTAACACTTCAACTCCTGTCAAACACTGGGACCATAAAGTAAGGTTTGATTGTACTGTATCTGGTCTGTAGGGCATTGAAAGCGCTTAACACTTCAGCCCATGGCAAACATTGAGACCACAAAGTGAGGTTTGGCAGAACTATATCTGACCTGTAGGGCATTGAAAGCACTTTACACTTCAACCCCTGACAAACTTTGCGACAATAAAGTGAGGTTTGTCTGTACTATATCTTGTCCCTAGGGCATTGAAAGCAATTAACATTTCAACCCCTGGCAAACATTGGGACCATCAAGTGAGGTTTTACTGTACTGTATTTGTGTCTAGGTCATTGAAAACGCTTAACATTTCACCCCCTGGCAAATATTGGGACCATAAAATGAGGTTTGTCTGTACTATATCTTGTCCCTAGGCCATTGAAAGCTATTAACATTTCAACCCCTGGCAAACATTGTGACCATCAAGTGAGGTTTGACTGTACTGTATCTGGTATCTAGGGCATTGAAAGCGCTTAACATTTCAACCCTTGGCAAATATTGGGACCATAAAATGAAGCTTCCCTGTACTGTATCTGTTCTGTAGGGCATTGAAATCACTTAACACTTCAACTCCTGACAAACATTGGGACCATAAAGTGAGGTTTGACTGTACTGTAACTGGTCTCTAGAGCACTGAAGGCGCTTAACCCTTCAACCCCTGGCAAATATTGGGACCAAAAAGTGAGGTTTAACTGTACTGTATCTGGTCTGTAGGGCATTGAAAGCACTTAACACTTCAAATCCTGGGAAACAAGTGAGGTTTGACTGAACTGTATCTGGTCGCTATGTCATTGAAAGCGCTTAACACTTCAACCCCTGGCAAACATTGGGAATATAAAGTGAGGTTTGACTGTACTGTATCTGGTCTGTAGGGCATTGAAAGTGCTTAACACTTGAACCCCTGGGAAACATTGGGACCACAAAGTGTGGTTTGACTGTACTGTTTCTGGTCTCTAGGGCATTGAAAGCGCTTAACACTAATCCTGACATACCTGATTATTTGAACACCAGCTCTACCGCACAGGGAAGTATTAAGCCATGCTGCAATTACGTCTAGCTAGATATTCATTATTACAGTTGAGTGAACTGAGGCAATGCAGAAAGACCAAATTAGTCCAAACATTCTGATATCCAAAATACATAGATAAAACTCGGGATTAATTGTGAATGTTTATTACTCACAATCTACATAAATACGCATTTATGCCAAATACTTTACAAAAAACTTGCAGCATAACATGGTTTATACTTGAATACCGATTTATCTACAAGGTCAACTAATAGCTACTGCACTTACCTGGAAGTAAAATGCAAATTCATCGTTTCCTTCCGTCGTATAAGAAACGTTTACTTTCAGTTTGCCAGAGCATTCCTGTTCGCCGTCAATTGGAGTCATCTGCAAGAGGGATCCACTAGGCGAATACCACTGCTTAACAGCAAAGTAGGTGCTTGTTTCAAGTGGCGAGTAGACTGACTTTGACCTCGTGAATTTGTAACCTGGTACGGTTGCCTGAAAACAAATTGATGTGTACATCGATGCCTTCAGAATGCTACTTTTAGAAACAGTTACGAAGCTTGAAAGTGGCTTCTCCAAGTGTAGAGTGCTGATAGAGTTTGGGTCAGGGAATATCCTCTTGAACAGGATCTACTCAAGATATTACATAACTTTAGCATCCTGTATCTAGGTTCATCCGTCTGCTAATTGCTGCTCAATAATGGGGTGGCATATGAATCAGGTATATATAAAATATTTTATTTTGTTAAGCGCCACATCCAATATTGTTCAGAGTGTTTTACAACAATATACAAAGTATGTTAAAATAGTGCTTTTGAATAAAAGACAATAGTTGTTATATCATAGATAAAATGAACTAATAATAATAGTAATTAAGACAATAAATATAGTAGAAGTAGAAAAGGAATGTAACATAAAATATCATAAAATAAAATAATTAAGATCATATTATTATTATTTTAATAAATAAACTAAAATTAATGTAAACATTAATAAATTAGGCTAAAACGTATATGAAAAGTAAATAAATAGATAGATAAATAGTGTTGGTAAGCATCCGAGTTACATATACGCTGCAGTGATTAGGTGAGTCTTCAACACAGATTTAAATGATTCCAGTGAATATATGTTAAAAATCTGTCTTACCCTCAGTCTTCAATAAAGTCAAATCCATATTACACTCACTATTCATACATCATAAAATAGTTAGTGATTCTGAATGTGTGCACCATTCAAATCTTATTATTGAAAAAGTTATTTTATTGCATCGGAACACAGATTAAAATCAGGCAGCTACAGGCATTTTTACTTGCTGCTCATCATAACTCCAAAATATTCCTTAACCATTTCAGTTTGGCTGCCCACTAGAGAGGGTAGCCGTACTGTGACGTTTTAGTTCGGCTGCCCACTATAGACGGTAGCCGTACTGTGACGTTTTAGGTCGGCTGTTCGCAATAGCGTGTTCATGTGTAAGCTTGCTTGCATTCAGTATAAATTGGTTGTTATGTGGAACAACTTGTTGCATACTGAACGCCAAGGGAATAATTCAGGATTCTGTTTATGTCAAAGTTGTCATACTGTTCTATTGAATATTACAAAATTATTTAGTTTTTTTGCCATGATTATGGCAAAGGCTGTTTGCAGCAGCGCTGCTGACGACGATATTTGGGAACACTTTAAAGATTTACTGACGATTCGGACTTAGACAAAAGGGTGTTTGCAGAAGGTGATAATGTGTGTTTTCGCCTGCCAGTCACTGAAAGTATCGACGAAGATTGTGACGATTCAACTGCTGAAATTGACGATATTTTTGATGGGTTTTCTGATCATGACGTTGATGAAGCTGGTGACACGGGACCATTGGAAAATTTTGAATTGTCTGTTCCTATGGTAACCAGATTACAAAGACAAATTGCACGATCTTATCCGAGGACCATTCTAGTTCAAAAACATACAAGGTGTTCCTATTCGAAAACTTATGTCTTGGTAAAAAAGCAACTGAAATGAAATAGGTAATATTTCTAACAACTCTGAGGGAATGCTGTTTGCAGCAGACACACAGTGACAGGGCTGTAGAACTAAAATGGTTAAGGCGTGAACAGTCGTGACGCATAACATATAGAAATAGCGATGAACAAATTAGTGATACACACGGTGATATCAATGTTTTGGGTGGTGGGCTGGAACGAAGGAATCTTGAAGTAGAACTGTCCCATCGCGTCTGTTGTGTAGTTGTACTTCACATCTGACATGGAGCCGTTTGCGTTTTCACGCACTTTGATTGTCACCAGTTCCCCTGGCGCCGATGTTCCATCAGGTTTTGTAGCAATACACTGCAGAAACAAACACGCGCCATCACACTATCATATCGCACAAAACAAATACACCATAGAAACAAACATGCACCGTCACTGTAGTATCGCACAAAACAAGTGCTACATAGTAACAGACACGCGCCGTCAGAGTCATATTGCACAAAACAAGTACACCATAGAAACAAACATGCACCTTCATGGTGTAGTATCGCACAAAACATGTACACCATAGAAACCAACACGCACCGTCACAGTGTAGTATCACACAAAATAACCATACTATAGAAACATACATGCAGCTTTACATTTTTGAGATCACAAGTTCGCAGACCCCACTAAACACATTGCATCTTTTATTGGCTCAATACATGGTGTAGATGTTTACGATCACCAATTGCTACCAACATCAATTTGCATTAACATGTTTTACTCACAAGGTGGCGTCACTGTAGCGATATAATTTCCCTGCGATCTGTGGCGACAACCCAACCACCCCCATATGTAATGCGTTTGGAACAGACTTATACGACGGACCCATAGTGTTACTGTTTTACACAAAACAAATACATCAGAGAAACAAACATACATCACATGACAACAGTAAGGGCCTACTCTATTACATAAAACAAATACACCATCAGGCCTATTATATGTCAATAGAGAACATTATCAGGTGCCATGGTGCTTTTCGTCCTCGGTGGTTCTTTTACATCCCAACTTGAGACGGGACAGACATTAATGAACCACTGGCGATATTAGTTCCCAAAGTTGAGAGTCAGCCTTCCACACCAAATGTGCAATGACTACCGGTTTTTTAACTCAGAACTCTTGCACTCTAGGTGGACGTCTTAACAACACACTACCGCATCTCGCGTAGAAGACAACATATAAATGCTCTACAAGAAATTACCTACACCTAAACGTCTTGAGACACATTGATGTAGAACATTAAAGCACAAACCTTTCCGTAGTAGGGCAGTCCAGGTTTGAAGTAGCTGGGAGAGTATGGCTTCAACTCCAGCTTCAGAATTTGCCAGTTAATTTCAGCACTGTCAGTTCCATTTAGTGTAACACCTGCCAGATAATATGTGTACATTACTTTTTATGCAATGCAACAAGACAACACCAGATATGGGAGAAATGTGGCCAGAATAACCTTCTGACATTTATTTATTACTCACCAGATAATTGGATGAGTTATTAGCTAAAAACACGATACAATCAAAGGTGGGCCATCTGAGGTCTTAAACAAGACAAGGCCCACATTATAGAATACCATATTTAAATTATGGTAATACACCAGAACTATTAAAAAGACGCCTCCCAGACATTTAGACGATTAAAACTACTAACTATTACCACATCCTAGAGAGGTGGGGCCATTCCGCCACACTGTTTATTAATCCCACTTTAATTACCGTCCTAAAAACCTGCGTACACTTGTAGGAGGAAAAAGCCTTCCGGCAAAACCTCGTGTACCATTTAAAAACAGTGAAAAGCGTCAGCCAAGCTAAAAATTATCGCATGTGCGTGTTGTGAAAATCCCACACTTATAACTAGTCTCATGGATGTGTACTTTACTTTTTATGCATTTAACACCAATCCTTTGAATCTGCTTGTCGGTCATGCAATGACAATGAAACATGTGCATCATTTTGTCCATTGGCACTGCACCACAGGTTTTCACAAATACGTCGTCATGATTGACACCTGTCTCTGACTGGATTAGGCTTTTAGCCATGCGTTTAGCTGATTTAGTGACATAAGCACTCCCATAAAGAATGGCAAACTTGTCATGTAAACAAACCAGCTGTGCGTTTGAGCATGGACTGTGCTTGGCTGAATCGTCACTTCCCAACTCAACTTATATTTAATTAATTTTGAACCGACGGGGTCAAAATTAATTTAATGTCTCCCTGTTAGTTTCACCAAAATAAAATAAAATATGCACAAACAAAGAAGCATATCATAGTGATTACTTGGTAGGTTTGTTCTTCGTGTAATTAATCTTAAACGTGAAGAGCAAAGCAATCAAACTGAGGGAGGAGTTTTAATCTATTCACATATTATGTACACATCTGAACACCAGTGAACCATATTGGCGATGGATGAAATGAATGGATGAAGTAGGTTAAATCTACGTTTCGTACTCTACCTGTGGCTTCCTCTTTGACGGACGCATCCACTCTCAATTTTGTATTGAAGGTTCCAAAATTTCGTGAATGCAACATCAGCAGGGGGGTGTTGACATTGAATTTAACACAGCCGTTAATCTACAGCAGAATATAACACTACAGTTAACAAATGCAATATATATTTACCCACCATCAAATAAACAGCAACCTGGTAAACGATGCAAAGACAGAACCAGTTTGTTGCTCTCTTTACTGGGTAGACAGCCTCCTTATTTTACACCCTGTTGTGGGTAGACAGCCTCCTTATTTTACATCCTGCTGTGGGTAGACAGCCTTCTTATTTTACACCCTGCTGTGGGTAGACAGCCTTCTTATTTTACACCCTGCTGTGGGCAGACAGCCTCCTTATTTTACACCCTGCTGTGGGCAGACAGCCTCCTTATTTTACACCCTGCTGTAGGTAGACAGCCTTCTTATTTTACACCCTGCTGTGGGTAGACAGCCTCCTTATTTTACACCCTGCTTTGGGCAGACAGCCTCCTTATTTTACACCTTGCTGTGGGTAGACAGCCTCCTTATTTTACACCCTGCTGTGGGCAGACAGCCTCCTTATTTTACACCCTGCTGTGGGTAGACAGCCTTCTTATTTTACACCCTGCTGTGGGTAGACAGCCTTCTTATTTTACACCCTGCTGTGGGCAGACAGCCTCCTTATTTTACACCCTGCTTTGGGCAGACAGCCTCCTTATTTTACACCCTGCTGTGGGTAGACAGCCTCCTTATTTTACACCCTGCTGTGGGCAGACAGCCTCCTTATTTTACACCCTGCTGTGGGTAGACAGCCTTCTTATTTTACACCCTGCTGTGGGTAGACAGCCTTCTTATTTTACACACTGCTGTGGGCAGACAGCCTCCTTATTTTACACCCTGCTGTGGGCAGACAGCCTTCTTATTTTACACCCTGCTGTGGGCAGACAGCCTTCTTATTTTACACCCTGCTGTGGGCAGACAGCCTCCTTATTTTACACCCTGCTGTGGGCAGACAGCCTCCTTATTTTACACCCTGCTGTGGGCAGACAGCCTTCTTATTTTACACCCTGCTGTGGGCAGACAGCCTCCTTATTTTACACCCTGCTGTGGGCAGACAGCCTCCTTATTTTACACCCTGCTGTGGGTAGACAGCCACCTTATTTTACACCCTGCTGTGGGCAGACAGCCTCCTTATTTTACACCCTGTTGTGGGTAGACAGCCTTCTTATTTTACACCCTGCTGTGGGTAGACAGCCTTCTTATTTTACACCCTGCTGTGGGCAGACAGCCTCCTTATTTTACACCCTGCTTTGGGCAGACAGCCTCCTTATTTTACACCCTGCTGTGGGTAGACAGCCTCCTTATTTTACACCCTGCTGTGGGCAGACAGCCTCCTTATTTTACACCCTGCTGTGGGTAGACAGCCTTCTTATTTTACACCCTGCTGTGGGTAGACAGCCTTCTTATTTTACACCCTGCTGTGGGCAGACAGCCTCCTTATTTTACACCCTGCTGTGGGCAGACAGCCTTCTTATTTTACACCCTGCTGTGAGCAGACAGCCTTCTTATTTTACACCCTGCTGTGGGCAGACAGCCTCCTTATTTTACACCCTGCTGTGGGCAGACAGCCTCCTTATTTTACACCCTGCTGTGGGCAGACAGCCTTCTTATTTTACACCCTGCTGTGGGCAGACAGCCTCCTTATTTTACACCCTGCTGTGGGCAGACAATTTTAAGATGGCGGCCAACTGTGAATTGCATTGTGTGTTGCTTGCATAAAAATATGGACATCTCAACATCTGCATAAAAATACATGACATTAATTACACTGACTATCGAAATTAATGTTTGAATAAAATATGTTGGTAAAATTGCTGTATTGCATTCAATAAAGTTTCAGATCTTGAAGCGAAGTTCAACAATTACGATGACAAAATAAAACATATATTTCATTATGCTTTACTAAAACTTCTCAGAACCTACCATAAGTGTTCCATTGAAACAAATTCTCAGAACCTACCATAAGTGTTCCAGTGAAACAAATGTAGGCATGCATGCTAGTTTTGCCCGAATAAAACATTTATCTAATTCTGATGGTTAGTTTTCCAATTATACATTACTTTGTAAACGACATCAACGTGCGTGAAAACATAACAATAATAATTTCCAAAATGGCTACCGTCTACCGATCATTTTACCGAATGGAATGTTCTGTTCCAATATAAAATCAACATCTGAAATGTCGAAAGACAACAACTTCTTTCACAAATATGTGTTCCCTTAGCATTATCAGTGTGATATATGTAGCAAAATAAACACATTAAACAACGTGAGGCCTGTGCCACAATCAACAAGATGGCTGCTGCGAAATGAAGACGCCAACGACATGTGTAATTTCTCACCGACATCGTAGATGAATGATAATAGAACTCTGTGATCGCTACCAACACTACTGATGCTGTATACATCAATTTCGGACTCAAATTTAATGGAAAACGATCTCGATCAAATTCGCCGAATGCCGCGTAATGGCGGAATTCGTTTTGATGAACGCAACTCAATGTTCTTCCAAATAAACTCTCTTAATCACAAATGCAAACAGCTTTCGCAAGTATTTGGATGGCCTTCGCGTACGAGGGGATGGGCGTTTTTGGCACAGTTGCACAATAAATAGTTAAAATTATTCTATTGAGCATTTATGTTTTAGTAGGTATTTGCATCTGATCACTTTACAATATACTAGCAATCAAATATGTTAGGGGTCAGACCATGATGTTTAAAAATTAATTATAAATAAAAAAGTCAATTTGCACTGCTAGTTTTTGCTGGAAATCTGCTTAGGATCAAAAGTATTTGTGCTTAAATTTGTCTTTCGATTATTTGTCTGTTTGATGAACATAAGAAGATATGTACTTTATCAGAAAATACAAGAATAACAAACCACATCAGCTATGTTGACGCAAGGTCGTTGCCTGCCGTAACCATAGCCATCAACAAAACAGATTTTCATTTCGACATCGCCTTTCACTGGCTTGCCATACGTATACCTGAAATAGAATAGCATAGCATAGCAACCAGTATGTGGTTTAATTGCAACTTATCAAACAAAATTTATTTTCATTATATATTATATAGGGGACATGTCGTTGTTTTATTACTGCACACAAAGTCTGTTGGTGAAGAGCAGGTGAGACGACCAGACATCCTGAATTCAGACAAGTGTTTCTGAGAAAAAAATTGTATATAAAGTGGAGTGGTGAGAGCATCGACATATTTCAGGTTTGAATCCTCTTGTTGTTATAGAACATTGGGTAAGTGACACTTCACATTGGTCCAGTTCACTCAGTTGTGTGAATGAGTACCTGGCTATGGACAGTGGTGGACATTTGTGCACAATTAATTGTCGCGCAGTAATTGCAACATGGCTGAATGCTTCCCGGTGAAGTCGAGATGGTGTTCGACTGAACAGGTCTGACAGGGATTGAAGTAAAGCGCATTAACAACGTGGATACCGTGGTGTATAAGAGCTTACTTTTTATAATGAAACAAGCCGAGAAACTGGGAATGCCACCCGTGGAGCACATCTCCATTCAGTTATTATTTTAACATAGACCATACTTACATTGCGCACTCTTCCCCTTCCACTGTTTTTGCATCAATGGGTACATAGGACGGAGGATTGACAGTCACCTCAAACTTTGGTAACACTGAATCACAACAAACATGTACCTGTCCAACAATTTTGCAAAACAAATAAACTGAAAAAAAATTGAAATATGATTATAAGAGTTTAGTTCTCGAATTTTTAAGATTCTAGGTTTTTAGTTTCTATGTAATAATTTGCAACATTTTTTTAATATGTCTATACAAATACATGCTCTCATCTTTTGTTTTTCACAAATCAATTGTCCCATCTTTTTGATCAAAAGCAAGCAATATGCAATTTCTCATTAACTGTACAAGTTTCATGAAAACGCATATATTATGTCACACACACACATACAGCAAAAATTTCACAAAGCGTGCTAACTCTCTTGTTTACAAAATGAAAGCATTAGAAACATAAAAATGCTACTTTGACCAAAAAGGTAGCAGCACTTACCACAGTTAACGCCAGAATGGTGAACAGGTTTTTAATTCCAGTACAGATAGATAACAAAAATACAACTGTGGTCAACAGGCGGCAGCACCTACCAGCATGGGTTTAGCCTGAGACAGGTATTTACAACTGATAAATTGGTGGAATTTAAACAGGGCCAGCTGGCCACTAGATTAACTAATAGTTCCAAGTCTAGAGGCCCACATTACTGACTATCATTAGCAATGGTATGGAAACAAATTGAATCGATCAGTATTAATTTAATAAATGGCTCAAATGACACAGGTTTGTTATTGAAAAAACTAAACTGGCCAATAATGGCTGTGACTGACGTAAATGGCTTCCACACAAGCTGTTCACGTGCTAAAGTGCACACTTTTGTATAATTCAAGACTGGCAAGTTACTTCTGGCTGGGGCCTGCCTACCATATTCCTTAACTTCAATTGTTCGCACGGTACGTTTGCCTGCAACATCACCCGTGATTTTCCAATTCCCCTGAATTGGGTCATCACTGATCGCAAACTCAAAGCTGGCCAGACCTGAAATAAATAGTATTAGAATAATTGCTTACTGTCGTTTCCTTTAAAGCTCAATACGAATAACGTAACATTAAAATACATAATACTATATACAGAATTTTTTTTAATAAATATTCATTAATGGATAATGATCAAATTAAATTAAAAATAACTGCGATTAATTCAAACACATTAGTACAGTCGACGTGTTAAAACATAATTTATACTAAACACCATGTTTTTATGATAACAACAATTAGTTTGCTTCTTCAACGTAACAATGTTCCTGTATATTAGCTTATTTGTTGACATTACCCCCAGGAAACTTACAATTTTCTATATTTAGAAATGCTAAAGTTCCCGAGATGAAATGTTTTAAAAATTTGAAATTAGTTTTTTATTTTAATCTAATCGAAATAAAATATGTACATTACCGTTGTTTGTTTTCACGTCACTCCATTGGGCGAGGCGAGATCCACTCGGGTTTTCGATCCATACACCTGAGATCTGTACACAACAAACGAACCATTTGTTAAACGTAAAATTTGTCAAGGCCCAAACTTGTTAAATTACAGTTAACTAGTTTAGTTAACTCTAACTGGATCTGAATTTTACGAGATCTGCAATTTTTTATATAAAATTGTATGATGCTGATATAAAAAGTGCATTTAAAATTGATCAAAGTAGTTCGATATTTGTTATTGTTCTCATGTATGTTACATGTGTTTAGCATTAGGGCTTCCTGTGAAAAGAAATGTCAATAAAGGTTTTTATTTAGTCTGGATAAAGGTGTAACAAATAAAGTGTTTCTGGATTAAATCAAACATTCGAACAACGATAAAGTTATTTTTACAGACTTGTGCTTATAGGACATATTCCATCACATAAAAACCTCTGTTTTGTTGTCCATCGTGCATAAATAATTATAAAACCACAAAATACAATAGCAATAACTACTTTGTACCTGATGCGAAATTTTATTACATACCATTTTCACTAAACATATCGCAGTTCATATTTAAGTACAGTGGTGAGAATTATTACCAAATAGTAAACTATGTCACATTAAACCACTTACTTCTCCCAAAAACGGAGTCAGGCCAGACTTCACCGTCAGCATTCGGAAAAGAACTAAAACAAGTTAACAATGCTCAGCAATTTTACAAATCAAAATCTACATTTCTTACAAATAATGTATATATATATATATATATATATATATATTGCAATATAAACATAATACACATGTATGCAACATCAACTTAAAAAAACTAACATTGTCGACACTGTATCAAAACTCGATATCACAGAAATAACCATAAACATGTGTTTATCTCCAGATGGCGCTGCGCACACGCAGGTGCAGAAGGTTGTTTCCTAGAGTATTAATTCCATACAATTGTAATGACATACATTTGAGCAGGTTTTTGCAATACCATTTACGTCAAATGTCCACACCTGATCGGTTAGCTCAGAACAATCGCAGAAAATATGTATAACCTTGTGAACAATTTACTAATATCTGTCTAACAGTGACTCTAACATATGGTTGTGACTCTAACATATGGTTGTGACTCTAACATCTGGTATAAACCCTAAAACTCATAAGAATCCTACGACGATGGAGAATTTAAAATAAACTAATAATAAGGTAACTTGTTTTGCACCTAAGCCTTCGGAAACTACACTCACTGGTGCATCAATACAAAAGGGACAGTCAATCTCAAAACTGTGATGGTATTAAAACTTTCAACAGACGGATCGATACGCCAGGGAGTTAATGTGGATATGCAAGATTAAAAAGGTAAGTTTTTAAACTACGGATTAATTCCTAAAGCTGTAAATTACCCAAGATGCAAACCATCTAGGAGAAAATCATTCATATGCACGCATGCACGCACGCACAAACACACGTTCATGCACACACACACACACACACACACACACACACACACACACACACACACACACACAAACACTAGCTAAATCATAGTTAGATTTTAAAAGTCTTAATTTTTGGATCATTTAAAATTCAGTTCCTGCAACAACTGTTCCAATCATCTTGCACAAAACAATTAAAAACCTGTCATCTTTCTACAAACTGTCACACACACACTGTCTCGCATGCACACATGCACGCACACACGCACACACACACACACACACACACACACACATACACACCACCCACACAACACACACCTGTCTGCCCTGGTTTGTACATCGGCTTGTCAGTCTGAATGAAAGTGAACAGACTGCTGGCTGCAATGAGGATTGGTGTCTTGGCTGTGAAGGTGTAGTTGTGGACGACATCAACCGATGCTGCTTCCACACACAACTTCACTGTCTCCATTGAAATGTTGTCTGGCATGGTGATGTCCACAACCTGCGACTGCCCTGGAACACATTTAAATATAAAGGTAAGTTCTTATATGTTATATACATTTTACTCCTGTTGAATCGAACATTATATCGACTTTTCTGGCAAGCATTCAGCCACACTGTCATTAATGCGCAAAAACTATTTGTATACACATATCTACCACTGTCTATAGCCAGGAACTCATTCATACAGCTGAGTGAACTGGAACAACATAGAGTGAATGAATTTGCCCAAGGTGTTTTTTGTGATCTTTCGACTGCTATCAGCAATCTTCATCAGACGGTTACCGCTAGATGGCAACATGGCAGCCATTCTGGGCAGACGTATCAATCTGGCACGTGTTGTCCAGCTAAGGCTTGGGCGGCTCTTCAGGGGATCATTGTACACCGACCGTTGTTGCCGATGTTATAATTGCACATACAGTCTATGCATTCATCCACCCCTCACAGTTTGCGCTTCTTATGTCCAGACATGGGGGTCAAATACATTGAAAAGTATTTAAATGCAAATGCAAATATTTTTGACATTTCAAATGCAAATTCAAATGCAAATACATTTTGTTTATGTAAAATGCAAATGCTTTTCAAAAGTATTTCAAATACTTTGTAAATACTTTTCTAATTCTCTTGACATTCTCGTGCCCGTGCACAATAAATAATGAAAAAAAACAGCTATACTTGACTATTGTTTATCCATAATTAAGGGAGTTCATTGAGTCAATAGTACCATGCTCTAATTGGTCACACATTGTTAAATGTTTCCCCTGTGACAGGTTAATCCTGTTTCCTGTGCCCACTGATGCATTAAACGATGACACTGCCTTTCAATAAAATTACATTAAGCCACACACTATCAATTAAATGCTTGCTAACCTGACCCAATGGCAGGCCAGCTGATAGACTGATCAGCCATCTAACAATGACCCAAGTTAATCAAAGCATGCAACTGGCTGCAATTGGTCAGCTAATAAAAGAGCTACAGGGTGGCCAGTTTTCTCTCAGTGAATGTCATGCCTCAGTGATCACATAAGTAATATGAGTGACCTGTATCAACTGCCTAGACCAAGCAACAGAATTAAATGCTATAAGTATTTGAAAAAATGGCCCAAGTGGCCCTGAAGTCCAATGGACTAACACGTCTATATGTGACCCTGGCTGACCAAATGAGTGATAAGTTAAGAAAAATTGTAACATTGTTTTCTTTCATTCTTGTAAAGGTTGGGTAGGGTGCTTTTACACGGTTTCAAAAATTATGACTGCTACAAACATTGGCAAAGTTATGGCGTATTGAACATGGTAGGGGTCAAAAAGTGAAAATTATGAAAACTGCTGTTGAAGTTTTACATTATATATATATATATATATATATGCAAATGGATTGCATGGAAATATTACATACAGTGTGTATGTTATGTTGCAATGATACATTGGAAGTACACATGTGCTGCTACAAATACTTATCAAGTTATGCCAGATTATGTCTTCATGTGTAAAACTAGGAGGACAAATTATTTGAGAACAAAAGGTACACTAAAGAAAATTAACTAGGCTAGACCAATACACATATTTACAGCTGGCCACTCCACTCACAGCTTAGTAAGTGATCAGGGCAAAGTCCACTATCCAGTTACATCAGTATGGTGGCTCCCATGATAACTGCATATAATTGTCTTAATGGGAGCCTCCTTGACCTTACAATGAATATTATATTGTAGTTTGTGCTTATGATGGTAAAACAAATACTGTCTGTCTGTCTGTCTGTCTGTCTGTTACAAATAGAAATCAGTGGGACTGCAGGAGGGAGCAGCAGAGAAACAGGAGAACAATTTTGCATTTTTCGGGGGCCATGAGGTGCCCTTAGAATGAATCAATCAAATACAGATTTCTTGTGTATAGTGGTAGTACCCTAAGATACATCTATGCAAAATTAGAAAAAAAGTTAATGAACAGTGTTTTGAAAATATAGAGCTTTGGAGACTGGTAGGTGGTAATCTATCCTCTGAGCACTAGTGTTCACTGCCAACAACTGGATTCAACCTCCATCCTCTAAAGTTACCAGAGCCACTACTGATTCATGGACAAGTTGATTAGCTCAATGCACCAACTAAGACAATACACAACACTGTGAGTGACAGTGTCCAGAGTGAGGCCTAAGCAGTGTCATCATTGCTGAATAAATCAATTAAACCTGCCAAGTGGGTGACATTCTGCACAATGTTCATTAATCCTTAGTGACCGTTCAGAACGCCAGACTGACCACATACCTAAACAAAGCGAATGTAATAGGTGAAGAACAGGCAGTTTTCAGATAGGGGTATTGGTTGAATTGTATTTGTCTCGACGCAAAAGGCTTTATTGTGCCTTCATTGTTTATAAGAAAGCATTTGATTTAGTAGACCGGTCCTCACTGTGGTCTAAGATAATTTCATGCGGTATTAATGGTAATGTGTTGAAAGTTGTATACAACATGTACAGAAATGCTAAATCATGTATAACACAGGGCCAGCCTGTGTCAGCCTTCTTCTCATGTGATGTACAGGTACGGCAAGGAGAACATTTGTGTCCTTTGTTATTTGTTATTTACCTGAATAATTTTGAACACTGTTATTTATAATTACAAGGGATTTGACATGGCAGCTGGTGAAATTTACAACAACCTCATTATGTTCTACTATATGCTGATGACACTAGAATGATTCAACCAAATACAGATTTCTAGAACTATGTCAATTCTTCTAATGGTTGACATTTGGTTGTTTCAGATGTCAACTATATTGTGAATCTGTAATTATTAGTCTATATTGATACATTTGATTTACATAGTACCATGTCTACACAAGGCATGGCAAGCGTAAACAGAACAGTTGAATGCATTTGATATCAATAAAGTGTAGGATATTTCACTCGATAGTTGTCCAGAATATAAATTTTCTATGTTTTTCACCTACAGGTGGCAATACATCTTTAACCAATATACACCACAGTCACACCATTTTATAATAATTAAATGAACATCAAAATAAACACAACTTGCAATTATAGAAAATCTATAGTTTTGAAAATACAGTTTAAAAGTTTTAGGCAACTGTTCAGTCTAACATGGATCAAGCGTGTCTACTCTGCCTGGGCCCTGTGACCAATTAAATATTAGTCAAGGTCTCAATGGAACAATATCACTAGGCTGCAGAGTGGAGTGATGCTGCTGGCTTTCTGGTACATTAAACAAAATCTACTGTCAAGGGCCCTTCTCAAAACCACAGCACTAGATAATGTAAAACTTTTGCACTTTGGGGGCACCTTAGGTGCCCTTAGAATGATTCAATCATGTACAGATTTCTTGTGTATAATGGCAGCACCCTAAGATACATCTATGCAAAATTAGAAAATATAGCTACTCCGAGGTAGACAATTCATTTTAGTTAGCAAATGTAACATTTTTGGGGAGCTTTGGTGCCCTTAGAATGATTCAATCAAATACAGATTTATTGTGTATAGTAGCACTACCACATGAAATGTCTATGAAAAATTAGAGAAAAAGTTACTTAACAGTTTTTGATACACTGGAAGTACAAATGTGCTGCTACAAAAATGTATAAAGTCATGCCAGATTATGTCTTTATATATATAAAATTAAGAGGACAGATTATTTGAGAGCTAAAGGTAGTATAAATAAAATAAAAAATGGGTCAGCTGGACGGTGATAGACCGTTTGAACTTGAAGCCTTTGTCAAACTTTTGTCTCGACTTCACCGAAGGCGGTGTCCTGTTGTTAGAACATGGAAGATATTACTCACACAACGTACAGGTCTTTGTCAGTAAGAATAATGGGATGGTAATTTACACCAACATTGTTTCCTGTAGAAGTCATTTTGTGGGATATATTAGCATTAGTCGTGCCAATTCAAAAATAGTGTTTTGTCAAAATGTAAACAAACTCAAAGACAGTTGCAGCTTAGCTTTAGCCTGTTCTTAAATATGTTAATGACATAATGATATATTTCACATAAATATATAGGGAGCTAAACGAGAGGCCCATCATAATCCATAGCACTACAAAATGAAGTATCTGAAAGTCACACTTCATATATTAAGTGACACATCTCATACTGTATTTCTGGACTGTCGCAATGTCCAATCGTTTCCTATCACAACCCTCGTGTACAATATACCAAAGCTATATATTCCAACACCACAACATATGTATTATCATTGGATAGGTAATTGAATAATCTTTCAGATGAATGCAACTTGTAGCAGCAGAAAATGAAGCATACAAAAGTTACACCTCAAACAATGACATGCATTCTCAAAATGTGATTCATTATAAAAATTACCATTTACCAAGCTCGGTATGGTCAACATATTTCATTGCAACAACATACCAAAAAGTATCATCATGTAGATATTTCAATGCTCTTCAAAATAACACTTACTTGTAATTATAGAAAATGAAAAAACTACCATGCATAATTTTTTGGGAATCTAGGTCAAGCTTCTGAGGAAACAGATACTGTACAGATATAACATGCTGGGTGCTAATGGGTTAACAGGGGTCTAGTGCATCTGTCTGATGACACAAGCCTCTGCCAGTGACCAATTACAGATTAGTCACAGTTTCCATCAAACAGTAGCAGCCAGAGAATCTTAGCTGCAGTGGGGTGGGATGTTGTTGGAAAAGGGTTTAGCTTTTTGGGAGGCCCCGTGATGCCCTTAGAATGATTCAATCAAATAGAAATGTCTTGTGTACAGTGACACTACCCTAAGAGATGTCTATGCAAAATTACAAAAAAAACTTACTGAACGGTTTTAGAAATAACAGAAAAAAACAATCTCTGATCCATGCAAGACACAGACTCCGCATGTGACAGATGTTGTTGGAAAAGGGTTCCCTATCGTTATAAATAGAGTTGCTGCAGAGGAGAATTTAGTTAGCAAATTTAGCATTTTAGGGGACCTTTGATGCCCTTAGAATGATTAAATGAAATACAGATTTATTGTGTATAATGGCACTACCACATGAAATGTCTATGCAAAATTAGAGAAAAAGTCACTCAAGAGTTTTTGAAAAAATTGACAAAAGTGAAAATTTACCAGTTTTGGGGTCCTTTTTGGGGGGTCATTAGGTGCCCTTAAAATGATTCAATCAAATACAGATTTCTTGTGTACAGTGACACTACCACAGGAAATGTATATGCAAAATTAGACAAAAAAGTTTCTGAACAGTTTTTGAAAAAAATAGGCAAAAGTTTACATTTTTACCAGTTTTGGGGTCCTTGGAGGCCCTAGGGAGCCCTTAGAATGATTCAATCAAATACAGATTTCTCGTGCATAGTTGCAGTGCCCTAAGATATGTCTATGCAAAATTAGAGAAAAAGTTCCTGAACGGTTTCTGAGATACGGCAGCTAACGGCGGACGGCGGACGCAGAGTGATGGCTATAGTCCCTTAGACCTTCGTTCAAAGGACTAAAAAGTATTAAAAAAGTATTTGATTTGTCAAATACTTTTAAAATGTACTTAAATGCAAATGAAAATATTTTTGGCTCCAAATTTTCAAATGCAAGTTTAAATACTGGATCAGTCGCATTTAAATACATTTAAATGCAAATGCATTTGCATTTGACCCCATGTCTGCTTATGTCTCATAAAAAATAAATAGACGCTCACCCAAACCCTTGCACTCGTGCACTCCACATCTACTGTTCCGGTTGGAGGAAACGTCTTTTTTTAGCTGCACCTTTATTCTGTGTTTGCTTCCGTTGTAATTTATTCTTGATTCGGTTTGTCTGTGAATGTTTACTTTCATAATTTCTCAAACTCTGGAGCGTGATTTCAGTGGAAGTTTACAGTTTATACCTGTACACCAGTTACTAGAATTGTCAACTGCTTAACCTTAGACCTTGTTAGCTCCCCACTACCGGCTTTACTAACTTCCGTTTTAAACCATGATCGTCAAGATAGAACATGTACACTGTTGCACATAGCAATTTGTATTCTATTAAGATCTCTCCAGTCGAGAAGGAATGTCCCATTTCAATACACTCCTGTTCATCTTTGTTGCCTTTGGTATAGGCAAGAAAGCATTTGTGAATGACCTGACCAAACCAATAGTTGGTGACACGTCAGAATGTCCCAACATCATATTCGGGCTGAAAGCAGATATGAAAATCCCTCTGGGGTTGTGTACCCAGTTTATCACCTCACTGAAATGTCTCTCTCCCAAAATGAAAGTGTGTAAGAACAAGCTTGTTCTGTTGTACCTTGCAAGCCTACTACTATCCGGGTCCTATGCTCCTGAACCCAACCCAGGCCCCAGGCCTAAATACCCCTGTGGAGTATGCTCCCGGGCAGTAACGTGGACTACTCCTAGTGTGAGATGTGACTCTTGTGGAACTTGGTACCACCAAGACTGTATGGATATGTCCGACTGTCACTTAAAGGCACTGAAAAACATCACTTGGGAATGTGTTAACTGTGGTTTACCCAATTTTTCCACCACACTATTCAATACAACTATATGTGACTCCACTAACCCATATGAACCCCTCAGATCCTCGTTATGCGAGACATCGGACTCTGACCTCAGCTTTGACCACCCTGGAGCCACATCATCACGAAATTGCCCCCTAGATAGAGTGACTACTCACCGACAGGTAAGACCCAGAGTGAACACAGCCTTCCCAGAAAAGACCTCCCCATGCCAATATTTATGATGAACTGTCAGTCCGTTCGAGGGAAAAACCTCCCATTGAAAATGCTATTGATTCCACACAGGCCGACATCATCATCGGAACTGAGTCTTGGCTCGACAACTCCATCCATTCCAATTAGGTCTTTCCCCCAGGATTTACACCATTTAAGAAAAGACATATCTGCAGGTAGCCATGGAGGAGTTTTCATGCTGGTTTCCTCACGCTTTGTGAGCTGTGAACCTGAAGAACTGCAAGTTGACGCATAGAGTGAACTCTTGTGGGTGAAGGCGAAAATCAAAGGTGCAAGAGATCTCCATATCGGAGCGTACTATCGGCGTCCTGGCAAAACTGATCGAGATCAACTTGACTGCATTCAATATAGCCTCAACAAGATTCCTCACAACTCTCATATATGGCATGTGGGAGATTTCAACCTCCCAGATATAGACTGGGAAACAGAGTCAACCTGTCCATATGGAGTGCATCCAGCTGTCTCTAACCATCTCATCTCAATCACCCAAAATGCAGACCTAGAGCAAATAGTCCATCAACCAACCCGGACTACTGATGACACAGCAAACATCCTCGATTTCACGAACAACATGACCCTAATCAACAACGTCAACATAATACCAGGCATTTCTGACCATGATGCAATTTTTACCGAATCAAGCCTCAGACCCTTCATTGTTAAACGGGCCCCACGGAAGATTTTTATGTATAAGAAAGCTGATTTCAGCATCATTAGTGAGAAATTGAATGAGTTCAAGCCTTCATTTGAGGAAGCAGCAAAGTCCTGTGGGATCAACGAGCAGTGGACTAGATCCAGAGACACCGTCACCACTCTGATGTCCGACTACAACGCCGTGCATATTGGGACTATGTGAATAACTTGATTGACACCCGTGACTCCAAAGACGACACTATGGACAGACCACCAGCCCAGAAGAAGTTCTGGAACTACATCAAGACACTGAGTAAAGACACTACAGGTGTGTCCCCTCTTCTAGAAGGAGGCAGGCTGTACTCAGAACCCAAAGACAAGGCAAATATTCTCAACAGACACTATAAGTCGGTGTTTACAAGAGAAAACATTATAACCACCCCATCCATGGAAGGCATTCCCCTACCACCAATGCCTGACATTAGGTTACAGAAGGTGTCCTGAAACTCCTGCTAAAGACCAACCCACACAAAGCCACCGGGCCGGATAGAATCACGGCAAGAATCCTCAAGGAGTGTGCTCGTGCCATCGCACCATTGCTCACCATCATCTACAATAAGTCGCTGGAAGAAGGATCCGTGCTAGATGACTGGCAACATGCTAACGTGACAGCTATTTTCAAAAAGGGAGACAGAAACACTGCCGCCAACTAAAGACCAGTTTCCTTAACCAGTCTCTGCTGTAAACTGCACGAGCACATCTTGGTCAGCAAAACATTGAAGCACCTAGAAGAACACAACATCCTCATTGACTGCCAACATGGTTTTAGGGCCAAGAGAAGCTGTGAAAGCCAGCTACTGACATTAAGTCATGAAATAGCACATTCTGGACCGGGGCAAGCAGATGGACCTGGCTATATTAGATTTCTCAAAGGCGTTTGACCGAGTACCTCATCAGCGACTCCTCATTATGGGATCAGGGGATACACTTACAGGTGGATCGCTGAATTTATGTCCAACAGCTCTCAGCAAGTAGTCGTTGATAGAGCATCATCCGACCAAGCCTTTGTTATCAGTGGCGTACCCCAGTGCACGGTCTTGGGCCACTCCTGTTCCTCCTTTTTATCAACGATCTACCTAACAACCTTCATTCCAGCACTCGTCTATTTGCTGACGATTGCATCATCTACAGGGAAATTAGATCTATGGAGACTGTCAAATTCTCCAGGAAGACCTATCCACCCTAGCATGCTGGGAGAAGAAGTGGGGCATGGATTTTCATCAACAGAAATGTAACATCATGACCTGCACAAAATCTAGGAAACCCAAGTCCTTTAACTACCAACTGAAGGGCCATACTTTAGAAGTCTCCACCTGCTCAAAGTACTTAGGCGTTGATCTGCATCTTGGAAACGACACACTGAGCGTTTAACAAAGAAAGCTCATGGCATGCTGGGTTTCCTTAAGCGGAATTTGAAGTCGGCCAATGAAGACACAACAACTAATGCCTACAAAGCCCTGGTAAGACCCCACATTGAATATTGTAGTGCCATCTGGAATCCTCACCATCAGGACCAGGTAAATAAAGTTGAAGCTGTGCAAAGGAAGGCCGCGAGATATGTCACCAACAGATATCATAACACCGGCAGTGTAACATCCATGCTAGACCATCTACAGTGGGAGTCTCTGGCATCAAGACGCACCAAGACACAACTGACAAAGCTTTTCAAGATCACTCACAACTATGTTGATATCAACACCCAGCCCAACCTCTCCCCTGCCTCATCAAGAACTACATCCAATCATTCCCTTAAGTTCCGTCAGCTTCTTGCACGCAAAGATGTATTTAATTTTTTTTCCCCCGGGTCATTCCTGTGTGGAACTCTTTGCCAGCACGTGTTGCTGAGGCTCCATGTTTGGGTATTTTCCAAAGGGAGCTTGCCCAGCTTTCGTTCTGATTTATTGTTTTTGTCCTTGTCCGAAGTAGGGTAAATGACGGACTAGGGCTGTGTCGGCCAGGGTTTATCTCCGGGGACCGCTACAGTTGCCGAATTGAACTAGATCTGATACCTGCAAAAGACAACGGCAATGTTATATATGTTGTTCTCTCTTCTCTCATACTTTTGGTCTTTTGTATATTTTCTTTTTCTTCTTTTGTTTTTGTTTCCTCCAACAATAAACCAACCTTTGTTTAATGATCACGGTTGATCGGTCAACGTAATCTACAGAAACAGATACTGGAAACAATACGGTAAATCTGATGTAGTAAGGGATCATCTCAGAATGTCGATGTCTGATATCAGACAAAATTATGTTCATTTAGGGAAGGGAGGGTCAGAAGCAGTTTTCATCTGGCATCGGATATCGATATGTTAGGTTTAGGACTGATACTGTTAATATATTGATGACATCATATCAATGTTTACAAACTTTCGTCTTGGGGTTGGAAGAACTGTGGCTAGATGAAAGACATTTCGCCTGATATTGGACATCAACCTTCTGAGTTGATCCCTAATGCTTATTCAATATTACACAATGCTTAAATGCGAAATAAATTTTAAACAAATCCATACCTGCTGGGAATATGAACTGCCACGTTCCAAATTTATAGGATCCACGTTCACGTTTTAAGGTCAGTTTCATTTCGACGTCAAAGTCGATGTCATGAAAGGTAACATGTACCTTCTCTGTAGCCCCCACCTGCATCTGCTTGGGGGCAGTCACAATCATGCCCCTGCAACAAAGTGACAAATCATATTTACCATATACTTCCCATCACTGACACAATCCTTAATAATACTAGATGTGCACCTCTTTCTACGGAAGTGAAACAATGCACAAAAAGATTTATAGTAGTGAAAAAATGCTAAAGTTGGAACTAGAGCAACTGGGATCACCTTGTGGATACTTTCTGAAAAAATATGCCATATTATAAGATGGCACCACATTATTGTCACTGGCAAGCGGCTTTTGTTCATCAATCCCTCCGCATTCGCAATTGGCAAAGCCCAGTTGTGTCACTGCCAAAGCATGCAAGTTTGAATTATCAGCACCGATTCAACACGGATAGAAAACATCCAATGTCTATCGATGTCCTCTGGCTAGCGTGGTGATTATCTTTTTAGCACCACTCAAATAATCACTCTGGCGTTTGCCTGAACAGATCAATACGTTTTCACCATTGTAGGTGAATTATGAGTCAAGTGATGATTTAACTGGGTCTGCCATACAAAATGTTTTTATTAAAAATACTGTAACTGCAACAATAAAAAACAAATATTATTCAAGTGCTGTTAATTAAGCTTTTTGACACAGAACATTTTCACTGTTTTTTATATATATTTATATTAGTAAGGCAATTGATACCAAAGAGCACGTAATTGGGTTATTTCTGGATTTAGCCAAAGCCTTTGATACCGTTAATCATAATATATTATTGAGAAAATTAACACATTATGGAATCAGAGGAAATATACTCCAATGGATTCGTAACTTTTTAAGTAACAGACAACAACGAGTAAAATTCTATGGAACAAAATTTTCCCTTAAAAACATAACATGTGGTGTTCCGCAGGGTTCAATTCTGGGACCTTTACTCTTTCTTATCTATATAAATGATTTATCTACTTTATCTGACACAACGTTTACCATTATGTTTGCTGATGACACGAGCATCTTTATACAAGGCAACAATATAGATGAAATGGAAAATGTTCTGAACTCTGAAATAAAAAAAATATCTTTATGGCTTAACATTAATAAACTTTCTTTGAATATACAGAAAACTCACACAGTGACCTTTAGTAATACGATCAGTATAAGAGAGAGGTGTAATAACATTTGCATAGACGGCATACAAATTAACACTGTACATGAGATAAAGTTTTTGGGTTTGCTTATAAATAATACATTGAATTGGAGCACACACATTAAATATATATCAAATAAAATTTCTAAGAATATTGGTATTATAAAAAAGGTGACAAACAAATTAGATAACAAATCATTGTTAAACCTGTATTACATGTTTATATACCCATATATTACTTATTGTAATGTCGTCTGGGGAAGGGCCCCGAATATATACCTTGCTAAAATTCATTTACTCCAAAAACGAGTTTTGCGTGTAATAAGTCATGTAGGATTTATTGATCATACGCAGCCCTTATTTACATCCTATCAAATAATGAATATTTATGACGAAAATAAATATTTATGCTGTATTCTAATGTACAAGCATAATAGGGGTATGTTGCCAGATATATATCATGATGTATTTGTCCTGCAAATATCCACACATAAATATAATACAAGGCAGGAAGTAACATATAAAATACCATACTGCAAGACTAATTGTAGACAACTGTCTTTGGCTTATGTTGGTCCTAAAATCTGGAATACATTTATTACAAATAACTATTTACAATATTGTACATCTCTTCATATGTTCAAACATAGGACCAAGCGTCTAATTCTAGCAAATATATGCTAAATGCTGCTTTAATGTAATTTTGTCATGTTAAGATGTACCCGGTGTTCAGTGTTAGGTACTCGTATAATGTTGTCGTGTTAAGATGTACCTGGTGTTCAGTGTTACGGTACTCGTGTAATGTTGTCATGTTAAGATGTACCTGGTGTTCAGTGTTACGGTACTCGTATAATGTTGTCATGTTAAGATGTACCTGGTGTTCAGTCTTACGGTACTCGTATAATGCATTATTAAATAATTAGTTAGTTTATTATGAAGATTTTTTTTTTTTTTTTTTTTTTTGACACGAATCATAGTTTTCATTTCAAATATGACATGAATAAGGAACACAAGCAATGTGTTGCTTCGTTCCATTTGTTACGTAATGTATACATGTTTCATATTACTGCTACATCTGTGCTATACTTAACATTATGTATCAATAAAGATTATTATTATTATATATTGGCATCCATTATCAGAATATCACTGTTCCTAATATAGCCAACTTCACAAATCACTAGTAACTAGTGTGTTACTGCAAAACTTAGGGTCGTTTTATGCAGTTGGGAACTACTCAAAACACACTAATAGGTCATTCACCTAAATGTGCACGCAGAAAAGGTACATTGCCCTTGTTCCGAGCAGCTGGTGTCTCTCAGTAGCTCAACTGTTACACTGTGACACATTTCTTTTTCAGGGGTTGGCTCAGCTACTGTTTGTGGCCAAAGCTACAGACATCACAATGTAGGCCAAACGAGAGTGTGGTGTTCTTGTCCAACAGTGTCATGTTGACCTCCATTTTCTTCTTCTCCCTGATCCTTTGTGCAGTGGGGACCACTTCACTTAGCCTGTTCTAGACACCCTCTCGAAACTTTGCCCGTCAACAATTCGCCCCATCCACGATTTGCCCCTCTACACGATTCACCCCTCTCCATGAGTTGCCCTCTCCACGATTCGCCTCCTCCACGATTCGGCCTTCTTCACCATTCGCCCTCTCCATGATTTGCCCCTTTCCATGATTCATCTCTCACCCGTCATAATCCTCTGCCATATTCTCCCAGTCTTTGCCGTTCATCCTCCGTTCTTCTCTTTCTAGATCTCTCCTAACACTCCATCTTAGCTTTACCTTCTTCTTCTCTTCTATTGTTCATTCTCTTGTGGTCAATCTCTCCTCCAGTAGGTGTCCTCCCCCATTCTCCATATGTGTCCTGTCTATCACTGTCTCCTCACAACTATCATTAAAAGAAGGCATTACCCGGAAGGTTGTAATGCTGCTGTGCGTGGCTGCTCCTGGAAATATCATAGATTTTCAATGTAATAGATTAGATGTGATTCTACATATTGTGTAATATGCTTCATTAAACCAAGGATTCTCTGCAGAACCCTTGTGAGTGGTTTTAGTGCATTTTTATCTACAATTTTAATGGTATTTTTTTATTTTAACCTTCGGTGTGGCGTGGCCGACAGAAGCACCTAAGCGGAACGGCAACCTGTTTATTCGCTGCCTGGACCTGTGTTCGATCTGCTGGAGCATGGCATTGTCGCGATGGTTGCTGCTCGGACTAAGACAATGCTGGCAACCGGCTACCCATCCGTGGACAACAACGATAGCTGCACTAAATCTGCGCCGACCACCGAACACCGACCAGACGCGGGACAAAGGCCGGGTTGAGAAGACGATCCCCGCAAATAACAAAGGTACCAAGCAGATGGCACATGCTGGTGCGGCCAGCCATGTCACGGGTGAGGTCAGCCATGTTTACAAACAGTCAGGAGTGAACATGTCAAACATAATACAATGTGCGACACCGCCGTCTTATCCGAAGTCTGTCTGTAACGTGAACAATTCGGTCCACACCACCGATGAACACCCAATCAGTTCACAACAAAGCCGATGAAGCCCAACATGCTCAACGACGCAATATCTACCCAGTCGTTTGAGGGCATTGAAGTGTTATTGCGTCAAGTTCGCGCAGCGTCGATCATACGAGTGTTAACGATATATCGGCCACCTTCATCTATCCGGAAGTCTACGCCATTCCGTTTATTCATCGATTAATTCAGTCATGTTCTGGAACATGCAGCCATGAAGCAGACCGTGTATGTTATTGTCAGTGACTTCTACGTGCATTACGGTGATGATCGTGCAGGGCGATGCTCGCGATCTCATTGGTCTTCTCCGTGAGGCTGATTTCCAATGAATCGACCCACGTCGGTGGTCACGTCTTCGACCTCGTGATAACACGAAACACGTCCGATTGTATCGTCTCTGCCACATCAGTTGAAACTCTTTTAACTGACCATCATGTGATCCAATGTGACCTTGTAACGGTCAAGCCGAGATGGCCGAAAAAATATCAGCTACAGGAACTACGCGGCAATAAATAATCCTGAGTTTGTCGCAGACTTGACAACATCGCGACTGCTAACTGACCCTAGTGTCTGCGTCGATGAACTGTCTCTTCAATACAACACCTCCATAGCAGATTTGATCAAAAAGCATGCATCGTTCACCAGCCGTGTTATCATCATCCGCCCCTAGACACCCTACGCAACCAAAGTTTTTGTTGGCCGACTGAACAACAAATGGCCAATGAGGGTGGACCGTTCACACTACGCGACAAATGTTTTTGTCACTGCCATGATCCTAGCGTAGTTATTTTTATTAAATGCATACATGCACGCCTGTGTTGGCGAATTCCGCAAGTAGAATAAAATGGCGCCGATTTCAAACAAAAGAGAGCGACCTCTAATTGCTTTGGATACGCTCATTGTACTCCGTCGAAGAAAATTGGCCGAGCTTGCCACATTTTGATAAGTTCGCATTCGTTTTCGTTCGTCAGCCACTCCGAAATATTGCCGATTTGTAGATCACGGTCGTCAGCGACACCACATGGCAAAAATGCTGCACTGCGATTGGCTCGTTGCTACGACAAAAGTTTTGTTGTGTTGCGGACCGGCGTACATTACCGACATCGCGCAATTTACCCGCGTACACTGTACAACAAAAGTCTGGCCGATTCAATTTTCAAATCGAGACAGACTTTTGTTGTGTTGGTCTGGACAACAGACAAACGTTTTAGCAAGTCTTTAGACCCATGCACATTAACAACAATCCAGTTTAAGTCAACGAAACCCCCGACTTACAACAAAAGTTGTATAGTGTACGCCGTGCTTTACCGACCCTAGCCACTGCATCGATGAACAGTCTCCTCAATACAACACCACTGACGCAGATCTGATCAACAAACATGCACCGCTAACCAGCCGTGTTACCACCATCTGCAACAATACACCCTGATACAACAGTGAACTGTCAGATGCGAAACGCAAACTTCGGCGAGCAGAGCGATGGTGGCGAGAGATGCGGCTAGTTGTGCATAGAGACATTTTCACAACTACGTGATACCTCTATAAAAAAAAAACTAATGACGGCAAAATCCAAGAGTCTGCCCTTGACATGGATATATATAAGCGTGAATGAGTCCTAGTGTCATGTCATCCCTGTTTTACAAAAAAAAACTATTATTAATAGGTTTTTGTAATTGTATTTGAGTTATTAATAATTGGTATCCGGTTAAATAAGAATAAATAAAAAATATATTTACAGCAGGTGTCTGAAAACATTAAGCCATTACGGTAACATAATTCTCAGGAATTTCTTCTTTCAGTTCCCACATCCTCTTGTTTCATTCGTTTAGACCTCATATTTCACACTCCATTATTAAAGAGTTGTGACAGAATTTTAGTATCTGCATCTTCCAACAGGCCACCTTGGATATTATTTCTTGAAAGTCTTACATCAATTTGTTTCTGACATTTCACACTAGTTTCACAAAAAAGCAAACCTCTGTAATATTCAATATGACATATTAGTTCATTTGTGCATAATTGATATTTTGTTCTGGTGAAATTATCATGCAAATTATAAAATGAGTTATGAAGTACCTGGTTTAAAACCGCTTGAAAGGCAGTTACCTGACAGAGTTGGGAAATAGCTAGTTGACCAAACAATTGTCTCGTCAAATTCACACAAAAGCTTAACCATTGGGCAATAACCAGTACATTGTTCGCATATTTGTATGTGATTGTTACAGACAGAACTGGGGAAATTCCGATTCCAAAATAAGATTTAAAAGTTTATTCAGATTCCAATTCCAGAATCGGAATACGAATCAATTTACGTCAAAGCAACATAATCAGAATCTGAATTGTTTTGCCTTTGGGTGGAATCAGAATTGGAATCGGTTGGTGTCATTGTGAAAACTGTGCATTCACAGTGCATGAACATTATTCAATGATTTGGGGAATTGGGACTGTTCACATGGTTCACCATTCACACAATGGTGTGGGCCTGACTGGAAGGTTTCTTCGGTTGATTGATTTGGTCAAGTGTGTAATCTTGCATAATGAAGCTCAGCTCATTCACAGCTTGGGGTATTCACTAAACTTGAGGAAGTTTAACAACACCTGGAACTGAATCTGAATTGTTTTGCCTTTGGGTGGATCTGAATTGGAATCGGCTGGTATGATTGTGAAAGCTGTGAAATTGGAAAAATGCTTACTGGAATCATCAAATTTTAAATTCCTTTCAACACCGTGGCTTTGAAAATCTGTTATATTGTCCAAGTTGTGATAAGTGCAAAAATTAATCAATGTGTTTGTATACAACGACACATGAAACTAGCTAGCACTTTGTACTGCACGGGTGATTATAATATTATTATTAACATTTCTATAATGCCATATATCCGATATCATTTAGAGTCTTGCACACATCATTTTAAAGCAGTTTTAAGTGATAAAAGTAAGCCATGTCAGTACTCTCACATCTAGTAAAGCTGCAGCTCACTCACAGTGCATGAACATTATTCAATGATTTGGGGAATTGGGACTGTTCACATGGTTCACCATTCACACAATGGTGTGGACCTGACTGGAAGGTTTCTTAGGTTGGTCAAGTGTGTAATCCTGCACAATGAAGCTCAGCTCATTCACAGCTTGGGGTATTCACTAAACTTGAGGAAGTTAAACAACACCTGGAACAGGATGGAAAGTATATTTGATGCCGAGCCTGATCATGATTAGTCCTATAAAATGAGCAAATCAACTAAACTGGGTTGGTTAAAGGAAATGCCAAGCCTCGTGATTGTTTTACTGGAATTGACAGTCAATTGTTTAGATTTGGAAAGGTGAGGTGCAACGTAGAAATGCACAAGAAAATCATGGTTACAATTTATACAATTACATTTTCAATATAATCAATATGACCATGTCTATTTTGCCTTTTTAACAAAGGTAACTGAGTAGGATTACTCAAGACATGTAATTGATTACCTGGTAGGCTGGTACACACGATTACTGATTACAATACGTCGCATCTCAGACTATCTACATTGCGCAGTAAGATATATGTGTTGTTATTGTAACATAATCCCATTGTTTACTAAACTGGTTAACTCAAAGGATAATCTGAGCAGCCATGGTCTGTTTTTCCCACTTAAGAAGAACTGTTTCTTGGCACTTCAGATAACAGAATCTCCACACATTTGTTTAGTACTGAAGAAATCCGAAGTTCAACATTTGCTATCTCCTATACACAAACTAAAGTCGGGCTTTCATTGTGAAATATACCAATGATTAACTACATGTGAGTAACTCGCCTATTACGAATAAATATGACCTCATCGAGTACTCATTGCCCGATCATCCTAAAATGGTAACAGGTCAGAAACATCCCAGCTAGCAAATCTCACTGGACCAATGATGGCTGCAGGAACCAAGATTTAGCCAATGATGGTTTGTCATTGGATTACCATAATTGGCTTGCCATTGAAAAAACATCATTGAGCCAATGATGGTTTGTCATTGGTTTGCCATCATTGACTTGCCATTGAAAAACATCATTGGGCCAATGATGGTTTGTCATTGGTTTGGCATCATTGACTTGTCATTGAAAAAACATCATTGGGCCAATGATGGTTTGTCATTAGTTTGCCACCATTGGCTTGCCATTGAACAAACATCATTGGGCCAATGATGGTTTGTCATTGATTTGCCATCATTGGCTTGCCATTGAAAAAACACCATTGGGCCAATACTGTTTTGTTGTTGGTTTGCCATAATTAGCTTGCCATTGAAAAAACACCATTGCACCAATGATGGTTTGTCATTGGTTTGCCGTCATTAGCTTGCCATTGAAAAAAACACAATTGGGCCAATAATTGTTGTCATTGGTTTGCCATCATTAGCTTGCCATTGAAAAAACATAATTGGGCCAATGATGATTTGTCATTAGTTTGCCACCATTGGCTTGCCATTGAACAAACATCATTGGGCCAATGATGGTTTGTCATTGATTTGCCATCATTGGCTTGCCATTGAAAAAACACCATTGGGCCAATACTGTTTTGTTGTTGGTTTGCCATAATTAGCTTGCCATTGAAAAAACACCATTGCACCAATGATGGTTTGTCATTGGTTTGCCGTCATTAGCATGCCATTGAAAAAAACACCATTGGGTCAATAATGGTTGTCATTGGTTTGCCATCATTAGCTTGCCATTGAAAAAACATAATTGGGCCAATGATGATTTGTCATTGGTTTGCCATCATTGGCTTGCCATTGAAAAAAACATCATACGGCCAATGATGGTTTGTCATTGGTTTGCCATCATTGGCTTGCCATTGAAAAAAAACATCATAGGGCCAATGATGGTTTGTCATTGGTTTGCCATCATTGGTTTGCCATTAAACAAACATCATTGGGCCAATGATGGTTTGTTATTGGTTTGCCATAATTGGCTTGATTGTTGGCCTGATGTATCATTGCTGTATAACTACATATAAAATGCGTAAGGAATTTGTTTTATTTCACTGGAATCTTATTAGCTTTTCATTAGCATTTCATTGGCCCTTCATTGATCCCAATCATTGGGCCAGTACAGGGCCAATAAAGCTATCACTGGCATTATACCCAGCGTGGAGCTGAAATCATCTTTGGGCAAATGAGGGAAACCAATCATTAATAAATCCAAAGCAAATAGTGAAATGAAAAGAACACAAAAACTTCATTAACCCTTTAGATTCCATGACCCAGCAATTACACAAATTCAGCAAGATACATTTCCAAATGACACTAACTCGAAATCTGGCCAAATACAAAGTCATATATGACCAATAGTCCTATTTTGTTTCAGAGCAAATAGAGGCAGTACCCTAATAGACTTAGCTTTAAAATGACATATTATAGATCACAATTATTATGTAGATGGCACCACATGTACGAGTCATTCAACTGCAGCTTATCCATCAGTTGGTTGGGTATTATGACACACTGACCAGTTGTTGGTGTTTCTGGGGTCTAGTCTAAGAACATTTGCCGGCGATAACTTGATTGGCTTGAGTTGAAGCGAAAACTAATTGGATAGGCTACACTTGGAAACAAATTACAAGATAGCACACTTCCAAACAGGTTCCATGCAGTAGAGTACTTATTTTTGTGATGCTATCTCGTGCCATATTTATAGAAGTTAATAGAAGTTACCACCTTCAATTGAAGCTCTGTACATATAATAAAAATAGTCCCGCGGGTTTAATATTTGTGACTGCGTTTTTTACACGTCATGACTACTGCAGCTCAGCCTCAGGCAAGATGACAATTCTAATTTCCTAGACAAACTTACAATATCATAACTGAAAATAATTAGTGTCATAAGAACCTCAAGTTGTGGTCAAGCCTAGACTATGCCTAGATCAAGCGATGACCTGCATCGATGGGAACAGCTGCGCTTTGACATATTATGGCAGAGCAGAGTCCACAAACACCTCCCGTACATGTTCCCTGCTTCTCTCCGGAGTGAATGACAGCTCTTTCCAGGCTGCATTCCCAAACAAGGACCGATCTCCCTTTGTATCTAGCCTAGTGGCTGAATGAGCGACACGCACTTACCGTTTGGCAAACGCCGGCGCCATTAACACCACAGACGCCACGAGCGCGCGCAGGAGTAACTTGCAAAACCCGGACATTTTACTGCAAGTGGTGTTTACGTCTCCTGCGGCTATTTATCCCGCGAGTTAATCGTAAGGTGTCTCAACGTCACCCCTACGACCAACAATATAGTGCGTATTTGACGGACAGCACAAAAGTACGGTTCAAATCACACTTGTTTGAATGACATGACAAAAGTAAGTTTATCGCATTATTAAGTTTTTTCAAAGAATACGTTTAAATTAAAGGACTAGAGCTCCACGGTAATGCTAATGACAGCTTTTGGTGAATTGATACATTGGAAAGAAACCGGCTTCTCTTCCTAGTTCTCTGAACTTTGTATCCTGAAATTTGAGCTTAACTCGAGACAGAACTGCCGCGCTATACTAGTTGGTATTTCGTGTTCAAACAGGAATACGTGGAACTATGACGCATGTTTCTCTCGTCTTCGTCTGTGTGTAAATATTTGTGTGAGCGTATACATCCATGCAGACTGCTGACCCATCGGCTACCAAAACTATAGTTTTATTCCACAGTTCCACCTTCTTCCCGCCACGAAAACTCCGATTGTTAGCTGATGTCCACAGAAAGTACGACTCGTTCCAGAACATATTCCGCCATCTGTCGGAAGTTTTGAATTAACCATTAAACCATCGTAAAACAGTATAGCCGACAGAGAGCAGCACGTTGCGTTTAGGACTTCAAATTTTATTTGTTACCTACGGGACCAATATATCTTTGTTCCAAATGTCTAATATCTGCTGTATTCATATATAGGGGCCTACAATATATTTTAGTTAAACGCCTCGAGTCGACTAAACTTTTACCTGGTATCTGACTCTGGGACGAACTGTGAGCCCCATTGAATTGATTATATATATTAATTAATGCATTCTTATGTGCAGGCGTATAATTTATATATAATTATATCATGGCAGTTATCTGACAATGTATCACCACTTTTATAGATTTGCATTAGTATTGTATTAAATATCATGCACGCATGCACACATGTACTCTCGCATACACGCATGCGCGCACGCACGCACACGCGCACATACACATGCGCGCACACATGCACTCGCACGCACGCACGCACACATGCATTCACACAGACAACACACACACACCCCGCGCGCGCTTGTAAGATTATAATTAACTGTCAATTAAAAAACGAACACAATTGGGCTTGTTTGACATATTTTAGCCGGCCAGTATATTTTCACAAACGCCTGTCTATGTTAAGATCAGCCAGACGCGAAGTGACAGTGACACCGTCGTCCAGTGGTGACACATTCACAACACAAAACACAACCACGTTATTTGTCAGCCATATCGTCTGATAGATTGTGCCTGCAAATTCGATGTGAAGTGGTATTTCAGAAGCGAAATGATAACTACCGTATTCTATGTTCTATCTAGGCCTACTCTATACAAAATGACGAAACCAAAACAAAATACAATAAACACACATATGCACTCCACGCACACGCACCCCAAAACGCGCGCTCACACATACTCGTTGTTTGTTTGTTTGTTTGTTTGTTTGTTTGTTTGTTTGTTTGTTTGTTTGTTAAATTAAAGGTCGGAGAGGATGTTCGACGTAAGCATTATTGCGACAGCGTCTACTTCATTTTGCCAAGTATATGACGCAGGGGCCGTTTTCCATATGTATTTGACGTGCGCGCTTGGTTGCTGTGACTGTTAAGTTATGTTTTACGTATTACGCGCACATTACGTTTTACGTTCCGAACCACCGATTTACCCCATAAAAGGTGATACTTTTGACAAGATATAGGTCTTACGTCGTGTTTGTGGGGTCGTAGATTAATCTCTGAAAGTCTTGGCGCTCGAGGTTCAAGCCGTCTAATAAAAAAACGTTAACCTACCTGCATCCATACATACACACGCAAGCTCAGTTATAAATATATAATATTCTTAAGACTATAATAACTATTTTGAAGGTATATTGTCAGCCAAATTGTGTTTAGTAAGCCCGTAACTACGTTCGTAATTTGAAAAATATGCCCCCGGAGCATGTTCAGCTGGTAAACAAAACATATTGTTTTAGAACACGCTTTATTGGCAATAATGCCGAGCGGGCGGGGTAAACCGCAATTCCTTTTGATGTTCGACAATTTCCCACGTTCAACACAGAAGCCATTCTGTTACAAATTAGACGCTGACAAATTGCGGTTAGAAGAACATACTGCCTCCCTTTAACTAATATCTTAAAATAACACAAACTTTTCTTGTTATGGGTAATAAGACTTTTTCTTCTGATAACAAGACGTGTAACCTCTGAATTAATCTTACGTGGTTTTCTTAGAATAACATAGTCATGCACTTGTTTAAAAGACTGTGATTAGTTCAGTAGTAGTTTTTCCTCGGTGTCCGGGCGTTGCCTTTCCACCGGAAGTGGACTCTGCTGGATAGTGGTGCTGTGGCCAACGACCGGTCGTTGTTTCTCCGGGGTCGCCTCGGTCCGTTGACGTCATAGCGTTGTCCCTACGACAAACATGGCGTGCAGCACTCAAGGGGCGTACAATTTGGCAGACGATCCTTGCACTCCGGGGGCAGATAAAAGAGTTCCGCTTTACGCGCGACCATGCTGTAAACACATAAAATTGTTTTATTTGTAGACGCACGTGGTTGTTCATGACAAGTTTACCGTAGCGCCGAATTCGAAACGTCGCCAAAGACAAACGTTTCACAAAAATGCTGTAATCGTCTGGAAGTCCTCTCGATCAATTTCTTACTTTGGATATCTATCATAAAATATATATGTGAATTAAAGTATTTAGGCTGAATTGGGCCACGATTCCTACATATTTGTTTCATGTAACAAACAATTTTACAAACATTATTTATGCTTACCCATGACACTTTTGGTATCGCACCTTTTTTATAGCCACTTGCAATGTTTTACAAAATCCACCGATACGCCACCAGACATCTTTTAGAACGCGTCTTTCGTTGTGAGTTATTTTTCGTGAACATATATTATTTCATTTTCCATTAATTATCGAAACACCCACATTCTGTGACAACCAATCCGGGCATGGGGAATGTTGTCACATGAGCGAGCCCGTACATTATACATTAAAATTAATCCTAGCAACAACAAAACTTATGGAATTGTTATTACAAAGAAGAAAAAATATTTTAAAATGTGACAATCCCCGGTCTCCCGTAAAACCATGCATACATATACACACGTATATATATATATATATATATATATATATTTATATATATATATATATATATATATATATATATATATACAGAGAGAGAGAGAGGGCGTGTTACAGTTGCGCAAAGGCTGACGTTTTGCACCACCGACAGGAATAGTGGATGACTGTCGTCGGCCTTCTTTAGACGCCCTTGATATATGTCAGAGGTGCCAAGTATACCGCTTTCATGATAGAACGCTCTGGTTTGCGTAATTTTTGAGGTAATCCCATGATCTGCCGTTTTAGTGCCAACATCTACAATAAGACCGTTATTTCATGGTTTAATCCAAATATGCCGTCTATAACCAACATTTCATGTAGAAAATGCACCAAAATAAGTAATATATAACTTTAAAAACAAAATTATCCGGTCATAGAGCCAGATTCTCATCTACCGCAATCATATATCATATCATCTTCGGCGGGAACTTCCGGTGGTGAATTGGTTTGAATTTGGTGTAGCAAACTTGCGAAAATATAAGGATATTTGATCAATATAAGTGATATTATTGAGTGTATTGCATACATAACGTAATTATAGATATATAGTAAGCAATATTTTTTGTTAAAAGTTAGCTAGAGGGAGTAATCTAGGGTAGATTAAAAGTAGGCGATTTGCGAGCGATAATTGGGGACGTTATTGTAATCGGAACGTTGTTTACAAAGTAGGTCACTCGCGAAGTTAACGTAACGTGAACGACAATAGAATAGCGTTATTTGAGATAATCGATTTAGTTAGATGAGTAATTAAAACCTGAAATAACAACCTTTTAAAGTGTACATTAGTACACAGGAAACAGTCTTTGTAAAGACTACCTTGTATCTAAGCCTAACTTGAATACATTGTCATCGACATCGTAACTAGGTAAGGCACGGTGTGTTACTGTGTGTTAACAAATATAACTAACTATAACCTAAACAATCTGGTGTAAATTGTACACAGAAAAGTCTTTTCAAAGACTACAACAACTATTTTGAACATAAATAAATTCTGATATGGCACCTTGCTGGCTTGCAAGCGGCAACTCAGGGAAAAACGACACTTAGTTTACGACTGCCAGAGCTGGGTGGATTTTGCGTTGTCTGGCTGTCAAAAATCATGGGCAGAGACCAAAGATGACGGATTCACCTTTCGGTGTATGGGGTGTTTGCGGGTAGAATGTCTGATGAAGGAGGTGTGTAAGTTGACGGATATAGTGAAGGAGATGAAGGTGAGACTCAACATAGAAATAGATGGAGCAGAGAGGGATGACGCGGAGAGAGTTGAGAATTCTACAACACAGAAGGAGCAGAGTTGTGACACGGAGACTGAAGAAAGGAGACTGACTGAGAGGAGGGAAGGTGACCGCTGTGAAGGAACAAGAAATTGAGAAGACAGTGGGACGGAGGAAAAGTGTTCGGCAGAAGAAAAGAAAACGGGTCAGTGGGGAGAGATCAACAGTTAGTCAGACTGTAGAGAACGAGGAGAGACGCGACAACGATACAGGTTGTGATGAGGTAGATACCACAGAGGCAGTTGGTAAGACTGTGAGACAGAAGACTGATGGAAGAAGATAGAGTGTTCAGCAAAAAAACAGAAAACATGACAGGCGTGAATGTGACAGGGGAGAAAGTGACCGTAGTGAAGGAGGTAGCCGGGGGAAAGGGACGGGAGAGGAGAAAAGAAAAGGTGATGGGAGGAAAGAAGAAGGGACGAAAGGAAGTGAGAGTAAATATGCTAGAAGAGAAGATGACAGGAGGAAATGGGACAGGAGAAAACGCGACAGGAAAGAAGGGAATGGAAGAGAATGTGACAGGAGAGAAGACGGCAAGAGGAAAAGACACAACAACCAGACATATACAAACCGGAGGAGCTATTCCGAGGCAGTTATTGAGGGGGCAAGGAGAAAAGAGTGAGCGTTTATGGGCGATTCAATTCTGAGAAAAACAGACAAGACTATATGCGAGGGGAAGGATGTTGTTGTATGTCTACCGGGGGCTATGATAGAGCATGTGACCGAAAGGGTAGAGAAGGTATTGGGGCATGGCAAGGGAGGGTCTATATTAGTACACGTAGGGACAAATAATGCAGACAAGGAGGGTACGACTGGGATAGTAGAAAAGTACAGACATTTAGTGAGGACGCTAAAGAAGACAAGAGTGGAACAGGTTGTTCTCTCAGGAATTTTGCCAGTAATGGGAGGAAGGGGGCAAAATACAGAAACTGTAAGAGGATGGCGATCAACGCACTAGTTGAGCAGATGTGTGAAGAAGAGGGCGTGGGATTCATAGATGTATGGGGGTACTTTGTTGGGAGAGAAGATATGTACATGAGAAATGGCTTCCATCTAAGTGGAAAGGGGCAGCAGTATTCTCAGAGAATCTGCTGCGATCTGTTGACAGTGGGACAGGTTGCATCTATTTAAACTAGATTCGCAGGGGCGACTCGCAGAGAAGCCTGAAACTGGAGGCATAAATAAAGACAGCACAAATAATTCAGCAAAGAACAGTCTGGAAAACTGTTCTGAAGCTGGATATAAATGTGTTTGTTTAAATGCAAGCAGTATAGTAAACAAAAGAAATGAACTAAACATTATGGTAGAATATATTGACCCTCACATAATAGGTATAGCCGAATCGTGGGCAACCACCGATATATCAGATGCCGAATTGGGACTGACAGGATATGTAATGTTTAGGAAAGATAGAATACGAAGAAGGGGAGGTGGAGTTATTTTTTATATTAAAGAATCTATCCAGGCTTATGAAATAAAATTAGAAAGAGAAGCAGATTGCAAAGAAACTGTTTGGTGTAACATAGTTACAGGAAACTCAACGTTAACGGTTGGATTAGTTTATCGAAGTCCAAACATAAGCATAGAAGAGAATGAAAAAATACAAAACGCTATAAGGGAAGTGAGCAAACGGGAATGTGTTATTATGGGGGATTTTAACCATGGGCATATAAAATGGAAATCTCTACAGAGTATGGGTAGTGAGGACCACAAGTTTTAGTACAAAATACAAAATAGTTTCCTTTCTCAACATGTGCTAGAACCAACCAGGGGTGAGAATGTGTTAGACGTAGTTTTGTCCTCACAGAATGAATTAGTTAACAATGTCAAGATATGTGAGCCACTGGGGAATAGTGATCACAACCAGATACATTTTACCATCAAAGTAAAATCAGAAAGGAATAATAAAAAGCAGTACAGGAGAAATTTCCACAAATGAAAATATAAGAACATAAGGAAATATTTAACAAAGATAGACTGGAATAACACACTGAAAAATAAGATAGCAACAGAATGCTGGAATATCTTAAAGTGTGAAATGAATGCATCACCGTCAAATTTGTTCCCTTAAAAACACGGGAAACGGTCCAAAAAGAAACACTTATCGAAAGAAGCCATTAGAAAAATTCAATATAAACAAATGATGTGGAAGTCATATAGACGTACTGGAAATGACGATGACTACAACATTTATAAAGAAGCACTAAACCAAGCAACAGCTAAAATTAGAAATTCAAAGAGAAGCTATGAACATAAATTAGCTTGTAATATAAAACATGACAGCAAGAGTTTTTATGCGTATGTTCGAAGGAAACAGAAAGTTCAGGATAAGGTCGGTCCTCTAGAAGATGGTGCTGGAAATATAATATCAGAGGGATTCTTAATGGCAGAAGACCTGAATGAGTATTTTAATTTAGTGTTTACCAGAGAAGACATCAGTTCACTGCCAATACCAGAGGGTAAGTTCAAGGGGACATAATCAGACTATTTAAGACAGTTACTTGTAACCCCAGAAATGGTAGCTAAGAAAATTAGGGCTATGAAGGATAATAAATCACCTGGAGTGGATGGTATTCCACCCAAACTACTATTGGAAATTGTAGAACAAATTAGCATACCGCTTGCAACAGTTTTCAACATGTCATTAGAAGAGGGAGTGGTTCTTTTAGAATGGAAAGAAGCAAACATTATACCGTTATTTAAAACAGTTTCGAGAATCAAGTCAAATAATTATAGACCAGTGAGTTTAACATCGGTGATTTGTAAATTATTAGAAAGACTAATTAAAGATCACATGGTGGATTTTCTTGCTAAACATAACTTGATAAACCCATCTCAACATGGGTTTCTAAAAGCGAGGTCATGCTTAACAAATATGTAATGTTTTTTGGAAGATATCACTAAGTGGGTAGACGAGGGATCACCAGTAGATATCATCTACTTAGATTTTCAAAAAGCTTTCGACAAAATGCCACATCAAAGATTACTGCTTAAACTAAAGGCCCATGGCATAGGAAATGGTATAGAAAAATGGCTGATTGACAGAAGTCAACGGGTAGTTGTTGATGGGGAGGCTTCAAACTGGAAATAAGTTTTGAGTGTGGTTCCACAGGGATCAGCAAAGTGGTTGCTGAGAATACATTGTCAGTTGTACCGAAAAGTCCTGTTCACGCTTGTCACAAAAAGAAGCACAAAGGAAACTGCGCGCCATGCAAATAAGGGTGACATTGTTGTAAAAACAAATGTAGCGTGTTAAACGCGAGAAAAGGGAACTGATTAAGAATCAGGCAAAGTGCATGGTTTCCTTACGTAAATTATTTACTGATGACCAGCTACGTGCACTAGATATATTATTCTTAATATATATGAACGATTTGGGCGATGATATAGCTAGCAAGGTGTTGAAATTTGCAGATGATACTAAAGTGTTTAGAAGGATTAAAAGTGATGGAGGTAGACAGCATTTACAAGATGATCTTGACAGGTTGATCAAATGGTCTGAAAAGTGGCAAATGTTGTTCAATTTTGGGAAATGTAAATGCCTTCACACAGGACATGGGAACGAATATGTAGAATATACAATGGGGGGGAACTGTACTAAGTACTACTGTAAAAGAAAAAGACTTAGGGCTGACAATTAGTGCTGACATGAAGGTTTCAGAGCAGTGTGGAATTGCAGCTTCAAAAGGAAATAAAATCCTTGGATTGATTAGGCGAAATATAGCATATAAAGAAAAAGAACTAATAATACCGCTGTACAAAACACTAGTTAGGCCTCATTTAGAATATTGTATACAAGCGTGGAGGCCATACCATATATATATGCTAGAAAGAGTACAGAGGAGAGCGACTAAAATGATACCAAAACTGAGGGATCTTAGTTATGAAAAGCGCCTAAAAGAATGTGGTTTAACAACACTAGAGACCAGGAGATTGAGAGGAGATCAGATAGAAGTGTTTATAATATTGAATGGTTATGAAAATATTGATAGAAATATGTTTCTTTAAGTTTAGAAAGACTAGAGGGCAAGACGTTACATTAGTAAAGGAGCAGTGTAGATTAGACGTAAGAAAGTTTTCATTTTCACAAAGGACTGTGAATGAATGGAACAGATTATCTCCTGATTGTGTGGGTGCTAGTAGTGTGAATATGTTTAAAAATAAAATCGACACATACCTCAGAAGGGCTGGATATATGTAGATAAAAGGGTTGGACTCTCGATAAGCCAAAGGGCTTCCTTGTCCACCTGCCATCTAGAGTTAATTCTCTGGATGGCAATCTTGTTTAATCTTGTTAAATCTTGTTAAATGATATCAATATAACTTGGCACATCTGGATATGCTGTGTCCTTTTTGTACAAACAAACATTGGCTGGTACAGACAGCGGCGGTCCATGTAAATTAAGAAATAAAACATACAATAGGCCCTGAACTGTTTGTATGGAAATAATTCCATGCTTGGAAACATCAACTGGATGTGTGCTCGAATCTTTTGGCCGTTTTTGGCACACTTGTTTGATCAATTTGTAATATTAGTCAGTAGCTAGTTTATCAAGAGTCTTGTCGAACAGAAGTGACTAATGGTCCTCTGAATCTACTGTGGATTGTACATGGAAATGTCACATGGACACACATAGGGTCTACACCTGTTATGCTCTTCCTGTACCTTCCGACAAAGCAGGTCGAGGTAGGCGGTCCACAATGTCATCAGCTGGAACATCGCAAACGTCTTCCTGATCTAACAATAAGTAGCTTGCCGGCGGGGGGAGCGTCGCGGTGCCTGATTAGATACATGCCGACAGACTTTGATGCCGTCAGCTTTTGCTTACAGTCAATGCTAACTTCGTAATGGAATATATGGGCCTAATACAAGTGCTGCATATTTCTGGTAACTCTTCCCGAGTACCCCGTTTGCCTGGCAGCGATTCATCCGCTTGTCTGGCCGTCCGCTTACGGCAGCGACGGCTTCGTGTGCTTAATAGTTGATTTGGAAATACTTCCATGAAATTGACAGGACATGTGGAGTGACATTATTTATGTAGGGCCTATTTATTTATTCTATAAAACGAACACATTGGTCTATGTGATTTTGGTAGTGGGATATATTATTTACCTAATACACATTATAAGGCAGCGGTATTTAACCTGGGGGTAATTACCCCCATTTGGGCTTTTTCGGGGGGGTACAACCTTTTAACTTGAGGATATTTCAGTAATTAATTCATCCTAACAACGCGCTTATAACGCGCTACATTTAAGATATGTCGTGGAACATGATGTACAGGGAGTTAAGAATGCTTCATACCGAAAGTAAGAATATATTATCGGAGATGATCTCAATAAGCCATATCGAGGTAGAAGGGATATATATGGACCTTGCCATGGTCCATCTGTGTATATTATATCACTTCAGGACACAACAGAGAAAACCGAATAGCGAGGTCATTTTTGTATCAGGGCGTTTAAGTTGCAAACGTGACAGCAAACCACTAGATGCTTCGCGCTTGATTTGACTGAATCAATATGTTACACATTGTGCACAATACTCTTACCTGAAAGACGACTCTGTAAAAGAGGTATGTCTGTTCTCTGAACTCTTTACCATCGTGTGCAATGAACCCCAGGATCGTCAGGAAATATAAAGAGGTTGAAGCAGATTTCAGTGTTTTCCTCTTCTATAAAAATATTGGGATCACTGCATGATTATCACGGGAGTACATTTCATCATGAGTTGCAATTAAGATAAACAAAATCATCATGTTCTCGAAAGGGAGAGAATCGCTACAAACCAAGATGTCAGGTGACGATGTCACGCCACACATTTATTATCAAGCTGGACTTTATTGCACATCTTTTAGGAAGTCAAATCAGGTGAACTTCTGACAATGGAATATGGTTACTAACAGTCTCACAGCTCAAGACAATGTTGCGAGCTCCTTCGCAAATCCAGTTTTACCACAATGAAGTTCAAGCTAATGATGTCGCCATGCTCTCAAAATTGTCAACGCCACATGAAAAGAACGAAGACCACTGTCCGTTTGCTGATGATATAATGCTACACATACTTTACATGGATGAATTGATATTTCCTAGGTCTGGAACGCTGTGAGAAAAGAATGCATGCATAGTGATAATTGTTCAGTGGACGATGGAGTCATCAAAGACGAAAGACGAGTTTCTTGGCTATGCTGAAAGAAGACTTTCAGGATTCAAACCTGGTGACTTTCTGACAAAAAGCTGGTGGTGAATACTCATTTCGATCTGACTGACCTCTAATAGTCCTCATATCAATATATTGTGGATGACGTACATTTCTACAAGGATCAACATTAAAACCAACACATGAAATATGTTAGATCTTACTGATGACCTGCAATGAGCTCTAGCTGTTGCAAAGTCTCGCATTTCAAAGCTTATCGAGAAGATGCAACTTCAACCATACAGATATACTTTAATAATCTCTAACGCATTGTTTGTAATACGTTTGGTCTTACAGGTAAGGGAGCCAAAGTATAGCTAGTGGTATATATGTTACAAATAAAGATGCCAATTATGCGGATACATTTTCTTTTTAAAAAATCCTTTTTTTCGAATTGGTGTTTAAAAATGGAGGGGTAATTACGGTCTTTTTGGCTCACGCGAGGGGTAACAGTCCCAAAGAGGTTAAATACTGCTGTTATACGGCGACAGTTTCCATAATGCCATAATCTGCGATCAAATTCAGTAATGATTACATAAAATCTGTAATGGTAGGCAATACTGCATATTGCAAAATCACGTTAAATTGCAAACTGGTCTTATAATAGTCCACCGAACCGTATGCCATAACATGTGTGAACAAGTCTTACTATGATCAGGTTATTGAAGGAACACATGTCGACATGCAACTTCGTGCTAAATAAAATGCTGCTTGATTAGTGGGCGTTTATTCGCGTCATGATTAATATGGCACCCTTGAGGAAACCAGAGGTCTCGCGAGAATCTTCCACTTTGAAATCAAATTCTGAGTAATCTGAAAATGTTGATTGTAGTTGCAAATGTGGTGATGTTTTAATAGCTCTTTTAGATGCATACCACTGGCACTGTCACAATTTCTGTGTCACGGATCGTTTTGTCTAGGGGTAGTTTGACAATTCCTATCGTTGCAGATATATAAATAAAATACGACAAACAACCTGATTAAGTTTAACACAATTTAACCACTATGACTCATACTCATTCTGTATAGTTAATAGATCGAGTGGCCAAACATATAAATGTTGATTGAACGTAGCTCTGTGGTAATATTTTTAAAATGTTCAATCGTTTTGTTGTCGTACGAACGTTCGTTGAATTTCAGTGGATTCGATGTGTTTGTAGATTGGTAGGTGTTTCATATTCTTGCGAGACGCACACCGGGATGACGACGTCGAGGCTCAAGCTGACTTCGTTCATCTCATGACGACTGTCTTACAACTAAATTTAACTAACTAAATTTCATTTGGACATATTCAACTCTCTGCGATCTTTTACTTTCTGCCCTAACCACCACCAACAGCCTCCCAACTTCTCCCCTCATATCTTACATACATATACACACACTACATTACAAAAACAATTCTCTTACCTTCCTATAACTCTCAAAATTCACATAAAAAACTCAAGTAAAACTCGACTATCCGTTGCTCCGCGATTATTGTGTCGAGCTTCACAGAAATTCAGTACAGTGACGCTATCATTACGGTTTGCACAGAGCCATTTATATAATATAGAGTTTGGCCAACTAAAACTTAGGCGCCATTTTCGGTCCAGTTGCAGATAGTGATTCAGTGCAAAGCTGATAACGTTACATATACACTTTATTTATAATTATTACTACACACATGTCTATGCATGTATGGATGACTGATTAATATTAGTTATGCTACTTTTATGAAATGTTTTCATACCTATTCTCTATTATAGCAGTTTAATGAGTATTTATTTATGTAATGGTGTGGTGGGAGCATAAATCGTGCATCCTAATATTTTAGGTCGTTTTAACAATAAATCTGATCACAAAAAAGCTAAGAGGGTCGGGAATGGCGAGATTTCAGGGACACAGTTTTTGACCTGGTACAAATTTTTCAGTCGTGAGTATAACTATTAATTTGTATACCCATAATCTGAGTTAGTTTGGCAGCATCAAGAGATGTAACAGAGGAACTAACAACACTTGAGATGCAATTGTCACAAACTACTTTGTCATGCTTCTTCCAGCTAGGTAGTACAAGCTGTTCTCTTCTGCATTACCAAGTTCCTTCACAGATTTCGATTCAGAAAAGATCATTGGTTGTAACTGTAAATCTGACTCTGCTAGCTTAGGTGGAACCTGCTGCTGATCAAGAAAGTCTGCCACAAACTCTCCTTCCTCATTCTCATAATTTCCCGTAGTAAATGTTTAAAGGAACTGGGCAACAGTCAATATTTTCAATGCGTATTTGAATTCGACTGGAGAGGGAACAGGGGTTTTCAGGCGTACACAGCTGAACAGACTTTCTAGACAATCTTGGGTAAATCTAGCTGTTAACAGACAACTTTGGCCCTTGTCAAGTAACTCATTCTGAATGTCGATGATAGACAGTGTTGATAGAATAACACCTGTTTGAACAGGTTTCCACATACTACCAATTTGTATTCCAGTGAAAACTTGGATGACAGATTTGAGAAATGATATAGCACTGGCATGTTCCGAGGGATTAATTTTGCTTAGAGCCATTTGTAGGGTGTCGACTGCACATAAGGTCGAACCATTTATTGACCAGTTCGATGAACCAGGCAGTTACAAGGTCAGCTGATTTTGTACCTGCATGGTTCGATTCTACTACAAAATTAATTCCTGCTGACACCGAATTACTAAATATATATTAAGGGCGACACTTTCCTTCTATCAAAGTGGGAAGGGTTGAGAGCAGCACTTGTTAGTTTTGGGGCAATCTTCAGCTGCTGATCTTCCTGACTTTGTGCTAAAGCCTTAACTGGAGCAATGCTCACCTCTGAGCTGCACAAGTTGTTGCTTTCAACAACATAGTCAGGAAGTGTGATAGTCTGACCACTGATAAGGGCTGCTTTCAAGTTTTTGATGACATGCGGGAAATCAGAAATAAAGTACAACTCCCTGGACGGATCACTCGGATGTTGTACCTTATTAACTGTTCGATTATGTTTACTGCATATAACACCAAAACTCTTCCATATGCTTCTGTTTGCAGAACCCATGTCACTAGTCACAGCAACTACATGTAATCCTATAGCTGCTGCATGCTTGATGATATCTATGGCCATAGCTTTAAGGGCAGTCTCATTGATAGAGTTCCCAGTATAATGATAGCAAACAATTTGTTTCCACCGAGTTGTTACACCACCTAGCATAAAAACGAGACCATGAGTAGCATTGCCGGTATGGCCTGGCAGGGTAATGTCACATAGTAATTTACCACTACTTTGGTAAAATTCGACATTGGAGGTAATTGCCATTTCATCTTAGATAAAACAACACTCGCATTCTTGCGATTTCCATTGTTGTACTTTCAACTGTAATAAACTAAACACTTCATCTAGAACACAGGGTTCAAACACAAAACCCCGCATTTTTCTCCGTATCGTGCGCAATGACGGCGGGGGGAACTGTTGCTCTAACAACTGTTCATATCCAGTTGACACACATGCAAAACGCAACTGCAAGGCGTTCTTTACAATATTAGCACTCCATTTGCTACCTCGCAAGCTTTTTCTACCTAGTGCACGTAGCTGGTTAACAGTAAATAATTTACGTAAGAAAACCATGCACTTTGCCTGATTCTTAATCAGTTCCCTTTTCTCGCGTTTCACACGCTACATATGTTTTTGCAACAATGTCACCCTTATCTGCATGGCGCGGTTTCCTTTTTGCTTCTTTCAGCTGATGGCTTCTTTCAGATGGTGGCGATATGTCATCAGGGCATGTCTTGCTGCTAGTGGGTTTTGGACTGTCACTAGTAGTGCTACTTGTGTCACCTACAATATAATAATGTGTTACGCAATACCAGTAGTGATTGTTAATTATCTCTGAAAAAGGTACTTATTGAAACATGATCCAAATAGACTTGATTCTATATCACATCAAAGAATTGTTAACAAATTAATAGTTCCCACAACCATTCATATGAATGAATCAGTAGTCTGTATTCCAAGTAATGTTTGAGAAAAGGCTTTTGACTATGCGCGATAGGAAAAAAATGCTGTAGTCTTTGTTGTTGTGCTATATTTCAGGATCAATTATCTCCAAGAATAATGGAAATTATGTGGTAGCTCAGAAGAAATTGAGGCTTTGTGTGTGTGTGTGTGTGTGTGTGTGTGTGTGTGTGTGTGTGTGTGTGTGTGTGTGTGTGTGTGTGTGTGTGTGTGTGTGTGTGTGTGTGTGTGTGTGTGTGTGTGTGTGTGTGTGTGTGCGTGTGTGTGCATGTGCACATGCGTGTCTGTGTCTAACATGAATGGCAAACGTTTCAGTGGTGCAAAAATACACACTAGGTTACTACTTAAACGTATGGTTTCATAACATATCATAACGGAGAATTAGATTTTTTTGGCAATGCCCTTTTGTCAGTTTTTTGGTGACAAGCATGAGGAGGACGTATTGACACAACTGACAGTGTATTCTCAGCAACCACTTACTTTCACTTTCGTCATCCACCTTTGACGGAGTTGTCTGAGGACCTGCAAACTATGGATGATCTGACGAAGACAGACAGTGAGATTGGGTGGCAGCAGCAGCAGCAGGATGATATATGGGGAGTTTGCGCCTCTTTGGTGCTGGTTGATGACTGAAGATTGTTGGCACTGCGTTTGGCTTCAGTTTGCGTTTTCCATCAACACGATGTGTTTCAAATCGGTCCTGTTCAAAATGAGCCTGAAATTAAATAAATGTATGCGATTATTTGTAATAATCATGCCAAGAAAGTGCTTTGATGTTTACACATTTATTTCATTTGGCTTTGCAAAAAAGATGTTTTCTAAACATGTAATATGATGTATAGCAATGATTTGCAGTGGTGGTCAATCATCGTAAATATCTCATTCAAAACAACTCATCTACTTTTAGTAAATCACTTAAATTGATCAATCGATTACATAATAGTTAATTAATCTGCAAGTTTATCTCCTATGCAATAATTTCTTCAAAATGTTGCTAAAATTGCATATTTTTATAACCATAGCAAAAATGGCCACAACCTGCAAAAGCATAGACATAGCTTATTCAAGCTATAATTATAATAATACCATTACGGGATCAGGGTATTTAGGCATTTTAACCATCTGTCTGTTTCATGTCTATCAACGTATACATACACATTGACTGACTAGAATACAGTAAACGCTTAAATAAATGCTGAATAGTTAAAAGGAACTGGTAAACACCGACATTAACAACATGAGTGATAGTGTGAGTATGACTGGCATGCTTAACCTTGGACAGGTAGTTAAACCCGCCAATTTCCCTGTATGCTAAAAGTCGCAGCATTAACAAAATATATTCCTGGATCTCACGCTAGCCTCCAGTGTTTACCATTGCCATTGAATCAAATAGCGAAGCCGAAAAACAACTTGGTTTTTTACCAAACTCATCTATCCATAATCAGGTTGGTAAAAAACACGGCACAGGCCTATAGCATAACTGCTTAATAATACAACATGGAAAATTGTCATCATAAGTGGCATAAATAAATAAAAAAACGTCCCAGCTAACATAACAGTACTGGGCCAATACTGGGCCAATACCTACCGCCGGTTGATGTGGTACTGGCCCTATAACCTAATCCAGCACTAGCCCAATACATGCTCTGCACAGAGGCTGTTAACTGGGCCAATACTGGCATGTTGTATTGGCCCAATGTTGGCCCAGTAATGGTCCAGCATTAGCCGAGTACTGCTACACTGCATTGGCCCAGTAATGGCAGGCGATACTGGCACAATACTGGCCCAGTACTGTGCCGGTACTGGCTTGCTGAACTGACCCAATGCTGAAGCAGTAATGGGCCAGCATTGACCCGGCACTGGCCCAGTACATTGGCACGTAAATGTGCCATTACCAGCATCATATGCTGGCATAATATTGGAACACTAATGGCCCAGTACACTATTGGTACTGGTATGCTGGACTGGTCAAATATAGAAATATTTGTGGCCTAACATTGATATTTAACCAAATTTAACAAGATTGCCACCCAGAGAATTAACTCTAGGTGGCAGGTGGACAAGGAAGCCCTTTGGCTTATCGAGAGTCCGACCCTTTTATCTATGTTTATCCAGTCCGTCTGAGGTATGTGTCGATTTTATTTTTAAACATATTCACGCTACTAGCACCCACACAATCAGCAGATAATCTGTTCCATTCATTTACAGTCCTTTGTGAAAATGAAAACTTGCTTATATCTAATCTACTCTGCTCCTTTGCTAATGTAACTTCATATCCTCTAGTCCTTCTATCTTTCTTAAGTGAGAAAAAAATATTTCTATCAATATTTTCATAACCATTCAATATTTTAAACACTTCTATCTGATCTCCTCTCAATCTCCTGGTGTTGTTAAACCGCATTTTTATGCGTATTTCGTAACTAAGATCCCTCAGTTTTGGTATCATTTTAGTTGCTCTCCTCTGCACTCTTTCTAGCATATCTATGTCCTTCCTGCGATATGGCCTCCACGCTTGAATACAATATTCTAAATGAGGCCGAACTATTGTTTTGTACAGCGGTATTATTAGCTCTTTTTCCTTATACGTTATGTTTCGCCTAATTAATCCAAGGATTTGATTTCCCTTTAAAGCTGCAATTCCGCACTGCTCTGAAACCTTCATATCAGCACTAATGGTTAACCCTAAGTCCTTTTCTTTTACAGTAGTACTTAGTACAGTACCCCCAATTGTGTATTCTACACATTCGTTCCCATGTCCTGTAACATCCTGGACTATAGTGTCATATTATCGAACTTTATATTATTGTTGGGCTGATTCTTTCTTGCGACACAGACACGGAATACACGAGTTACGTTAAGATCAGTCGATCACGAGTCTTGTTGTTTTGTCATTACGTGCAATTGTTTCATGGTGGCAGCGGTTCGAAACTAATCAACGAAGAAACCACACAACGTAAGGACATTGCTGGCCCACTGCCTAACGAATTGGCAGTACATTGATGTGTTTATCCCACCACCAACGTGGCAACAATAGCGAAGCCGAACTACTTTCGCGTACATCACTGGGCCCACGAACGTTAACGTTGACAAGCGCGTGTGAATACATACGAAGCCATTCAAGTGAAGCGGCGCATCTACTAGAAAATCCGTGAAGACATCGACGAATCGACTCAACAACGCCCCTTAGCCGTTGAAAACCTACGCGAGGCACGAACCTACGACCGTACGACGACGTACGCAGCGCGGCAGCGACGACGGAACAAGACGTCGGCGATTCTATCGGCTCGAGTGACCCAACTCTAGTGTCATCTAATTCGCCAGACGGCGGCACGTGTACTGCGAGTGTCATCGCGGCACGCTCGTATGAACTCATCCGCTAGGGTGTAGCACTGTACCTCGTGCTAGCCGCAAGTCATTGCGTGTCTGAATCGAGTGACTGTCAATAAAAAGATTGAATGTCGTCATACTAGCCAACACACTACACAACGTAATGTTTGATCACCCAAGAATGGACTGGACTAGTGCAGACGTGCCAGGAACATTTAGGCTGTTTAAGCAGAAATGCCAAATCTACTTCACCGTAAAGGACACCAAGAAAGAAATGATGGTGAACCACATACTACTATACGCGGGAGATGATGACATTAAAATGTACAATTCCTGGGCACTAACAGACACTGAGAAAAACGACCCAGACGTAGTGTGGGGGAAATTCCAGGATCATATTGAACCAAAAGTCAACTTTCGCCTACAGAGGTTCTACCTGCAGAAGTACAACCAGGCGGCCGTAGAGTCCATTGATGATTACGTCACGCGATGTACGCTACAGGCTCAGAAGTGCAGATTCAGCCCGGCAGAGGCCGACGAACGGTTGATTGAACAGTTGATTATTGGAACTAAGATACCTGAAGTACAGAAACAACTATTAGCCCATGACGAAACGCTAACACTGGAAAAGGCAGTCAACATAGGCCGAACAACTGAGGCTTCGATTAATCACATGACTCAGTAGCAGGGAGTGCAAGATAACACCGCCGTGCACTATGTGAACAGAGCTAATAGTAATTCTGCTAGACGCAGCGACGGCTGTGGATACTGTGGACGGTCTCATCAAAAAGGGGACATATGCCCCGCCTTCGGTTCTACGTGCAGGAAGTGCGGCGGCAGAAACCACTGGGAGTCAGTATGCAGGAAACCGTCATCAGGGGACCAAGGAGGACGTCACGGCCGATCCAAGTCACGTGACACGCGCCCACGACGTCACTATGACGGCCCATCCCGCGGACGACGTGGCAGACGCGGCAGGCGCGACACGCCAGTCCATGCAGTAGGCTTAGAGCGCGAGCCACGCGATGAAGCAGCTGACCTGTTCGAACACCCCAGTTTCGCATCGATGACGACACATAACAGCACCAAGGATACACGTGACGAAGTATTTGCGAAACTAGACGTCAAGCTACCTAGTGCACGCAACGGCCAGGCAGCCGATCTACAGGTCAAAGTAGACACCGGGGCAAAAGGAAACATACTTCCACTCAGAATCTTCATGAAGATGTTTCCCGAAGCTATGACGGGACAACATCCGACCCCCGGAGCGTTCACGCTAAAAAACAACACCATCTTATCTGCGTACAACGGGACGCGCATACCACAGTACGGGACGATCAAGCTACCATGTCGGTACCACCAAGGCGTCTGGGTAGATGCTGAGTTCTACGTGGCAGAGACAGACGGTCCAACGATCCTAGGGCTCCCAAACTCTCGCCAACTCAGACTGGTAACCCTACACTGCGCGATTGAGAAGTTAACTGTCGAACAAACCGGCACACGTGACACAGATGCAATCGACTCGACGCAAACGTTGAAGCAGAAGTACCCAGACCGATTCGACTCGTTGGGCAACTTCCCAGGAAAGTACCACATCGTCACTGATCCCGATGCGCAACCGGTCATACACGCGCCAAGAAAGTGTCCTATTCAGATGAAGGAGGAACTTCTGGCAGCGCTCAACAAGATGGAGAAAGAGAATGTCATCAGGAAAGTCACTGAACCGACCGACTGGGTCTCGAGTCTGGCATTTTCTCGCAAGAAAGACGGTACGCTGAGAATATGTCTGGATCCTAAAGATCTCAACAGAGCCATAAAGCGATGTCAACACAAGACACCCACATTGGAGGAGATCATACACAAGTTCACGGGCTCGGAACACTTCTCGAAGCTCGATGCCAAAAATGGCTACTGGTCCGTAACATTTGACGAGGAGAGCAGCTTGTTGACGACTTTCAACAGTCCGTTTGGGAGGTACTGCTTCATTCGGATGCCGTTCGGGCTCATCATGTCGCAAGATGTCTTCCAACAGAAAATGGACATGATCCTCGAGAGCTGCCCAGGCACAGTAGGCATCGCGGACGACGTCGCTGTATTCGGACGCACCGAGGCGGAACACGACGCCCACCTACATAACTTGATGAGAGTATTGCGAGAACACGGCCTGGTGTTCAATAGTAAGAAGTGTACGATAAAGGCGCCACACATCACCTTTTTTGGTACTGTATACGACGACAAAGGTGTCCATCCTGACCCGAAGAAGGTCGAGGATATTCACATGATTCCAACTCCAACCAACGCAACAGAACTGCAAGAGTTCCTAGGCATCGTCACCTACATGGGTCCGTTCACACCCAACTTGTCACAGAGTACGGCAAACCTGAGAGACCTGCTCAAGAAGGACGTCGACTTCCAATGGTCACAGGCACATCAGGAAGTCTTCGAGAAGGTCAAGTCAGCAATCTGCACGGAGACAACACTGGCTTACTTCGACCGTGACAAGGACACAGTCATACAAGTTGATGCGTCAGGGAGAGGATTGGGAGCTGTCCTGCTTCAAGAAGGACGACCCATTGCGTATGCATCCAAGAGTCTGACAGACGCTGAGAGAAGATACGCAAACATAGAGAGAGAACTACTCGCTGTTGTGTTTGGAGCCGAAAGATTCCGAACATACGTATACGGCAAGCACTTTGTGATCGAAAGAGACCACAAACCCTTGGAAATGATCCAGTTAAAGAACCTGACAGCAGCTCCTCCTAGACTGCAAAGAATGCTTTTGAGAATCCAACACTACAACGTCACAATCAAGTACAGACCGGGAAAGGAGTTGCTCCTGGCAGACGGTTTATCGAGACTACCAAACCCTCAAAGCAGAGACGAAATCGACCTCGATGTCATGGTCAGCATGGTACAGTTCTCGAACAACAAGATCCACGAACTACGGAGCGAAACATCAAAAGACACGGTACTCCGCGATCTGCTGAACGTCATCGTCAAAGGGTGGCCACAGAAACGCGACGAAATCCCGAGAAACTTGCGGCCATACTGGTGTTATCGCGACGAGCTGTCCGTAGAGGACGGGATAATCCTGAAAGGTGATCGCGCACTGATACCCGACAGTATGAGGGCCGATGTGATGCAGATATTACACGCGGGACACCAGGGCGTAGAGAAATGCAAACTGAGAGCCAAAAGCAGTGTCTTCTGGGATGGTATAAACAAGGACATCGAGCAGGTCATCAAGAGATGCGACGTGTGCCAGACACATCAACGGACAAACCCCAGAGAAACACTGCTACCACACGTACTGCCGACACGACCGTGGCAGATTCTAGGGATCGATCTGTTTCACTACAACAACTCCGAATACTTGATCGTCGTCGACTACTACTCAAAGTTTCCGTTTATACGCAAGATGCCGACACCGTGTACCAGCCACGCAGTAATGACGGCCACGGCGGACATCCTCTCGGAATACGGCGCCCCGGAGAAGGTCATGAGCGACAACGGGCCGCACTACGACTGTATCAACTACCGGAAGTTTGCAGAGGAATGGGGATTTGAGCATGTAACGAGCTCTCCTCACTTCCCGCAGTCGAATGGTTTCGTCGAGCGTAATATTCAGTCATTGAAACGCACTCTTCTCAAGGTCAGGGAGAGCGGAGTCAATCCGCACAAGGCGATGCTTTGCCTGAGAACGACGCCAATAGACCATCACTTGCCATCACCGGGCGAGCTGCTCTACACGCGCAAGATGAAAAGCGACCTCCCGATTCAGCTGAGAAACGTACTGACGCACCGAGACGAGATATACACACGACTACAGGAGCGTCAGGACACGCAGAAATCGTATCACGACACGCGTGCACACGACTTGCCTCCACTCACGACAGGGCAGCAAGTGCGCATGCAAGATCACGTGTCAGGCCGGTGGCAGCCAGCCACTGTGACGGCAACCTGCGACGAACCGCGCTCCTACCTCATCGAGGCGCAGAACGGTCGCATCCTGCGGCGCAACCGACGTCAACTACAAACGACGGGGTCACCGCGACGAGTACACTTCGCTGACGAGACTCCGACAGCTGAAGGCGGTGACGCCACATCACAAGTTCAGCCGGCGCAGCAGCAGGCGACATCACGTCAGCAACACGAACGCGCACGAAGAACAGACGACGCGACGCAGCTGTCCTATCGAACGAGGTCGGGACGAGCAATCACACAACCCGACAGGCTCGACTTATAGCTTAACACTGGAATAATTAATTTAGTTGCCATATTACCTTAGTAAAATATGTGCCACAGTAGATTAGTTGCGATATTAAATTAGAATAATATGCGCCATATATAATCCATAGTTGTAGTTAATGTTCTCGTTACTTAGTAAAAAAAGGGGGATGTAACATCCTGGACAGATGTCATATTATCGAACTTTATAATATTGTTGGGCTGATTCTTTCTTGCGACACAGACACGGAATACACGAGTTACGTTAAGATCAGTCGATCACGAGTCTTGTTGTTTTGTCATTACGTGCAAGTGTTTCATGTCCTGCGTGGAGGCATTTACATTTCCCAAAAATTGAACAGCATTTGCCACTGTTCAGACCATTTGTTCAACCTGTCAAGATCATCTTGTAAATGCTGTCTATCTCCATCACTTTTAATCATTCTAAACACTTTTGTATCATCCGCAAATTTCAACACATTGCTTGTTATTTCATCATCCAAATCGTTGATATATATTAACAATAATATAGGTCCTAATACTGATCCCTGTGGTACCCACTCAATACCGATTTCCAGTTTGAAGCCTCCCCATCAACTACTACACGTTGTCTTCTGTCAATCAGCCATTGTTCTATCCAGTTTACTATACCATTTCCTATGCCATGGGCCTTTAGTTTAAGCAGTAATCTTTGATGTGGTATTTTGTCGAAAGCTTTTTGAAAATCTAAGTAGACGATATTTACTGGTGATCCCTCATTTACCCACTTAATGATGTCTTAAAAAAACAACATATTTGTTAAGCATGACCTCGCTTTAAAAAAACCATGCTGAGATGGGTTTATCAAGTTTTGTTTAACAAGAAAATCCACCATGTGATCTTTAATTAGTCTTACTAATAATTTGCAACTCACTGATTTTAAACTCACTGGTCTATAGTTCTCTGACTTGTTTCTCGAACCTTTTTTAAATAACGGTATAATGTTTGCCTCTTTCCATTCTAAAGGAACCACTCCCTCTTTTAATGACGAATTGAAAACTGTTGCAAGCGGTACGCTAATTTGTTCTACAATTTCCAATAGTAGTTTGGGCGGAATCCCATCCACTTCAGGTGATTTATTATCCTTCATAGCCCTTATTTTCTTAGCTACCATTTCCGGGGTTACAATTAATTGTCCTAAATAGTCTGACTCTGCCCCCTTGAACTTAGCCTCTGGTACTGGCAGTGAACTAATATCTTCTCTGGTAAACACTGAACTAAAGTACTCATTCAGGTCGTCTGCCATTAAGAATCCCTCTGATATTATATTCCCAGCATTATCTTCTAGAGGACCGACCTTATCTTGAACTTTCTGTTTGCTTCGAACATAAGCATAAAAACTCTTGCTGTCAGGTTTTATATTACTAGATATTTGTTGTTCATAGCTTCTCTTTGAATTTCTAATTTCAGCTGTAGCTTGGTTAAGTGCTTCTTTATTGGACAATGGGTCACCTGACATAAGATTATATCTGACTTTGTTTTGCCCCATACTGTTCTGTGCGACATCTGGTAATTTGTACCTCACTTCGAGTTTCAAATGAATGTGTGCATCTTTATAACTGTTGTAGTCTTCAACACTTCCAGTACATCTATATGACTTCCACATCATTTGCTTATACTTAATTTTTCTAATGACTTCTTTCAATAAGTGTTTCTTTTTGGACCGTTTCCCTTGTTTTTTGAAGGGTACAAATTTATCGACTATGCACTTAATTTCACACGTTAATATATTCCAGCATTCTGTTGCTGTCTTATTTTTCAGTGTGTTATTCCAGTCTATCTTTGCTAAATATTTCCTTATGTCCTTATTCCTTCCTTTGTGGAAATTTCTCCTATACTGCTTTTTATTATTCCTTTCTGATTTTATTTTTATGGTAAAATGTATCTGGTTGTGATCGCTACTCCCCAGTGGCTCACTTATCTTGACATTGTCAATTAATTCATTCTGTGAGGACAAAACTATGTCTAACACATTCTCACCCTTGGTTGGTTCTAGCACATGTTGAGAAAGGGAAGTATATTGAACTAAAACTAAAAATTTGTGGTCCTCACTCCCCATACTCTGTAGAGATTTCCTTGTATATGCCCGTGGTTAAAATCCCCCATAATAATACAGTCCCGTTTGCTTACTTCCCTTATAGCGTTTTGTATTTTTTCATTCTCTTCTATGCTTATGTTTGGACTTCGATAAACTAACCCAACTGTTAACGTTGGGTTTCCTGTAATTATGTTACACCAAACAGCTTCTTCGCAATCTGCTTCTCTTTCTAATTTTATTTAATAAGCCTGGATAGCTTCTTTAATATATAAAATAACTCCTTCCTTTCTTCCTATTCTGTCTTTTCTAAACATTACATATCCTGTCAGTCCCAATTCAGCATCTGATATATCGGTGATGGTCCAGGATTCGGTTATACCTATTATATGAGGGTCAATATCTTCTACCATAATGTTTAGTTCATTTCTTTTGTTTACTATACTCCTTGCATTTAATCAAACACATTTATATCCAGTTTCAGAAGAGTTTTCCAGACTGTTATTTGCTGATTTATTTATGCTGTCTTTATCTATGCCTCCATTTTCAGGCTTTTCTGTGAGTCCCCCTGCGAATCTAGTTTAAATAGATGCAACCTGTCCCACTGTCAACAGATCGCAGCAGGTTCTCTAAGAAAACTGTTGCCCCCTTTCCACTAAGATGGAGGCCATCTCTCATGTACATATCTTCCCTCCCAACAAAGTATCCCCATAAATCTGTGAATCCCACCCCCTCTTCTTCACACATCTGCTCAACTATTGCGTTGATCGCCATTCTCTTGCAGTTTCTATACGTTGCCTCCCCCCCCCCCCCCCCCCCGATATGTATAGTTGTATGTCTGTATGAGATAGCAACAAAAGCCAGGATATGAAGCAAAACATGAATAGTTTTATTCATATAAAAAATAATTATACACTATTGGCATGATCATGCCTGTCTTGTGCACGACGCTTCCTCCCGCCATGCCTGTCTCCTGTGTTCCTCAGCCACAGCCTCATCTCTTTCTGTACAGTCGACTCGGTGATCCCTTGAATGAAAGGATTCCTCGTAATGGCCCCTGAAACACACACACACACACACACACACACACACACACACACACACATATATATATATATATATATACATATATAGTTTTATCTAAAACATCAGTGCACTTCCTAAACAATAATTTATTTTCCAGTTTGATCTCATAACATCTTTTTGTTCCCAAAATTAAGCTCAACCTGGGCAGGCTTTAACTGTAGTTTTGCAAAAAATCCGGAATAGACTCCCCGTCACTTTAAAACCATCTGAAACTAGGTACCTTCTGCAAATAGTAAATAACTTAACACACTTTTTCTACATTGCAATCCCATCCTATTTTCTGTATATAATATGCCAAAGAAATTATGATAAATCCTCAGTGGTCCTCACTCTTTGAGTTCAAGTCCCTGAGGATTTAGGGGCCATAAAAATGTATTATTTGAAAAGACGTTTCTCATATTAACTAATCCATAATCATTATTACTCCTTAGTTTGTACTGTAAGCAAGTAGATATAAAAGGATGAAGTAGCTATACTGGTATACACGTGTAATGACACTGCTCAACAGCAGACTGCCAAATGCCTTTTTAGTTTCTTCTGTTTGGCTTTTCCAGCCACTTTTGCCTGCCCAGTTGTACTGAATGGCAACGGCATGGTGTAGCCCATGCGACATCACACGCCGCACATTTTCTTTGATGTTGCCCCCGCCAATAGAGGCCATGTCATGGGTCTGCAAACATACAGCACACACCAAAATGTTAATGAAAGCCCATGGTATAGGGACTGCATAATCAGCTGGATAGAAACATGTTAGTAATGGGTAGCAGAGGGGAAGTTTCGAATCGTAAATCAGTTTTGAGTGGAGGATCAAATACCTATACTATTCTTAATAATAGTACGTATATGGATGACTTAGATGATGACATAAGAGCTATCCCAGAAATAAATGTACGGGGGGAGGGCTGGAAGCACCACCCATATTTATGTTTTCTAATTTAATTGTATATGAGTACAGTGATAATAGCAGTCCCCTACTGCACATCATATAACAATAACACACCCCACACAATATTTACGGAATAACACTAATAAGCAAAACACTTAAATTTGTGGACAACACAAATGTGTTTAGAAAGGTTTAAAGATGATGGGGGGAAATGTTCGAGAGGATCTAGAAATGGCCTGAAAATGGTGGATGTTATTCACTTTTGGGAAATGTAAAATTTGTAATGCCTACACATAGAACATACAAGGAAACTATAAAATGAACACAAATATATTGCAGGTTTTATTATGACATTTAAAACACTTGAGATAAAGATATTAAGAAGAGATCAATTAGAAGTTTTCATTATTTTCCCTTAGAAAGAATGATGTCACGATGCAAAAATAAGACTAAACTACAAACATGATCACACAAATACTCACCACCAGGTTTTTGACGTTCTAGTCGAGCAGCCTGACCTCCAACTCCTCGACCTTGTTTACACTTGGCAGTGGGACATCTATGTCCTCTGGCAGTTCTTTAACGTCTCCACTATGCAGTGTTTCTACCTGCTTCCACAGAGTGGCCAGCTCTTGCACCACGCCATCCAGTATCAGTTGGATGGCTGTCATACCTGAGAGCATCTCCCTCTTAAAAGCTGCCAAAAATAAATACATGTGGAGTATTTTTAAAATACTATACACCTTGACTAGTACGCATAGTAGAAAACATGTATAGAGATGGCTACGTGCTAATATAGTCAAGGTCAAGAGTTTTTTTAAGATAGCATTTACTGTGCATGAAAATAATTTTGTTTTCATTTTATTTGTAGTATATTTTAATGCATTTTTTTCTACATGACAGTATTGTCACGAATACGTACTTGTCCGACCCAACATTGTAACACTTTCCATTGTTTTATTGTATTGACTGCATTGATAACACATGGCAATAAATCTAATCTTATTTATTTTTTAAACTTGCAAAAACAAAGCTTTTGCACTCTTTATACACCTGCATGTTTGTGTCAGGGCTAAAGCTGTAAAGATAAAGGATATAGATGTTCATATTTTGTATTCTATAGCCATATGTTAAGATTGGAATAATTACCTGAAAACTGTCTGGTTGATGATGGCGATAACACTGCCGATGCCAATGACGCTGAAGGTGTCCTTAGGGTTGGCGATAACTTTGCCGACGCCAATGACGCGGATGAAGGTGTCCTCCAACTTGGTGGAGTACTTGGTGTGGTCCTCCACATTGGAATCGTCTCATCTGTCAAATCTGAAAACATGAAGTGTGTATTTACAAAGATACAAACCAGCAACACGCCAGCCTTGGATACTTGAAAATTAATAACAAGCACATAGCAGCATTTTATATTATAGTACCAGAATCGCATGGGCAAACCAGTGACTTACAAGGTGATTCGAATTACAAAGACGTTGATTAGCACCTGAATAACACAAAGGTGTCATAAATGGATGTTGTTAAACTGGTCTACGATGGAATTCATTGCAACATGTGTGTCTAAGATTACACATTATTCCATTACGAACTATGACCATTGACCAATATATTACAAGATACAATATAATATATTGGTCAGGCATTCACACAGAAAAGAAGGTAATCATTCCAGGAAGATAAATACCAGGAACTGTTGGTGGCGTGGGTGCCCGTTGCAGTCTAGCATGACATGCCTTTCCACTTCGATCTTTTTCCGATTTCCTGACTAATGATTCGCAGTCATCATCAACATCGTCATCTTCACTGTCATCTTGCAGATAAGCTGGCTTCTGTGTGTGTCTAGGACAAACAAGAAATACGTTGTTGAATACTTTAACATAGCATATCAAGACACCTTTTTCTATGCAAACATATGATGTTGCTTCATAAAGATTTATAGGAGTTTAGGGTTAATGCATTCTGTTGTTGTTGAAACAGATGTTGATGATAACGTTTGCAAGTTAACGTGGCCCCGTGTTAAACCCTGGTTTAACCCGGGTTGGGCTAAATCTCCATTTTGGGCTAAACTGGGTTAAACCCGGGTTAAGCTATTTTAGCCACATTTTGTCACAATATGAAAGAACAAAGCAGACAAAGTACAATCACTAAGGATTAATGAACACCTGTGCACAATGTCACCCACTTGGGACTGGGAGGCAGGGTTAATTGATATGTTCAGCAATTGGAAGACACTGCTTAGGCCTCACTCTGGACACTGTCACTCAGTGTTGTGTATTGTCTTAGTTTGTGAGTTGAGCTAATCAATTTGACCATGAATATGTGGTGCCTCAGGTATCTTTGGAGGATTGATGATGAATCCAGTTATTGGCAGTGAATACAAAGGGTAGATTACTACCTACCAGTCTGCAAGGCTCTATATCCTCCTGTTCCATAACCTGCAAGCTGACACCACACTCTACTAGGGTAGATTGTCTGAATGGAATCACTGCACATCTTCAGAATAAGACTCAGCTAGTAATTACTGGCACACTTTTATTTTGGACTTTCTGGGCTGGTTTAAATACATAAAAGGATTATGGCCTGAACTGGTATCTAGTATAAGTCATTTGCATAAGGTGGATATACAAAAATTTGAAACCATCATCAATCTATATACCAACTAATATAATATTGAGAATGTCCCTCTGATAATATCATCCTGAGATCACCGATAAAGTAACGTCTAATTTAACTAGGCTTAACCCTGGGTTAAACTATTAAAAACCTGGTTTAACCCACTGGGCTGAACAAAACCAGTTTAGCCCGGGTTAAACCCCAACCCTAGTTGATGACTGTGCAATTATGTAACTGTCATGGGTAGTTTTAACTACAAGATACAAAAAGCTTTATTCACATGTGGAATTGCATAACATTAGCTCATCTGAGCTATTTTCGGACAAACTAACCACTATTAAATATTTCTGCAGACTGCATACCAACTACTCCGTTTGTCTAATAAAAACTAGCTTAATAGTCTAGACTTGCTACATGTTAATCCAACAATTATTAACACACCTCTTTGGCCTTTTGCTTTGGACATCAGATGTAAATTCACCTTTACGTGCCTTTTGTCGCCCCTCATCATAGCTCACTACAATATAATATGAAGACATCACAAGAGTAGTCATGGGCAAGGATCAGAAATCAGATGTATTTGTTTAGGATGTAAACATAATCCCTAACCTTTTTAAGAATGTAAGACTCCCACCCGACACTAAACCTCCATTTTGGGCTAAACTGGGTTAAAATATTTTTCATGTATATTTTATCACAATAATGTCAATATGATAGAATAAAGCAGTCAAATAGTTCTGTATTTATATAGCTATATTATCAATGTGAAAGTGATAAGAATCATAGTTAGCCAAATTTAACTTTGCCAAACTGTCATTAATTTAACAAGATTTTGCGGCATTTCATGTCGCATGTGCTACATCATGCTGTTGCCATTAGTTTACTTATTGGGAAGGGCATTTTCAGGAAAACATGGAAAATGGTCTTAAAATATTTGTTATTGAATTTCCCAATTATTTGTTTATGGTGGGACATAACATAAACTTGTGAAAATTCAAACATTACGTGCAGAATTCACCAAATTCACTCATCCAACATCAATAATCAGGTGCCCCATGCAGCCGTAATGCAAGTCACGATCTAATTAGATGCAATTACAACCATATTATGCAATCAATTTATTATTTGTTTCTATAATTTAATACACTGTCTATTAAATGCATTTATTGTAAATTTCAGCCATGTTATCAATGCAGTGTAGAAGGAGATTATCTTAAATATAATGTACACAACTAATTAAATACACCCATGAATAAAAAATGTAGGGGAAAATAATGTTTCCTTACAACAAGCACAGAGCACACGCATCTCGAAGACTTTCCATTGTTCAGGATCCGGGGTGACTCTTTCTCGCACGGCTTTGTTGATCGCTTTGCGATGATTTGAATGGAGGCCAGTACGTCTTAGTTTTGCTAACAAGCCAGTTTTATGACACAACGTCAACTTCATTGTGCTCATCAAAGACCACCACAACATACATGCTGGAGACCAACAAAAATATTGTGTTTGAAGATCAGCCATTTCTTCCACAAAATCCTGTAAAAACTCATCCGGATGACACGGCTTTGACTTCCCAGACAACAATCCTATTGCAAATGGTTCTGTGTTGCCTGACTGTGCCAATCGCCCCAATATTGGCCAACATTGTACATTGCTGCTCTTGAACAATGGAAGTATATCAATATTTTACTGCAGCTGTATAGTGTCACAGTTTTTCAGCTTGGGATCAAGAGCAAGTGCAGACTCGATTGTCACCGCAATTCCAAAATGGTAGTACAAACCACCAGCTATTGGTTTAATGTCATCAACGTTTGTTGTTGACAAAGGTGTTCTGGGGTCTTTAGGTAGATCAGGCTAGAAACGTATAAGAACACCCAACAATTCTCCTAGAGCAATGTGGGCAATCCGATTTGTTATTGCCCATCTAGCCAACAAAGAATAGAGACCATTTTGATCATGTTCGTCGTCATGTTCACCATCAGATGAAGATGGTGAAGAGTTTGGATCATCGGAGTAGACATTGTCATTCAACATAAATTCTTCTTCAATTTCACAGACTGAAACATCATTGTGTTGAGGATGGCCCCCATCCACATCACTATGTCTATGAATATGATGACTATCTCCTTCTACATCTACCACCCTGTGTCCTATTCTGATCCCTGACTACATCCCACGTCACGCTGTGCAATGCCTGTCATTTCATTATTCTCATCATTGTTTGCAATATTTTGCAAATGTTTCTCGACTCCTGCTACAATTTGTCGACGTTTTGTCCAATACGACATGCTTTAACTGGACTGCCAACTTATATATCCAATAAACCTGAAAGAAAAATCATTGAAATACCACTTCTGTTCAAGAATGACTGAATTAAATAATAGGTATGCCAAACAATAGTTCAATTAAAAGGATAGTTATCTATTAGGCTGATAATTAATAATAATGATGTAGCCAGACCAGTTTGATGCAGGGTCTATCGTTTGCTAGTTATGCAGACTGCTTCAATTATCACCCAGCTATGTCAGTTTATGTTATTTCTCAATTAAAACATTAATTTAGGTACAATTATACAATTATGTGTATTCACAAGTATCATATCATAATGTATGCTATTCACTTTTACTAATCAGTACAACTTACCTGACAAAATTCCAATTTCAAATCTTCCACAGACAAGTCAACATCACACATCAAAAAGATTCAAACACATCAAACTAGCTTAATCCAGTAATCCTCTGCTGATTCCCTCTAAATTTGGCGGTAAAATTGCATTCCATAGGCGGCGCTACAAAAAGCTACGAGTGCGCCATCTTGTAGAACAATGTTAAAAACTTGCCTGTATTGGGCCAGGGCCGGGCCAGTATATTCACTTTCACCATGGACTGTCCAATGTACTGGCTCGGTACCGGCTGTACCGTTGACGGTACAAACGGTACTCGCCAGTACCATGCCAGCATTGGCCCAATACTGCCATGTTTGCCGGGGTTGCGTACCTACCAAAATTATTATCGTATATATAACGCAACTAATGACGCTAGTGTGTTTTCGTGGTAACGTCGTTTCGCCGTTGAAAAATTGTAGGTACTTCACTCAAAGTAGTTTCAAACTACAAATTGTTTGCACAAATTTCATTACATGTACGGTAGAGATCTAGACTATGGATATATCGTATGGAAACGTTTGCCGCCGTTTTTCTATAAACGAGCTTTTCCTATTGCGTACAACAAAATTGCGAACCACTACTAGTGCATTAACCTTGAATATCGCCACCTACCTCGCACAGTTTTGAGCCCCCTGGCTTTGGTCTCCAACTTTCCCATTTCAATTTCGCTTCCCATACCTTCCTCCTGCTTTTATCGAAAGGAAACCCGAATAACCGTAGACCAGTTTCGCTACGATTAGAGCATCCCCATGCAGAACAGCACGGCATTGCATCCTGTTCTCCCCGAGGACGCATTGGACCGAAAATGGCGTCCACAGTCATCGACCAATCAAAAATAGAAACCTCAATGGCCAAACTCTATAGGTAATGAAAGGTTTCAGCTTAATGTAAAACACAAATTAAGTCTTACGAATAGCCATTAATTGTGTTCGTATGTATATGTTTGTCTGCGCGCGCGCGTGTGTGTGTACGTGCGTGTGTATCTGCACGTATACTAATACGTTCTTTTGATAAGAACATTAATACAAATTATTATTCTATTAATGAAATATAATGCTGCCATCAGATATATATTAATAATAATAATATTAGTACATTGTTTGGACATTCAGTACTTGTTAACCATAATGAATAAATTATAATTAAATATGGTGGTAGTAAAATACAAAAGTTCTTAACGATTTGGTCGCATTCTAAAATAATATTAATATCTTAGTTTTTTTATTGTGGGAAGAACGGCTTAATCAATTAAATTCATTTTCAAATTAAGCTCGTCGTAATTTCGCAGCAGTTACGTCGAATTGCCGTGTTCACCGCCAATCGATATATCACAAGTAGTTTCCTTTTACATACAGAGTGGCAGCAAATTGTGCATAATTTGTTCCAAACCTGCACTTTTAATGGTGACACAAAAAAAACTAGCTGGAAATGAAGAATGCGCCTTCTTGGTTGAGTTTGTCACATTAACTAATTACGGAAACAGCACAGTTGGTTCAAACAACAAGAAGTGTCGCGGCGGTGGTGCGTTGGTTGCAGTGAGTAATGCATACAACTCCAAACGTAGGCTGGATCTGGAAACTTATCTGGAAATAGTATGAACTCAAACGCGCTTGACGGGACAAAGCCTGTACCTAGGGTGCGTTTACGTCCCGACCTGGTCGGATGTGCACACCTGGTCAGAGCTCGACAAATCGCTGGAACTGGTCACTAGAGCTATGAACCCTGACTGCGATTGAGTGTTACTCTTGGGCGATTTCAATCGTCCAGACATTCAATGGACACCGTCAAACAACACAACAGGACCACAGTCCGAACTGTTTGTTGAAATGTAACGCTGACCACATGTGCAACGAGCACACACTAGATCTTGTCTTTGTGCATGGTGCAGAGTGTAATGTTCAGAAAATAGACAAGGCGGTTAAATCCACACACGACGTCCTACATTGTGAACTGTTATGTGCCAACCGACCGAAGCAGGAACCCGCTAAACGTTTTGTTTATAACTATATCAAAGCGGACTTTAGTCACCTAAGACACCTTTTGTCTTGTATCCCGTGGTTATTTCTCACGGACACTACTGACATTGACGACATATTTGATGTATTTTATGACATTTGGTATGCTGCCATAAACGAATGCGTTCCTCGTATCTGCATTCGTGGACGTAAATACCCAGAATGGTATGATAACGATATGATCGCAACCTTGAACGAGAAAGACACCGCACACAGGGCATGGAAACGCTCACATTCGTTACCTGATTACAAAGTATTTTCTGAACTACGAACCACTTTTAAGAAACTTAAGCGAGAAAGTTATTGTGTCTACATATCGGAAATTGAAAAGTCCGTCAAACGAAACACCAAACGTCTATTCAGTTTTGCCAAAAGCAAACAAGCTAATGTAAAACTTCCTAACTCAAAGGTATATAAAGGCACTGAGGCAAACAGTCCAGCTGACATAGCAGAATTATTTTCTGACCACTTCGAATCTGTCTTTACATTAGTAGATAACCTTGTTTATCCAAGTATTCCCTCCTATCAATCCGACTCAATGACTAATACCAATGTGTCTTATGATGATGCCATCGGAGTAATAAGAACCACCGATGTAAACAAAGCATGCGGTCCTGACAATATATCAGGCATAATCCTTAGGGAATGTGCTGCCGAATTAGCAGGTCCACTAACTATGCTTTTTGATATGTCCTTACACTGTGGAACTTTTCCAACTTGTTTTAAAAGAGCAAATGTTGTTCCTGTGTACAAGAAGGGAGATAAACGAAGTGTGTGCAACTACAGACCTATCTCTCTCTTACCGCTATTCAGCAAAGTTTTTGAGAAAGTCTTATACGACTCATTGTATGAGCATGTGCGTAACACAATTTCGGGCAGCCAACACGGATTTGTGAGGTGTAGAAGTACAGTATCTAATCTAGCTTGTTACTTGAACGCCATTTCTTAATCTATTGACAACAAGAAACAGGTTTATTCTGTTTATTTGGATTTCAGTAAAGCCTTTGATTCAGTATGCCACCATTGCTAATTCATAAGCTTAGATCATATGGCTATTTCGGGCAATGCATAGAGTGGTTGCAGTCTTACCTTGTCAACCGAAAACAACCCGTGGTTCTCGAAGGCAAAACATCTGACGGGAAGCCAGTGTTGTCTGGTGTACCACAAGGTTCACAAATTGGACCACATCTGTTTATATTGTATGTTAACGATCTCACTAATCACTAATGTTGATTCATGTGAAATGTCATTGTATGCTGATGATTCCAAATTGGTTAAAGAAATTACGTCTGTGACCGATTGTCAGTTGGTGCAGAAAAATCTGGACAGTATATGTCTTTGGTGTGGGACATGGCACCTTAAACTTAACGTTGAGAGGTGCTGCATAATGTCATTCACTAACAAAAAAGAAACGTATATCCTATGACTACACGATTTTAAGCCAGTCTCTGCCCAAGGTCACCGCTGTCAAAGATCTCGGTATCACATTGACCGACAGTTTGACTTTTAAAGATCATATTAATCGTTATGTTTGTAAAGATTTAAGATGAGTGGTTTTATTAAGCGCGTTTGCACAACATTTACCGATGTACAGGCTTTGCGATCCTTGTATATATCTCTAGTTAGAAGCCAGTTGGAGTATTGCAGTGTTATCTGGAATCCCTGGCAACATACGTTTATTGACAAAATCGAACGAGTTCAAAAGAAATTCATTAAATATCTATGTTACAAATCAAAAATACAGTACTTCTCTGACAGTTATCCTGAGCATTGCCATCATTTTAGACTACCTTCCCTTCAACATAGTAGGCAAGTTGCAGATCTTATGTTTTTACACAAGTGTGTGCACACCCAACTAGACTCGTCGTATCTGGTAGGGCCTATCAAATTTCACTGTCCTTCACGATCTCTACGAAACTACATCCCTTTTAGAGTTTCTAAATAGCAGAATCAACATTAGAAAACACTGTGTTTTGAATAGACGTATGACTACTACTTTCAACACAATGTATTTAAGTGATCCAACTTATGATATATATTAAGGAGCTGAACCATTTAGATCCTCAATTCAAAAACATTTATATGTATAACATATGTTTGCCTGGTATATTTGTTGTTGATATTGTGTGGCTTTTATGTCCTTATTGTTCTTATTGTTTTTATTATTATATTATTGTTTTATTATTTATATGTATTGTTTCAGTTATCAGTCCTGTTAATGGGTCCACTGGACCTGTTGGAATCTGAATAAATACAATACAATACATTACAAAATGACTTTCCCAGCTTTCCAAAATGCACAATTTAACATAATTAATGTTCACATAAATTAATATATATGATTCATCCTAAGACTGAATACCCCTAAAATTGTGTCATTCGTTGGAGCACTGACTCGTGCGTTGGTCATCAACTGAAAAAGAATTGACCCACAGGAACACAATTAATGGCTATTCGTAGGACTTATTTTGTTTTTTGCGTTAAGTAGAAACCTTTTATTTCCTGCAAACCATACTGATAATTATGCCTTAATTAGTCGAGCCACCTTTTAACAGAAACAACGGCAATATTATAACTAACACACGCACACACACTCACGCGCCCGTATATATTAACGGTATTAATATTATATATATATAATATTATTTATATCACGCGCGAACATACATACAGTAATGATAGCGCCACTGTACGGAATTTCTGTGAATCTCGACACAATATCGAATTTACGGTAACCGCAGAGCAACGGATAGTCACCGCCGTAGACGTCGAGTTTTATTTGAGTTTGTTTTGTGAGTTTTTGGCGTTACAGGTGCAATGCAATAAATGTGTAAACATCAAAATACTTTCTTGGCATGATTATTGCAAATATTCGCATGCATTTATTTTATTTCAGGCTAATTTTTAACAGGACTAATTTGAAACACCATGTTGAAGGAAACCGCAAACGGAAGCCAACCGCAATACAAAAAAAAGAACAATCTTCAGTCATCAACCAGCTCCAAAGAGGTATAAACTCCTCAGATATCATCCTGTCGCTGCTGCCGCCCAATCTCCCTGTCTGTCTTCGTCAGATCATCCACATTGTGCAAGTCCTAAGACAACTCCGTCAAAGTTGGATGACGAAAGTGAAAGTTCGTGATTGCTGAGAATACATTGTCAGTTGTACCGATAAGTCCTGTTCATGCTTGTCACAAAAAAGTACCAAAATGGACATTGTTGAAAATTCCAATTCTCCATTATGATATGTTATGAAACCATAAGTTTAAGTAGCAATCCATGCAATGTGTATTGTTGCACCACTGAAAAGTTTGCCATTCATGTTACACACACACGCACGCACGCACGCACGCACGCACGCACACACGCACACGCACGCACACACACGCACACACGCACACACGCACACACACACACACACACACACACACACACACACGCACGCAGCATCAATTTCTTCTGAGCTACCAAACAATTTCCATTATTCTTCGAGATAATTGACCATGAAATGTAGCACAACAACAAAGACCACAGAATTTTGTTCCTACGGTGCATAGTCAAAAGTCATTTCTACGCAAAAATTACTTAGATTTTTTTATAGTTCGTAGAACTATTTTTTATAGATGGTAGGACTTAGACATTTATATAATTCGAAGGAATAAATTGTTATAATTGGTAGGACTTAGAATTTTTTATAGTTGGTAGAACTTAGAAATTTGTATAGTTCATGGGACTTAGACATTTTTATAGTTGGTAGGACTTAGACATTTGTATAGTTGGTAGGATTTAGACATTTTTATAGTTGGTAGGATTTAGAAGGTTTGCGTAGTTGGCAGGGCTTAGAAATTGTTATACTTGGTAGGACATAGACATTTTCATAGTTGACAGGACTTAGAAATTGTTATAGGCCACCGAGTTTCAAAAACCAAATTTAGAACAACAAGTGTCAAGAACCAAACTTAGACCAGCGACTTGCACGAACCAAATTTAAACCAGCGAGTACATACAAACACGCATTTAAACTTACAAAGTTGCAAACTTTCACTGACAAACTTGCAATCAAATCTACAATGCATGGGGTCATCTTCACGTGCATGGCATCCAGAGCTATTCATCTGAAAACTATCTCAGTATATACTCGTTCATTAACGCACAGCATCGATTTAATGTAATCCGTGGACCCATCCGCCAACTGAGATCCGATCGAGGCACCAATTTCTTTGGAGCCGAACGAGAGTTGAACGAGTGTCTTAACAAGATGGACAGCAATAAGATCGGACAGTTCCTCTTGCAGAAAGGTTGCGACTACTTCAACTTCAAGTTCAACGTTCCCTCGGCGAGTCACATGGGTGGATTGTGGGAACGACATATCCGCACGGTACGTAGCATTCTTGCGTCTCTGTTGGAACACTCCGGTTCACAAATAGACGACGAGTCACTGAGAACCATCATGTCCGAAGTGACTGCTATCGTAAATAGCCGTCCTCTGACTGTCACTCCAGCCCTTGACACTGTAATGATAGATCACACGCATCTCGTACCACCATTACCCTTACGGGCCTCGCGCACTTACGGGTCGCACATGTTTGGTTGGCGGATGCGGCGTGCACGGCCATGTTCTGAGTGTACGGTTATACACAATAAAAGTGTTGCATCTTATACAAATATCTATATCATTTCATGGTGTCAGAAAATAAGGAACACACGTCCAAAGACACGCAGCAACGTGTCATGTCGCCGTAGAAGAACATCATGGACCAAAATAGCGCGTTCTATCCGACGCTGGACTGGGACTCGCCGGCGCTATCAGAAACATGGACAAAATTCGAAAAACACGCACGGCTAATGTTCGCTGGGCCGTTACACGACAAAACAGAGGTGCAACAAGTGAGTTATCTGTTGTTGTGGGTGGGAGAGAAGGGCCGCGACATCCACTCCACATTCCAATTCGATAACGTCACATCAGAAACTGACCCGAACGACGGACAAAGACAACTTTTTGACACAAGTTTTGCGCGTACGTAACACCGAAGTCCGAGTAACGTCATATTCAGCCAATATAAATTCTACAACCGCGTGCAAGGGGTTGGCGAACCTGTTGAGACATCGCGCGCGCGCATAAAAGCGCGCAACAACAACTAAACAACATGATCAGTGAACCAACAGATGTCCAGATGGTCAAATCAAAACAAACATGCCGTGTTAAAGCTAACAGAAACGCCACGAGCTTCACTCGACCTACACAAAGCAGTCAGACGAAGAAGACGTGCGGATACTGTGGATACAGTCAGCACACGAATATGGACGACTGCCCTGCTCGAGGCCGCACCTGCAACAAATGCAAATGGCGAAACCACTTCGCCGCCGTGTGCCGCCAGAAGAACGTCAACAGCGTTGATCAGCCTGACATTGAAGACGGCGACAGCGACGTAAATGATGAGTTCTGTGTTAAAAATGTTGACTCACACCCATACAATAAAGATCAGGCATATGTCACAGTCACGTGCAACAACACAAAACTAAAGCTCAAAATAGACACGGGGGCACAGGTGAACATTCTACCTAAGTCCGTGTATGACAAGCTCCGAGCCAAACATAAGTGCAACAAGCTACAAAGCAGCAAAGTAACACTTCAGTTCCAGGTGGTCGACGCGCGAGCTTCTCCCATCTTGGGGCTGGCATCTTGCATCGAGATGCGAATCATACAGCTTGTACTGTCTGTCGATGACGGTAAGTCTGGCAATGACGTTGATGCCGACCTTCGACGCAACCGTGATGAACTATCCGGTAGCGATGATGATGATAACGTCGTGTATAAACCCGATCGCGATGAAGATGTGCGACTGCTCGCCGAATATAGTGACTTGTTCGAGGGCATCGGTGAATTTCCTGGGGAACACTCGCTCACGTTACACCCTGATGCAAATCCTGTCATACATCCGCCACGCAGCATACCAGTGGCACTTCGCGACAAGGTCAAAGAAGAACTATCACGTATGGAAGCCAGCAAGATCATCGTGAAAGTAACGGAGCCCACGGACTGGGTAAATTCCATGGTTGTCGTGCAAAAGCGTAATGGTGACATACGTGTGTGCCTGGACCCTCGCGACTTGAACAATGCGATAAAACGACCGTACTACCCAGTACCGACGCTAGAGGGCGTCACCAGCACGCTGACGGGCGCAAAATACTTCTCGCTGCTCGACGCATGAAGTGGTTACTGGCAGATAAAACTGACAGACTCAACATCTCGATTGACAACATTCAACACACCATATGGACGATACCGATACCTACGCATGCCATTCGGAATCAACGCAGCTCAAGACATCTTTCAGCGCCTTGTCGATGAGACATACGAAGGTTTGCCACATGTTACTGGCATCAGCGACGACGTACTTGTCGCAGGCACGTCAAAAGAAGAACACCTTCTTACACTACGCGCAGCGCTTCAACGAGCTCGCCAAAGTGGTCAACGTTTCAACATGGACAAATATCGCTTTTATTTGCCAGAGGTTGCATACTACGGTCACGTCATATCTGCCGAGGGCATCAAACCAGACCCCAAAAAGATAGAAGCTATCGTCAAAATGGGCAAGTCCTGCAAACAAAGCCGAGCTACAGAACATACTTGATATGGCCAACTATCTTGCTAAGTTTGCGCCCAAACTGAGTGAAATCACTGCCCCGATGCGCGATCTATTGAAGAAAGAATCCGAATTCGTGTGGGATGCGCAACAAGAATATGTATTCGCAAAGATGAAGGAGATCGTCACAAAAGCACCCGTGTTAGCTTTCTACGATCCAAAGAAGGAGCTGACACTACAAGTCGACGCATCATCAAAAGCGACGAGTGTCACACTCATGCAAGAAGGACGCCCAATCGAGTACATGTCACGAGCTTTGGACCAGTCCAAACAAAATTGGGCTACGATCGAACGAGAGAGATGCTAGCCATTGTACACGGGTGCAACAGATTCCGCCAATACATGTACGGACGCAAAACAACTGTGGAATCTGACCACAAACCGCTTGAATCCATCATGCGCAAGCCACTATCGGCAGCCCCGAAACACCTGCAAAGCATGATTGTCGAATTACAGCGATACATGTATGATATTCACATCGTCCATAAACCTGGTAAGGAAATACCAGTAACCGACTGTTTGAGCCGTAACCTCACTGCAAACGCTGTGCCGATCTACGATGAATTCTCAGAAGAACCAGACATAGCCGTCCACCATATGATGGCAACTCTTCCGATCAGCGAAAAAAAATTGGCAGAGATCCGGACCAGCACCGCGAACGACCCCCGCATGCAGACGTTAAAGCACGTGATTATATCGGGGTGTCCCAGCCAGCGTAAGGAGTGCCCCACTGCCATCAGCGATCACTGGAATCACCGAGATGAGCTGATGCACGCAGACGGCCTAATATTCAAGACGGACAGAATCGTAGTCCCCAACGCATTGCGCCCAGAAATGCTAACACGAATACACGAAGGTCACTTCGGGGTCGAGAAGTGTCGATCACGTGCCAGATGCACAGGAATGCCAACCAGAAAGAGACTCTGATAAACCATCCGATACCCTCGTTGCCATGGCAGGTTGTAGCGACAGATCTGTTTAATCTCGACGGTCGTGACTACGTTGTTGTAGTGGACTACTACAGTAACTTCCCTGAGGTGGAGTATCTACGAGACACGAAATATGCCACCGTCATTAACAAAATCAAAGGAATCTTGGCGCGCCATGGTCAATGCCAAAAACTTGTTAGCGACAACGGCCCTCAATTTTCGAGTGCCGAGTTTCGGAGATTCGCAAAACAGTGGGATTTCGAGCACACAACCTCCAGCCCTACATACCCGACATCGAATGGTCTTGCCGAAAGAACGGTTCAAACCATCACAAAACTGTTCAAGAAGGCCAAACACGGGAAGACAGACCCTTACTTGGGCCTACTCGAATTGCGAAACACCCCCGTGCATGGACTCGCATCACCTACGCAGCTTGCGATGTCTCGTCGTTTGCGCTCGTCGATACCGTGCGCACCGAGGCATCTACAACCTGCAGTGGTTGAGCGTAGCGTCATCGAGGACATGCTCGAACGCAAACAGTCAACTCAGAAAGAACACTACGACAAGTCTGCCAAAGACCTCGAGCCACTCCACGTCAACGAACGCATACGCATCACCGACCCAAGGCCACACTGGGAATCTGCCGTCGTCATTCAAACGCCACAACCGAAGACACCGCGCTCATACATTGTCCTATCTGAACGAGGAGTATACCGACGAAATCGGAAACACCTCTTGAAGACGCGCGAACGACCTGTCGCCGACCCCCTCCCTGATGTCGACGAGCAGCTCGGATGTCTCGACGAAGACCACACTCCCGCCAGCGAGGCGTGCGCCCTCCGCCCAGTCAACACGTCGGAGCCAGCTGCAACGCCGACATCCACCGTGCAACCCGCGTCGCCTACGCAAGATACGGTCTCACCGCACCCCTACAGAACCAGGGCGGGAAGAGTGCTTAAACCCAGGTGCATCCTTGACATGTAGTGACACTACTTGTTCTTCTTATATAACAAGGGGGATGTAATGATAGATCACACGCATCTCGTACCACCATTACCCTTACGGGCCTCGCGCACTTACGGGTCGCACATGTTTGGTTGGCGGATGCGGCGTGCACGGCCATGTTCTGAGTGTACGGTTATACACAATAAAAGTGTTACATCTTATACCAATATCTATATCATTTCAGACACCAAATCACATGTTGATAATGAAGACAACAATTGTTCTACCTCCACCAGGGGAATTCATGCGTACTGACATGTATTCGCTAAAGCTATGTCGCCGTGTCCAGTATTTGGCAAATGAATTTTGGGTCGGTTAGAGGAAAGAGTTCATGCAGAATCTACAACTGCGGTCAAAGTGGGTGCGCCCTAGACGGAACTTGCGCACTGGTGACATTGTCATTGTGACGGATGAACATCCACCGCGCAACCAGTGGCAACTTGCACGAGTAAAAGAAACTTACGTAGATGAAGATCACTTTGTGCGAAAGGTGAAACTCACCATTGCTGACAGTACCGCTGACACCAAAGGAAAACGAACGCATTCGCTGACGTCTCTGGAGCGCCCTGTTTAGAAGTTGGTGCTGCTCGTTGAAGATCAGGGACTCCCCGTCGAGGAGCCTTAGTGCTACCAGTGGTTTCAGTGACTGTAACTTTCATATGAACATTAGGTGACGTCTTAATCGACACATGTTAACTTTATCTGCTTCCGCATGATCAAACTTGATTGTCTCACGTAATATTACTATGATCGGGTGTAATTTCCGTTGTTGGTTTATACCAAATGGACGCTTGTAATCATGGTGATCCCTTATGCAAATGTTAATAATTTAATTTAATCAATAAGTTTGTGTCTCGTAATAATTGGCTTTCACTTGTTGATGTATTGCCATATGACGAGAGTACGTGTCGATGGGTTATTGCTCTGCAATTGAAATATGATGGTTTAGAAATTAGCATTCTTAATTCTAGGAGCCATGTTAGAGCAGCTGTCGCTTTGTAGCGGGGGCGAACATTTCTGTAGACAGAGGGGGTTGCAACGACGCGTAAGCGCACACGGTGCGTGCAACTGCGGCTCAAAGAGGTTATTTATTGATCTGGATACCTGCTAATTAAGTTAATCTTTCTATGACTATTTGTTATAATTATCTGCCGCTGCAGCCTACGTTCATTATTTGTTAATACATCAATGCACGTTATATATGGTAGCATTTGAGTTTGACCACCGGGCGGCATCGACAAAAGTAGACCGTAAGTTGTAACGTGTGTCTTTAAATGTGTTACCCTGTTATCGTTTAAGCTTATGTTCGATACATTAATTTAGCAGTTGAGTGAGTAATTTTATTATTGTTTCAGTTTTCACGGAGATTGATGAGATCACATACATTATGGAGATTTGGATAATCATGTACTAATAAAGACATATACACGGTGTTAGTGAATGCGATCATCTGGTCCTGGATATGGACCAGACTGAATTAGTTATGCCATCTAGTGGGTTATGTCGTATTTAAAGATGCGCGTCTGTCGAAACTGAGCAATATAAATATCGCTAGCACACGGGGTTCCGGCTGGAAATAGGATTAGCCCCATCTCCATATTTAGGGAAGGTTGGTTGATTTTGGTTCCAAATTGAGGTTTTGGAGAGCTTCAATTAAGGTAGTTGTTTTAGTAAGTTTCAAGGTGCAAGTCGACGTTTTTGGAGGGCCTCAGCCCCCAATATCCATGACATTCCGACGCCAGTGTCGGTAAATCGAGATTTGCAGTCGACCATCACACTTTCACTGAAAAATAAGTTTGAACGTAATAAAGACGACTGTGTAGAAGTATAGTCATACCACATGAGTCATCTGATAACACCAGTGGTCACGTGCAAGTCGTTCTTTGTTCAACTTCAAATAACACAAATCGCGAAAAAACGTCAAGCTTTTTTGCCGTCGGACATGATGGAGCAGTGACACTTCAGTATTGTTTCTTTCGTTGTTTCTGTCGTCAACAGGCATCGATAGGTCCAAAGCATCGATCATGTAAGATACCTTAACAACTGGCAGGCTTAGTGAGAGGTCGGAATTTCAAATGATGGAACGCGAAAAACAAAAGGTAACAGCGGAATAGAGACACGTTTTTTCTCAAATCGCAGCCACTGCAGTGTATCCATTTCGACAACTGGAAACGGTGTGGAAAATGCTGTATCTACGCACTAACGTTAGCTCACCGACCAAACCAAGTGGAATCGTACAATGACCATGAGTGATGACGAACTAACGAGTTCATGAACCATTTGCGGACCTGTCGCCAACAACGGCAGTGTCACGGATGCAGCTACTTCCATGTACGCATTGCTTCCGAACACTGCACGAATGAAGCTGTTGTTTGCAATAACTGGTGTCATCGGTTTGCTCGGGAACTTGACGGTGGTCGTAACAATTTTTCGCTTCACGAATCTCGCGAAGAGGGTCACGTCTATTTACATCATCAACCAGACTTTAATTGACCTCGTTGTCGCTCTTATCAACTTTCTGACGGCCTTTATAGACAGGCGCTTCTTGCCGGCCGCCGACGGTTTGCTAGCTCAGATCTATTGTTGTGTCTGGCTGACACAGTCATGACAATGGGGGTTCATTCGGTCATTCACCGTCAACCTGATGTTTTTGTCCATCGAGAGATACATTGCTGTTGTGCATCCGGTACGTTACAAAACTTTGTTCACGAGGAAGAAAGTGATCCCATCGCTCGCGTCGTGTGGTCGATTGGTGTTACATACATAACAATATTTCATGTTGTGTTGAGTGGCGCTATCGACGGCCGATGCTACCCGACCGCGTTCTGGTCAAGCAAACAATTCCATCTGGTTAGTAGCATCGCCAACATCTCTATCGTCTTGATGTGCCCTTTGATTGTGCACGCGTTCTGCTACGGTCGAATTCTGTATGCTCTGCGTCGTCGAGCCCGGTCTCCAGTTCACACCGTTTAACTCTCGGCCCGCCAGAGTCGCACTTCAGTACGAGTCAATCTGCGTCGACCAGCTCTCGGTGTGCACACGCACCCCGGTGTCGGCAACTCGAAGTACATCGTCAAAGCGAAGAAAACCTTCACCCAGACGCTGAGCATCGTCACCATTTGCTAAGTCATCTGCTTCCTGCCCTACAAAATACGCTTGCTGATGTTCCAGATAAGCGGACTCGGCGGCGAATGTGGACTGTGCTGGTTAGTTCCTGTCATTCTTGTCTTCGCCCACTGCTGCGTCAATCCGTTCAATTTCCAAGAAGAACTTCGTAGTCTCACTTGCGACACCTCGCGTACTACCGAAGGTGAAATCACAGTCGCATGCCCTGCATGTTATCTTGAAAATAAGGCATACTACTACTACTAGTATGTGATATATGACATTTGAATTGGCATCGCAAATGGACACATTTCTAAACACTTTGAATTTTCTGTAACGGTTTATCTTTTTTACAGTTGGGGTTGTTGGCCCCAGTAAAACCTCTTGGCCTCGATGACAGGGTGGTCCGTATTTGTCTGGCATCTACCACTCGACCTGTCCAGCTTGGAAACCCTGCCAGGAGCCAAAGCTCCAGCTGGCATATCTTTCCTGTTCACTGTGACACACAAGCCATCCCACCACGACAAGGTTTGGATCGTGAGATGGATACATGTGTAGTACTACGCTCGATTAGATGTGGTTACGTCAGGTGTGAAGATGATCAATAATGAATAATGTTTCAATTTGCTTACAATCATGTAACACGTTAGCAGAAATAACAATATTTTGTCATTCATATGTGCATTGCATCACGCATATTATTTTATTACTGTTATGTTGTGATCTGTTTGCAATCTTGGTGCCATCATTGACGAACACCCCTGATGTAAGAACTAAGATTGCTAGATTGATTCGACGTCGTCCACAACGTCATGCTTCACTTGTGCGCTCATCGCCAGCTACCTATTGAACGCAGAATTTACTTTAAGCTTTTACATACTTTACTTATGTGCTCCTCTTCGTGCCCACTGGCACATAGGGCGGAAACAAGAGTCCTCCACCTCTTCCTGTCTGCAGTCTGTTTTGTGGCCTGGCCCCAGCTTAGATAAAAAAAATTGGAAGTTCTTTTTCTACAGTCTTTCTCCACGTTTTTAGACTCGTCCATGTTTTCTTTTTCCTTCAGGTGTCCGTCTAAATGCTATTCTGGTTATGCCGTCGTCTTTCTTTCTGATGATATAGCCGATCCATCTCCATCTTCTTGTGGCGAGTATGTTGTTCACATTGTTTTGTCTGGTATTCTGAGCTGTTCTTTTGTTTGGGATTGTTATGGCCAGAATATTCTCATTATATTGCGCTTTGCCATCTGTAATATGCTGAGTTCGGGCTCATTGCTAGAAAGAGTACAGAGGAGAGCGAATAAAATGATACCAAAACTGAGGGATCTTAGTTACAAAATAGAGATTGAGAGGAGATCAGATAGAAGTGTTTAAAATATTAAATGGTTATGAAAATATTGACATAAATATTTTTTTCTCTGTTAAGAAAGATAGAAGGACTAGAGGACATGAAGTTACATTAGTAAAGGAGCAGTGTAGATTAGATATAAGAAAGTTTTCTTTTTTACAAAGGACTAGATAAATGGAACAGATTATCTGCTGACTGTGTAGGTGCTAGTAGTGTGAATGTTTAAAAATAAACTTCACATATACCTCAGAAGGGCGGGCTAAACTTAAATAAAAAGGGTTGGACTCTCGATAATAGAAAAGGCTTACTTGTCCTCCTGCCATCTAGAGTTAATTCTCTGCATGGCAATTTTCTTAAATATATCACGTCCAAGCTAGTGGCAGCTCGTTCACGGTCGCCATGTGGAATTCGTGGAAGGTTCTGCCCAATGACATCAAAATATTAAATCTTATATTCATGTAACGCAAACAAACTTGTTTTTTTTCTTCAAAACCGTTAGAACTATAACATATATAATCTTGTTTATTGAATCTCTTTATAACATGGTTGTTCGTGATTAATTAATTTATCATTTATTAAAGAAAACAAAAGGCACCTTGTTCGTGGTATGCATCTAGAAGAGTTAATAAAACATGACAACATTTGCCAATACAATCAACATTTTCAGATTACTCAGAATTTGATTTCAAAAATGGGAAGATTCTCGCGATACTTCTGATTTCCTCAAGGGTGACATCTTGCCCATGACGAAAACCGACCACTAAACGAGCAGCATTTATATTTACCGCGAAGTTGCGTGGCGACATGTGTTCCTTCAATAACCTGATCCTAGTTGTTTACACATGTTGTGGCATACGGTTCGGTGGACTTTTATAAGGCCAGTTTGCAATTAAACGTGATTTTGTAATATGCAGGACTGCCTACCATTATAGATTTTCTGTAATCGTTACCGAATTGATCGCAGATTACGGCATTATGGAAACTGTCGCCGTATAATGTGTATTTCGTAAATAAAGCATTGAAATCCGTTGCATATATTCTTGACATATATTCCATATTCCACTTTTCATTCTTTGGGCCGAAGGTCCAACGGATTTATAATCATCACTCTGCGTGCGCCGTCTACTGATAGCTGCCATATCTCAGAAACCGTTCATCAACGTTTTCTCTAATTTTGCGTAGACACATCTTAGCGTACTGCCACTATGCACGAGAAATCTGTATTTGATTGAATCATTCTAAAGGCCCCGCAGGGCCCCAGGGCCCGCGAAACTGGTAAATTTTCACATTTTGCCTATTTTTTTCAAATCCTCTTCAGTAACTTTTTCTGATTTTGTATGGACAGTTCATGTGGTAGGGCCACTATACAAAAGAAATCTGTGTTTTATTGAATCATTCTACTCCCCTCCTCCTGAGGGCCACCCAAACTGAAATTTTTTCACATTGTGTTCTTTGGCATTGGTTTCTGTAGCATGCAGTTTTTACGTAGTAAGGGTGCTAACCTCATGCACAACCTTCCTCCTTTCTCATCCGGGCTTGGGACCGGCCATGACGGAGTTACACAGGAATAAGTACTGATATATATATATATATATTACTTTATTGCATTTTTAAAGAGTATATTGAGATCGTATTTAGAGGAATGTTGATATATTTCTGAAACCTGTGTTAATCAATCAGTGTGTAATTGCTGCATGGAGGATATGTGAGATGTGTTCTGGTCCATAATTATCATCACTTAGCACAGGACAAAGGGCAGTCTGGCCACTGTTAACACTGAAATTAGGTCAGTGTGTTGTCAGTGGGAAAAGGAGTAAAACAAGGGTGTATTGTATCACCATACGTATTCAGTCTCTACACAGAAGACATAAAGAGAGATGTAGAATTAGATGACAGAAGTACAAGATACGATGAAGTGAATATTCATGGACATGGAATCAGAGATCTACGATACGCAGACGATACCGCACTCCTGTCCACTACAACAATCGGCCTAACAAACCTAATCATGTCTGTAAAAGAACACAGCGAGAAAAAGGGCTTGTTACTTAATGTGAAGAAAACAAAGATCATGGACACTGACAAATGCTTTGACAAAACAGAAATTACAATAAACGGGGAGCAAGTTGAAAATGTGAACCACTACGAATACCTTGGAGCAAGACTACAAGGAGACGGCAAGACATCATCAGAGATCAGAAGAAGAATAGCTATAGCAACGCAGAAACTAAATAATCTGAAAAATATATGGAAATGACAAAATATACCAACAAAGATCAGAATTTTAAAACTTGCGTTTTCCCAACAGCTCTATACGGGGGCGAAACGTGGACACTGAACAAAGAAGACATGAGAAGAATACAAGCGTTTGAAATTAAATGTTACAGAAAAGTCCTAAGAGTGCCATGGATAACAAGAACAACCAAATGCAGAGATTCTTAAAGAAATTAGACAAAGAACTGTCAACTAGTGAATAAAATAAAAGGACAAAAACTGAATTATTTTGGCCACATCAAAATACATAGTTCCTTAGAGAAAACAGTCCTAGAAGGCAAAGTGGAGGGAAAGAGAGGAAGGGGAAGACCAAGGAGAAGATGGGAGCAGGACATCAACGACTGGTTGGAAGACGACATCGTGAGAGCAGGGAGACGAACGGCAGACAGAGCAGCGTATCGTGAGATCATCTGGGCAGCTACGTCTCGCAGAGATATGATGAACTGAAGAAGAAGTGTTGTCAGTGAGCCACTGGCTGGAGTGGTCCCTCATGGCCACAGTTTATTATTTGTCAGTCTTGGTGTGGCCTCAATACTGGACCTTGATTTGTTTATGTTTCCCTCGCTGTTCTTGCATGACTTAATAATCCAGATGGATATTTAATAAGGGTGAATATTTACCTCACACCAGCATTTGTGTGTGCAAACTGATTTTGCTGTGTTTGGGATATGTATTTCTAAGCAGATTGATATTCAATCACATTGGATTATCTTATTAGTTACTAACCAAAAGATGACAGCACAGTCACGAGAACATCATATATTTTGTCTTCGTTATGGGTTCCTAGGACCTTGAAATCACAGATCTTTATGAAATTTGTCAAATTGGTCAACTTTCTTTCATTTAAAAAGTTTGACGTTGAATTTTTGGTCTGGTACGACCCTTTAATTGTGCTAAATATGAGACTGCAGCCTACCAACTCTCCTGCAAGGTTTTTACAACCACTGGAAATCGGCCTAAATAGCAGAGTATCGGGATAAAATTCAACATTATTTTTAATAACACAACCTAATATATACAATCTTCATGAAACGGTCTACTCGAATATTTTATTTCCAGGTGTATCTTCGCTGGCATGCATATAGTCTCCAGTAAACATGTCAACATTTTACTTCTATCACAACCCTTAATGATCAGTAACTGTGTTTCACCAAAAACCATTTCATAAATAATTACAAATTCACAATATAGTCCAAAATACTTCAGGGCCTCTTGGCCAATTTTTATTCCTTTGGGCCGAAGGTCCAACGGACTTATGCCTTCACTCTTCGTCTGCCGGCTGTCGTCCGTCGTTAGCTGTAATATCTCAGAAACCGTTCAGCAACTTTTTCTCTAATTATGCATATATATAGGGTACTGCCACTATGCATAAGAAATCTGTATTTGATTGAATCATTCTAAGGGCACCCCAGGGCCCTCCAAAAAGCTAAATTGTCCTACTATATTGATTACTGGGCTGGCTGAGTGGAACAGCCTGGTGTCAGAGAGTATGCTGTAAGCTGTGCATTGCACACTAGCTGGGCTCACTGCCTGCCATTGTTCCAGTGTCAAACAGAATGCCTCCATGTGGGCTATAACTAATGGGAATCCCTACTGCTCTGACAGAACCCCCCCAAAAAAAAGTTCCACCTCTTCAGATGATTTGTTTCGTAATGATTTTGAAATTCGTGAGGTCAGATTTTCAGTAACTGTATTACAGTACTATCTTGAAGTAATTTCCCTCATAGTTTGTAAAAAGAAACTGATTTAGATTATATAAACCAAACGTCCAACCAAGTAAAGAGACAGTTTAAAAATAATTAATTTGATTTACCTTGTTGATTATGTCACATCTGTCACAATTACTGCCGGGCCAGCCATAAAGGGGTTTTCGTCCTCTTGAGTGGAATTTATGGAACTCAGTTCCTCGTGGGAGGTACCAGTATACTAAGTTAGGTGTGAGGTGTAAGACATACAGACAGTTAATAAATTTTCTATTAAGAAAAACAAATGTTCATGGAACTTTGATAACCGGATTTTGAAAAAGGGACACAATTTTGCAACATCAGCATTATCATTCGACCGTTTCTATGGAAAACCTAATAATTATATTTTTGTCTTGTCGTTACCATCATAATAGACCTCTACTAGCAAAAAAAATTATTTTATTGTAGAATTCTTCGCTGGACACATAGATTTATAAGTGTGATAGACGCAACACAAAAATGTGAATGATCTATTTCATCATTCTATATAATACACATCAGACAAAAAGTTATCTTCTGCTTATCATCGTGGTTCAACTTTAACAGAAACTCAACTGTTGGTTTCTCTATTTTAAAAAGTTAAATTGTTCTTGATAGTTTGACTTTATCATTGAAGGACAAAAAGTAAATATTTTTTTCAGTTAACTAGTACGACGTTGCACATAGGCTGAAATTACCGTGAAAACCACTTCAGCCATTTTTGTTGAAAGCATTTTCATGGAATGTTTGCATTATTAGCAAAAAATTATTATGACATCCGTATTTTGATGCATGTTACTATGGAACCTCATGCCAATATTCTAAATGTATTTGATTAGTTTATTAGCATAGTGTATTTATATGTACAATATATATTTGATAAAAGAAAGTGATATTTTACTCGAAAAATCACTTACACTAAACCAATCAATGTTTTAAACACAACTACTATGGTAAGTAGTTACACCTAACAGACAAACAGTTACGCCATAACATCTTGTATTAACCCATAACCGGGTTTTCCACAAAGACCGGATGTCGTCATAAATGGCGATGTCGTAATAAACAGTGTAGTGTTTTGGTATTAGGCTGAGCTAATGGGCACAAATTACAATACACGTGCTGGAAGATTTGTGTTATTTGACATCTTCTAGCATAATCTAACTGGTACTGTTAACAAACAAGATGAGTAGTATATAGTTTAGAAGAAACCAGATGTAATAAACATTTCTTAAAAGGGTAGCAACATTTCGGTGATTTCAAACATGTCTGATGATTTTGTGGTTGGAAGTAGAATAGAAATTATTTTCTCTTACTGAGATATAACCATCCCCTATATCATATGAGCATTAAGTCATTGTAATATCATGGTTCCTGACGTTTTATTTATCTTGGATGTCGTAATAAACAGCAACACTACACAACATAATATTGGTCACTCAAAACAATGTTTCCAACATTTTTATAATTTCAATGTATACATGTCACAATATCATGTATTATCTGAAACAGCCGCAAAAGAAAGGTAGTTAGGGATGTTAGGGCATTATAGGTACTGTTTGGTTAGATTCTTCCAAAAGCACCACATTTGGCCCAGATGTCGCCCATACCATACTTTTTCGATTTTAGACGGGCGCCCCCGGGGCCGCCATATTGGCGAAATCCAATATGTCCGTCACCCGGGTTAGCGGTCAATCGTTGTTAAAAAAACAAAAGGGCTAGAATCATGAAAAGTACCACTTTTTAGGGGTTCTCGGGGTCGGAGAATCCGATTCTTATCTTATTTTGGACGATTTGAGGTCAATGCCATCCCTTAAGGTCACCTTAATTGTCATTTTGGATCAGCAATTGTTATTGGAGGTACAGGAATCGTCATATTATATTTGAAACCATTCTTTAGTTTTTGGGTGTCTAGTTTTCACAACACATGCTATATAGTGGTGTAACTTTTGTCATTTGAAAGCTTATTGATACTAACCACTCTTCAATTTCCTACTTTTCCGGTGACATGTAAAAATTAATGTGTGAAAATCGTCGACAGCAATCCTAAATGCTAAATCTTCAATGCTAACAGAACTAGTGAATCGTTGAGCTGGGACACTCCGGTCCGCACCATTTTGTAAATTGACGGCGCCCTCACACGGATGGAACCAATTTGTTTTACTAACAAATATTTTCTATGGTCTACTGAGCAGTTTTTTAAAACGATAATTACAAACATTTGTACAAATCTTTACTCTTGTGACATGTGTAAGATTGTTCATCCCGTAGTTTTTCGTAGAAAAATGACGCTAAATCAACCTAACTGTAGCGTAATACACGGTTTTGTCTACACCGTCAGAAGCCTTTCGACGGCTCCTTCCCCCCTAACTGCCTCACAATGAGGAGATGAGGAGTTTCTTCAACGTAGTGCTCCGGGGCCCATCAGCTCTTCGTGGACGTGAGAAGATCAATGGCGACGCCAATCTGGATGCGAGGGAGAAGATCGCACGCAACACCTCACAACTGTTCATCTACAATACTAGTAAGGGTACGCACCATGCAGTCAAGATGGCTGCAGTACGGCACAACAATGAGCAAAACAAATCTTCCCCTGTATCATGGCCTCAAGCTGCACGGACACGGACGGGACAAAAACAGATTAGGATTGACAAAGAACATGGTATTTCGGGATCGTACATGATCGTGTCATGGAAGTGAAGCTAAGTGTTGCGCGTGCGGTATGTGCTCGCCATGCTCACGATGGGATGGTGGTACCCACCAACAGCCGGCCCAAGGTTTTCACCACCTACGATGTGGATAATATAGATAGCACGGCTCAGGGCAACTTCTCACTGGATGAGTTCCACGGTATGAACTGAGCGTGACCAACCATCTCTCCCGCGAGAACCCTGGAGTGGAGCGGGCTCTCAACAAAGTTTGACCCCTCCGACACGTCGACTCCCAAGCTACCAGACTCTTACGTGACCCAGCACCCAGTCAAACTCACTCAAACTGATGTCTTTGCACCCAGACTCGGCGACAGCGTAGCCAGACTGCCCTTTGATGTGCGAGGTGCCAAGGTCCATGATGGGGCATGGATGGCGAGCTTGTAGCACTCGATACACAGAATATCATGGAACTGGCCGTCGCTACCTCTCTATCTCAAATCCGTGAAGCTGGCTAAGCCCTTCACGCAGCATACGTCATGGAACGGCTGGAAAAGGCCTCAGTACCAGTATCTGATACCATCACGCGGAACAACATGCTAACCTTCGCCAACGGAAGACAGTGGTGTACAGAGGCAGAACATGACCTCAGTCACGCAACTTTTTCTCTCACTCTAGTCGCGTCCCAATGCCGACATGACGGACTTCGTTCGGTTCGAAAATCGGAGAGAGCCACCGAGCCTGGCGGATCGAAGGTTGCTGCGATCTGGGACGAAGTCCGACAACCTTCAATGCCTCAATGCACCCACTGGCCGCGCAGCTGCTACCAAACAAGCCACGGTCGTGATGTTGGATATGGCGGCAGTGATCCACATGGTGCGCCCCACAACAGCAAAGACATTCAGCGAGTACGTGCCGCTCCACATCGTACCATTTCTCGAGGCCCAAATGAAGAGTGGTACCCAACACATCGACGCAGTATGGGATAATTAGCCAGAGGAAAATAACCTCAAAGCTCTCACGCAACAACGACGCAGGAATGGCCCACGGACAAGAGTCGGCGATGGCAAAATGAGGAGAACAAAAAGGAGCTGTTCTCATTCATCAGCTCACAGATCTCAAAGACTAAAATGGTCGGAAAGCTTCTCCTGAGTACCCACTTCGAGACCGTGCTCTCCAACAGGCGTTGTGACCTCGCAACACTTCAGCCGTGCAACCATTCCAAGGCGGACACAAGGTTTATCCTACATCTGGCACATGCTGCAGAGCAGGGTCATACAACAGCCTATGTTCGCACGGTGGACAGCGATTTCGTGGTTTTGGCAGACCGGTTTTTCGAGATCCTTGACCTATCGGAGCTCTGGGTGGGCTTCGGTAGCGGAAAAAAGTACCGTGACATTCCAGTCCATACCATCTACTCCGATTTCGGTCCGTCAAAGTCCTTGGCACTATCCCTCTTCCACAGCCTAACGGGGTGCGACACGACTTCACTGTTTCTTGGATGTGGCAAGAAGACCGCCTGGGTAGCCTGGACCAGCATATCGGACCTCACCGACACACTAGTGGCTCTCACGCACGACCCTGACATATTCAGTCTCGAGTCCGTGCATATGCAGCGAATCGAACGCTTCATCGTACTCATGTACAGCAAGGGGAGTGGTGCAGCTGGTGTCAACGGGGCCAGGCATCGCCTCTTCACCATTGGAAGGAGATCGCTGGAAAACATCCCACCTACCCAAGCCGCGCTGTTCCAGCATGTGAAGCGAACGTTACTACAGGCGAGTTTCTACTGGAGTCGGCCACCTCGGTCCAGCCTGACTTCAGTGAGTGGGGCTGGCACAAAGATGGCACCAGTACATGGCAACTATGGACCATTCTCAGCGACGCTTCAGTGGCATGTGCCATTCTCTTGCACTGCGGCTGAATCAAGGCATGCACGGGAAGGTGCAAATGCAACCGCGCCGGTGTCCGATGCACAGCCGTCTGCAAATGCGAAGGCGGGTGCGTTAATAACGAGGGCGGTGGTGACCAGTAGTACTTATTGCTGGCATCATAGAGCGCAAGCCAGAACGTATAGATAGTAATAGTAATCATTGGTAATCATTGGTATATTGTTGCTAAAGCGGTCCTTGTATTGTATTTTGAACATTTAAATGAACATCGCGGCGTAGCGGCATAGTTATAGCATTTTGTCAGCAGATATAATCTCCGAAGTATTTTAATAAAAGTTGTTCCTGAATAACCTTTGCCCAATGTTGTTAGTAGTAACTGCCGATCTTTGACCCCACAATGGGATGACCATGACCTCAAATCGTCGAAATAAAACCAGAAACGGATTCTCCGATGCCACAAACCCTGAAAAAGTGGTATTACGATTGACCTCTAACCCGGGTGGCGTCCATATTGGATTTCGCTAATATGGCGGCCTGGGGGGCGCTCGTCTTGGCGCCCGTCAGAAATCGAAATAGTATGGTATGGACGACATCTGGGCCAAATATTTGGTGCTTTTTGAAGAATCTGAACCAAAAAATCCCTGACTAAGGTTCTCATGTCATAAACAATAGTTAAAATCAGTAGCATTAGAAGTGGAAAATCGCAAAAAAACGCATTTTTGGCGAACTCTTCAGTTTTAGAAGCTACATCCCTAAAACTATTGGACCGTTGAAGTAGATTGAACAGGCAACTTACAAATAACTGGATTGCACTTAAAAAGGCGGTTATATGGTTATTTTTATGGTGATTGGAGCATTTCAAATTCCGAAGACACATTTTTTGCAGTTTGCCAAACAAAATTTTGCTCACATATATAATATATATATACTGTATATATATATATGTATATTTCTTTTGTTTTTAGTTTGCTAACACATGCCGAATATGTCCTATGTATATATATATAGTGCTTATTTTAGGAGTTTAAATGCCCCCTACACACACCCAAATGTTATATCATTTGAAAGCTCTACGTCTCCCCATCCGAACGAGGCCTGTCGTAGAGCTGCCAAGTGGTGGAGTAAGCGTGAATCTAAAGCCAAACAAGGTCACCATCAAATTATGAATTTTCTAAATTGTGTGCTTCCGCAATCGTCTTAACATTACAATGGTCGCATATCTACTTTACTTAATTACAAGATGACCAAATAATATATTTTTGGAAAGCTTACTGTCTGTCTGTCTCCCCGTCAAAATTAGGTATGAGTGGAGCTAAGGTCAAACAACGTCACCGTGAAATGATGAATATTTGATTTTTTGGCAATACAACGAAAGTAATAAAGTTAGAATGGCCCTGTAACTACTTAATTTATATGTACGAGTCATATACTCTGTGAAAGATCGATTTCTTGCTGTCAAAATGCGATATGACATGGAGCTGTCAGTTGATGGAGTAGGTGTCGAGCAACGGTCAAACAGAGTCACCGTCAAGTGATAAATGTTAGAAATTGTATCATCCCGCAAACGTCATACAATATATATTACGTATATCTACTTTACTTATCTATTCATGGCAATGTCGTATACCGTTGGAAAGTCAACGAGGTCACCATGAAACGACGAATGTTCAAAACTATGGCACTCCACAAAAGTTCTGCATTTACAATAGTTGCATAGTTACTTTGTCTACATACGCTAGGCAATGTTACATAACATGTGAAAGCGTATTGTATCCCCGTCAACACGAGGTATGACATGGAGTTGTTAAGTGGTGCTCTAACTGTGGAGTGCAGGTTAAACATGGTCACCGTCAAAAGATGAATTTTCGAAATTATGCCTTTCCGCAGACAGTAGGTTAGCCAACATGTGATGTTATACATTTAACTGCATTTTGTTGTTAATGGCAGGAATTCTTGCTAGATACATCACACAAAGGATAAGAAAACAGAGTTTGAGGGTTATTTGAATTTCTCAAACTTGTGTGTCAAAATATGTTTATTAATTAATTGACGTCTTCTTGTACACACTTTTGTATAAAACCAATTTATTTTTTATTTTCGCAACACAGTCGATCAACTGTCAGATGATAACGGAACGAGACAATTCAATATCTCAAGGAGGAATCCAAATTTCAGGATCTGGTTGACACACTTGGAAACTATGGAGATTATGCTGGACATCACCAGGGCTGAGGCTATTGGCAGCTGTATAGAATCTTTCGCTGCAATTATACATTGGCTAATCATCTACAATCATACAAGCTATGCCCTCCCGATAGAGAACATTCTCTCTGGCAGATGTGAAATACCCCGAGAAAACAACACCAGAGGTTCATGCAGTATTCATTAAAGGAAACTGTATTGAAGAATTCAATCAAATTCCAGCTTGCATTACATATCAAATCCTCACCAAGTGATAAACATACAGTGTAAGTTATATGAGAACTGAAATTATTGATTAAATATCGCCATCTTGAATAGCCACAAATTTTTACTTTCTACGTGGCTCAGAACATATGAGAAAAACAGTAAATGATCATGGCGGCCATTTTAAAATTCAAGATAGACGTCTCAATCTAAGACAATCACACAGACACCAGTACGTCTGAATTAGGAGAACGTTTCTGTGTGTGTTGAAACTGGATTCAATGTTCCGTGTCCTATAAACTCAGATATGAGACAAATTATGATTGCATCCATAGTCGCCATTTTGAATCCAAGATAGATGACATAAGCAATGGACAAAATACTGATTAGAGTATTTCTGGCTTTAGAAAATGTTCCCGGCATTTGTAAATATTGACGGGTGTCACACATACAGGCATTTTACGAGAGCTGGAAGTGTGCAATTTTTTTTTTAATCTATCGGCATGTCAATGAGATGATGGTAACAGCAGGTGAGAAGTTTAAGACATTTTATAGGTCACATTTTCTTATAATGAGACAAAACGTTAACATGGTCGCCTATGGGAAAACCAACAGTGGGCTGACTCCTATTGGCTCGCCAATCACCAAAATTCTGTGTTCTGTTTTCATGTCGATTTAGTTATATTTATTATCATTGTTTTGTGTTCTGTCTGACTGTCTGTCAGCCTGTCAGTCTGTCAGCCTGTCTATTAAATAATCTAGCAGTTATTATATTCATAAAGACGGAATGCAAGCGTTAGTTGTTTCTTTTTCAGATCCGCCCGAGTAACTTAAAAAATGACACTGGTGTGGGTCAACATTGGGTGGAGTGGGATTTGCCGGCTGACAGAGACGTTTTGTTTGATAATATATGTAACACAGAATCAAGATGAATGAACACTTGAGTGGCCTCAATTTGTGTTTATTATACAGCACACCCCTAGCACAACAATGGACTCGCTTGAGAAACTCTTCAAACTGAGATGGACAAAAGACAAACTATACAATATAGTCTGATGTACCCAGCTTTGGATTGTACTCGGGACGTTGTGGACTGGTATTATTTCAAAGAAAGTGTATAATAACTGTGTGTGAATGATTAACGAGAGAACAACCTCGAATATAAGGCAAACTAATGATAATTAGTAACGCACCAATTATTATAGTCTCCTAACGAGGTATTACCATATGAGAGCGTTTCACTAAATTTGGCCCATGGGCGATTTCCAGCTAATTGGCGAGACCCATACTAAGAATTGGAAATTGTTAAGAACAACAGAAAATGTTCATTTGTTCTATTATAAATAAGTGTGATACAAGATGGCTTGGAGATGAGCGCCCAATATTTTTGGTGGAGAGACTGGAAATGGAACTAGCCATCCAATATTTAGGAAAGCGGTGTGCATTTTAGGGTTGAAATTGTTTGGAGACAGCACTACCTCTCACTATTTAGGGAAAGGCGTGCATTTTTTTTAATGGAATGTGATGTTTGTGGTTAGTAACGTGTACGTTGCAGCGGAAGTTTTTACATAATGCAAGTGTACCAAATAAACTTGTTGCGGAGACGATGCGCGTATCGAAGATGCCAACACAGTGTTTGTCGATGGGCTTGACAGTCTACCGACTGCTTTCAGTCGTCGATCGGCCTGCTTCCTGCTGTGTGTTTAAAAATTGCATTTTCACCCTAAAGGTTTGGCTGTCCTTGGTCTAATTGTCTAATTATTTTCCGCGTCCCCTATTATAATATAATACTTAGAAAAACTCTGCGCTCGGATGTGTGAAATAATAGACGCTATATATAAACCGAGATTAATTACTAGTATTACTAAACCATTAGGCAGGTTGAATGTTGGTTCAATGAACGGGTAAGACGTTGAGGTGGTGGATATGATGGAGAGAAGGCGATTGGAGGTGCTGTGGACACAGGAAACGAAATGGATGGGGGATAGAGCGAGAATGCTGATGGGTGGATTAAAGCTACTACCCGCAGGAGGAGATGGAAGAAATAATGGAGTTGATACCATTGTATCAGAAGAGATCAGTAAGACGTTGGCTTCAGCTGAAAGGGACTCATAATGATGACATGGGTGATGATTACGAAACAGCTGGTGTGTGTTATGTCTGTATACGGGCCACAGACGGGAAGCATGGAGGTAGAGAAAGAGGAGTTCAGGGATGCTTTGGAGAGGATGATGGGATTGGTGGAGCTGGAGGTGATGTTGCGTATTGCGGGAGACTTCAATGCACATGTTGGAGTAGCGGAACCAGGTGAAGACGAGTGTTGGCAGATACGGATGTGGAGAGAGGAATAGAGAGGGCCGATCTATGGTGGAACTGATGGCTATAAATGGTTTAACAGGGACTAACTTTTTTCCAGAAGCGAGAGAGCCAAAGGATTACATACAGAATTGGACAGTACAAGACGGAACTGGATCTGCTGATAGTCCGGAGGCAACAGCTAGGGAAGATTAAGTACAAAGAAGCATTTGTGGGAACTTCAGAAGAGCTGAGTGGGGATGGTGGAAAGAAGATGATATACAGAATGACCCGAGACAGGAAGGAGAATAGTAAGGACGTGAAAGGTGGGAAGTTAGTGACAGAACAAGAAGCAGCGTTGTAGGTCTGGGAAAACTACTTCAAGAGGCTTCTGAACCAGGAAGGATATAGCAATGACTTGGAATTACCAACGTATATAGAAGGGAAAGTGGAGTTAGTTGATATTACTGATACAGGGATGCAGACTGGGTTAAAAGGGGTGAAGAAGTGGAGAGCACCTGGTATCGATGAGATGCATGTTGGGATGGTAACGGCAGCAGGGGAGGGTGGAATCAGCTGGACAAAGAGGCTGCTGAATACATGTATAAGGCAAGGTAAAGTACCAGAAGAGTGGTTGACAGAGCTAATTGTCGCAATATGGAAGAGGAAGGGAGATATGCAAGATCCAGGGAAATACAGAGGCATCACACTTCTACGTCACAACAAGAAGCTGCTAAAGATGATCCTGGATGGGAGGATTCGAAGCAGAGTAGAACAGGAATTAGGTGAAGAACAACAGGGATTTAGAAAGGGCAGAGGGACGACGGATGCGATGTTTACATTGAGACAGCTGGTAGAGAAGATGTTGGAGATGCAAGGGAGAATGGCAGTGGGATTTGTAGAGTTGGAGAAGGTCCACAAAGCCTACGACACAGTCCCAAGAGAGATTGTGATGGCAACACGGAAGTGGATGGGAGTCAGGAAGGTGGGACCAATGTATGAAACGACAACAGAAAGAGTTGTGGCTGGATCTGGGATGTCGGAAGAGTTTCCAGTTAACATCGGATTGAGGCAAGGAAGTGGCCTAAGCCCAATACTATTTATCATGGTGATGGAACTAATCAGCAGGAAGATCATCACGAAGGATGTTTTTAGAAAGATTGTGTATGCAGACGATCTGGCCGTAGTAGCAGAAAGCAAACAATCTACAAGACATGTTGGAGGAATGGAACAGGGTGTTCAAGAAACACGGACTGAGAATGAGCCTGGAGAAGACAGAAGTGACGTGGACTGGACAACAGAGAGAGAGGAATTGGACATCAGGTTGGGTGGAAAGGAAATTAAGCAAGTGGACGGCGTTGTATACCTTGGAGGAATGGTTATGGTGGATCGGCGTTTAGATGTGGAGGTGAGACGCCGAATACAAGCAGAAGCGAATGTTTGGAGAAAGGTAGAGGGAGTCATGATGGACAGAAAAATCTCAAAAAAACCTGAAACTAAAAGTCCTGAAAGTATGTGTTACACCAGCTTGCCTATTTGGTTTGGAGATAGTGGCGCTGACAGTACAACAACAGAAGCTGCAAGTTTGTGAGAACAACTGGGTTAGAAGAATAATAAGAACAAAGAGGGTAGAGTGAAGAAGGACGATTGACCTGAGAAAAGAGGTTGGAATGCAATGCAGTGTAACAGGAGGATTATTGAGAAGCCGGATGAGATGGCCAGGCCAGTTGGCAAGGATGGATGCCGAAAAATAGTGAAGTGAGGAAAAGGGGAAGGCCACAGCTGAGACGGGAGGACTGTGTGAGGAGGGACATGAGAAAATCAGTGGAGGATGAAAGATGGAGAGGGAGCGATGGACAGAAATCTGTTGAAGGAAAAGACACAGAGAGTGGTTCAGCTTTACTATACCTGACCCTCACCCCTGTATATCAGGGAACAAGGAGAGCAACAATTAAACCATTAACAACATAATTCTTTATGGCTTGAATCATAGACACAACAGACACAATTTATATATAGAGGGTGTGGTTCTAAAATGTACAAACACTATAAATAGGCATATGGACAGTGTATATCGATCAATTTATTTCCTAGTGTCGTGATTTATTGGCTCAAACAACAGTTAACATGACAATAGGTAATATGTAAACCTGGATTGTATTCCATAGGTTTATTTGTAATAAATGTCCTTGCAGTTGTAGTAATTGTTCAGGCAATTGCAGTAGCCTAACTGTATTGAACCTGTAGTAATTGTGCCTGCTGTTGTAGTCAAATGTCTTGCCGTTGTCGTATATGTTCCCACTGTTGTAGTACGTGTTCATTCTGCTGTAGTAATTGTGCCTGCAGGTGTAGTAGTTTGCATTTGTAAAGCTTGTTCTACCAGTCGTAATTAAACATACATGCAGTATTGGAGCACAAACCTCAGCCGTTATAATTGGTTTGATTCATTGACCAAATATACTTTTGAGAACTCCGACACAAATACACATGCAAACACAGCATGCACACACAACACGCACGCACGCACACACACACACCATACGGTACCATACAGAGATAATAGATGGTCAACTCTAACTATAATCTGGGTATCCCAGACATTAACCTACTCAGTATGGTAATAGGAGAGAACATATTCAATCGTCAAACCATGGGTACATGAAGTTCACTACCCGGTAGTCGTGGAAGACAGCGATCACGGAAAGGAAAACCTGGAAGATATAAACCCGCTGTGTCAGTTTGGGCAATGTCGTGTACTACACTCAACTAATACAGTTTAAGTATATACTATGTCACCTAAGCAGTTTCGCTACCGCCTGCGGTGAACCGACATATTAGAACTCGGACACCAACGAAGATCTGGCGACACAAATAACCGGCATCGGCTCTTATGCAATACGTGGATACGATGACAGGAGGGTGTAGGTAGTGGAGTTAACTAAGAGGAGACGGTGTTTGGTGATGGGGTGCAATAATGAAATTGAGATAGGATGGAGAGATGGATCAGGAATCATACAATGCTGCATGCGTAGGGATATGGAAACACTAATGGCGTGATTATGAATGAGTAAGGGTCACCAGGGTGGAGAGACAGAATGGCACGATCATTACAGCGTGGAAACTGGTCAGGGGACAGATGGTGCGTATGACATCAGTGTGCGCTACAGGCAGTACGAGTACAAGACAACAAATGGAGAGATAAGTGGAGCCGGAGACAGAGTTGGTTGTGGAAGCAGACATTGGAAACTGACGGAACAGTGAGGAGACCGTAGGAAAGTGTGGATGGGGATCAGAGTGAGTGACAAGACCTGGTGGAGGAGCTCGCCGGAAATCAGCTGTCAGTGACAAAAAGCTCCTACCAAAAGAGGGAGTTGCACAAGATAAGCTACACCTACAAGAAAACATGGAGATGTACAATTAATTTAATAACACAGCAATTGAAACTAACAGATGTTTTATTTTAATTATATAGTTACATGATATACTTTGATATATTTACTTGTCAACCAGTTTTCTTAACCCAATCAAATATCTAGTCAAACAAACACTGTAAATACAAAATAATATCCACCATGTAACTGTATTGCTAATATCATGATACGTAAATATATCGTAAACCAATATCAAGTGTTGCTGTACCTCACTAAATATCAAATTTTATTCCCATAAATGACAAACATTCAAAACTGTCCTTTCAACTAAAAAGTCAAAACAAAATTAATATATTTAACATATATTTTATGATTGCAAAAATATTATCTTATAAAATATGTAGAAATACGTATGTAATAATCTAAAACAGCTTTGAAAAAATGTTACCAGTCATTTTGTTACTGAAATATGAATACTACTAATAACATACCCATTTAAATGTACCAGATTACAAAACATGTTCTCAGTATTCACCTGTTCATCTCACATGACACAAAACCAGTAACATTTCTTGATATCCACTAACACCGCAAGCCGATATGGTAACATTTCTTGATATCCACTAACACCGCAAGCCGATATGGTAACATTTCTTTATATCCACTGACACCGCAAGCCGATATTGTAAGAGCTGCTTCATGCTGCACCATATTCATCCCTCATCAGTATTTACATTTGCATGTATAACATAATGCCCATCAACAATTAAGCAAGTCTTTCCAATCTATTATGCAGATGTACTATTCATATCTCATGGACAAATTAAGGGTATTTGTAGCCTGATGAATATAGTACAATACATCATTATTTGAGCAAATTCTTTAGTTAAAGATATGTTATTTGACTGTCAAATTAAAGTAGTTACGAAAGAACATTGTTCTCAATATTCATGCCACAAAGTAAAAACATATGTAATCACACATTGTACCTAACATGTATAGTGTTTATAAAATAGTGATGCCTATATAAAACCACATATTTGTATAGATACATCTAATAAATCAATGTAATTATTAAACAGGCTTTTTGTGCAATACAAGTCTTTCTGGCATCCGGACAAATCATTCTGCAGCACTTCATTAAACACGTTATGGACACAGCTGCATGTGGACATGATGCGTACACAGTTCTGTGTGCACATGTTCTGTACAAAGGTCCTTGTGTACAAGTTATGTACACATTACCACATGTACAAGGTATGTACACAGTACCAAGTATACAAGTAATATACACCTCCATGTGTACATCTTCTGCCAGTGTTTGCCCTGTGTGTACGTCCTGTACTGCCAGACAGGCAGGACCTCCATGTGACGTCATCTAGGCCCGTCTCCTATGGCAGCGATTACCCCTGATGTTGCGGTGGGTGAGGAGGGGTACAATTGTGACGTCGGAGTCGAGGCGAAGCTTAGCTGGCAGAGACACATCCGCCCTGTACACCAGAGGAGTGTCTCCTGTCATCACCAAGAGACGCTTGTTGACGCCACCTGCAAACAGCAGCACATTAACAACTCAGACCCGGGTCAATTCCGATATCGGAATTAAAACTGATTCTGACTCCAATTCTGGAATTGGTCAATATGAAAGTAGTGGAATTGGAATCAGTTTGGGTGGAATTGAAATCAGAAACGGTTGATGTGAAAGCAGCATAATCGGAATCGGAATTGCATACTGGAATAAATTTTGTTATTCCACAGTAACTTTTCTCTTTTGTATGGTGCTTCAAACGTACAGTGAAAATACATATAAATAGTTATATATGGAGAAAAAACTGTAAATCTCCACTATTATGTACTGTAAGTCCCAAGTGATTTGTAACTCCCAAGTGATTTGTAACTCCCAATTGTACTTGCCAAAAAAACAGGTATATTTAAGCACATTAAAAAATCTGGCATTATAATTATTTTAATAATAATAATATATCCACCACTGTCTGTAGCCAGGTACTCATTCATACAGCTGACTGAACTGGAGCAATGTGGAGTGAACTGGAGCAACGTGGAGTGAACTGGAGCAACATGTAGTGAACTGGAGCAATGTGGAGTGAACAAATGTGTCCAAGGTTCGAAATCACTGTAAGAGGATTTGAATGCAAAATGTCTTGATAGAGAGTTTGATGCTCTTACCACAACGCCACCGCACTCTGTGTTAACTTGTTAGTGCAACTGTGGTAAATAGTCCCAACAAATTATCGAACATAATATATAATTTTTATCTGCAATCTGGTAATATTGGTATGCTCCGAACATCAAAGAGTTGTGCGGTAAAATAACCCAACTAGCATCCATTATATTTCCAACAGAGTGGCATATAATCTGAATGTTTACTTACCTTTCACGAGCTAAAAAGACAAATAACTAACTATGTTTCTGACTTAATAAAGACAACCTGGCGGGCAGTAAACCTTCAACATAATTACTCTAATATATGAACACTACATTGATACATACACAAGGAACAAACCAGCTATCTTTAAACTGACTGTGCAAATTACTAAATTATTGACACACTACACATTTGACCATCAACACACCTGATTTATAAACGGGTAAATCACCCAAGAAGGTAGGAAGAATTACCTGTGGTCAATGGTTGACAGTCACACTGAGGGGGCAGTTCGAACGAAGCAGTCGCAATCATGCTTTGGAGACTGCGCTGGCGGACTCGAATGTCACTTGTGATCGACATGATGCTGCCTTCACGCAAGATCACCCAGAAGGCTGTAAAGAAACACCAACAATGTGAATCTAACTACATATTAATGCAGAACACAGCAAAGACTGACAGCAAAACAGTCCTTATTTCAGTGATTATAATTTTCTGATAAAAGTATTGTTCTATTTCTGTGTATCTCCCAATGTTCTGTCTAAATATAGCACTGATAAGCCACCTGGTGGCACTTTTATAGCACTGATCTTCTCGGCTTTGTCAATTACATAGCAGTGACACTTTACCAAGTAAAGTAACGTTTGGAATGCTTACTTTATACATTACATAGGTGTGGAATATGGTGACTGTGGAGAGGCTGAGGCTCACCAACCCCCTTCAACTGCACCCCCCCCCAAGGTTCACCAAAATCCCTTCAACTGGACACCCCAAGGCTCACCAAACCTTTTCACAAATCACTGAATTTAGTAGATTTGTGCTGCCACCTAGTTGGCAGAAGCAAACATGTTTTGTGGCATGTTTTATGTACCAAGTCTAACAAAATAACAGTGTTGCCATCTATGGCTTCCCTACATGCAGTACATACATGATCTATCACAAGAAGCAAAAATTTCATAAATGCATTATAGAGGCAAACGTGTAATATATAATGTGTAAAATCTGTAGTGTAAAATTATTTTAATATCTTGTCAGACTCACCATGCTTGCTTGCACAGAACCTTTCCACCCAATTGCCTATTTCCTGGAGGTTGCTATAGCAACGGGGACAGGAAGTGGTAGACGGAAGCAAGACAGAGGGTGCAGCTTTGTTCTGGGGGCTCTGTCAAAACACCACAATACATTAGATTGTACACAGTTTCAAATCTTCTCACCATAAAATCAAAAACTTTCATTTTTCATATCCAAAGTGTATTTTACATGGTAAAGGAGTGGGAAAAAAAGATTTATGTCTACCATCAATAAATCCGCCCTTACAGACCATGCGACTACTGAAAACCACATCATAGACTGGGAGGGAGAGAAAATTGTAGACAAGGACTAAAACTGAAGAATCCGGCACATCAAGGAAACCATCTGGATCAGGAAGACCAGAACACCCATCAACAGAGACGAGGGCAATTATGAACTGCCTCACATGTAGGGCGACATCATTCAGCATCATCAGTACTGAAGAAGTCAACGTCAGATGTTAAGACGAAAGCCTTTACCAGGTTAAATACACTTTGGATATGAAAAATTAAAGTTTTTGATTTGAAAAAGAACTATCCTGAAGAATGTTCAGTAATCTTCTCACCATGAAGGAAGACCTCTGCTGCAAAATGCTCAACTGGCTCAAGCCAATATCTGACCTTTCTGTGGAACATTTCTGCTGATTTCACATTTGCACTAGATATGAAAGGCTTAATTCATGGCAAAACACAATGTATCCATTTTCTTGGTTTTGAGTAAACGGCACTTTTGTGTTTCATCCTCAAAATTTAAATAAAAACCTGTAAATGATGTCGGGGAATATTATGAATCCCAAATGATAGCTAGATAATGGTAATAGTCTAAAATATCTGTTGCAGATTTGTTACGTAAAATGTGATATTAAATGATTGTGTTATCAAAACACAGTTTATTCAGTCAGGGCACGTTGTCACTCCGTGTAACTGCCCATGCAGCAAGGCGGTGTTGAATGGCTCAAAATGGATACATCGCATTTTTATTTAAAAAATGTGGATGGCACTTATCACATTTCAAACAAAAGCTGTTTTGTACATGTCGTTTTGGACAAGCAAGATAGCATCCTAGCTCAACAAATGTTTTGACCTTGTTTGGTCGAAATTTCAAAAATGGCGTTTATTGTGTTTTGCCCTGAAGCCCTTCATATAAGGAAACCCCAACAACCAAACGCAATGAATTTTTCTAAACATAGACTCAAAATGTTTGAATTCATCCATTTTCAGCCAATCAACACCACTTTGCTTGATGTGCAGCTACGTGGAGTGACGGCATGCGCTGTGTGAATAAACCACGTTTTCTTAACAAATCTGCAACAAATATTTTAGACTTTACTGCTATCCACTTTGAAACTGCAGAAATATATCGTGGCAGAAACGTAACAATACAGTGCTGACATCTAGTGTACAAGGTACCACTTCAGTGCTGCCCCCCTAGCGGACTCCTACCACTCCAGTGCTGTCCCCTAGCAGTACTGCCTCGGTCTTGACAATGATTTCCTCCTCCACGGGTACCACGTTGCACAGGTCATTAGTTAGGCTGTACGGCAACTTCTGGAAGAGTTCTGAAGAAAACAGACAACATATGTAGAACCAATTCCCTTATCAGAACACAATGCATGGATGTAACAAATGGTAGGGCAGCCAAATCAATTTGTTTCGGGATTAAAACCAGCCTTCTGGTTCGCTAACACATTTTGGTGCTAACCACCGCAAATACCCTCCCAGCCTGACCAAGGCTTGAGAGGGTGCTATGTCAGAAATATTTAAGATTTTAATGTATCTCTTAAAGGCTAAAAGGCAAATGGTGTATTAATTTTGAGTGAGAGCATGCACCTATACAGTGCTGGTGACATGACATTTAATTACGTTCAAACATGTTCCGACTAGATTGAGATAAGACATTTTCCAGATAAACATAACCGTGTTCACGTGCACCACTGAAAGATATGTAAACCTTAATAGAACAAGTTTCTTCCTATTGTAAAAAAAGGACATGTGCACTTTAGTTATTTGTTGCAAAAAGGTAGTTGGCTATATTATCCAAGAATCAAGACTACCATAACAAAAATATTTTGGTTAGCAGCAATCATAAACTCATAACCAACTACAATCTTTTCCCAACTTAACGCCTGCTTATTGTACTGTAATTGTTTAGTTTTGTAATGTGTCACAGTGTCAGGAATACCTTTCTTGTAGTAGTCGTAGACAATGACGTATGCAGGTTTCGTCTCTTTCACTTCGACTTCTTGTATCACGTTGAACGAAAAACATTTACGGGCGTGAGTCAACTGAAAATAGTACAAACCAGGTGTAAGACAATTTTTATTGTTAATTCATCTTGACCACCAAAATGAACCACACAAATGGAAGAGCTGAAGGAGGAGGCTGGTGCGAATGAGAATTTCAAGAAGCTGGTGAGGGTTTTACAGTGGGCTGGACATGTAAAACAAATGGAACGGAAACAGTTAACGAACAGACTGGATGTCCCCCCGACAGAAAGTCCACGTTTGTGGAAGCAACTACTTGAGAAGAGATTAGACATGTGAAGTGCTTAGATGCCCAGGAAGGAGGTTGATGTGAGAGATTAGACATGTGAAGTGCTTAGATGCCCAGGAAGGAGGTTGATGTGAGAGATTAGACGTGTGAAGTGCTTAGATGCCCACAAAGGAGGTTGATGCGAGAGAATAGACATGCAAAGTGCTTAGATGCCCAGGAAGGAGGTTAATGTGAGAGTTGCAGTAGGAAACTGGTGAAGATTCATCTAAGGTTGTCTGGACGTGTTGAACAAACAGAAGATCGTTAACAAAAAGAGCAGGTGTGCTCAGAAGGAAGGGTAGAAGGGGAAGACCGTGACTGGGATGGGAGAGGTGTGAGAAGAGAGATTTGGCAAGACTGGGAGGAGGGTGTACAGCAAGAGGTAGGTAGAGTGGAACTGTGTATGGTGGCAGCGAAACAGAATCAGTGACAGAAGAAAACAATTTGATGAATAGTATCGATGCCAGCCTCAAACTGAACTTCAGTGACAAAGAGGACAACGACAACAATGCATGCCAAATCATATCCAGTTGTTATTTCTACATGTATTCAATCTGCATGTCCTCGGAGGTGATTATGTAACCGACATGAAAGGTGACCTACCTCGTCAAAGTAAAAGTTCACCATGTTGTTGTCTATTTCAAATTTCTTCAACTCGAGTTCAGTGTCTTGTTGCAGCTGCAAACATCAGGACAATTGTGAAACGAGAACTTTGCGCACATGTGCACACCCGGAAACACACAACGATACTAGTGGCAAGATGGCTGTCTTATGATCATCAGCAGTAAGTAGGCACAATCTCTGGATGTGTTTTTTTATAATTTAACAAGTTTGCCGCTCAAAATAAGTACCCGAGATGGTAAGCGGACAAGGACATTATTAGCTTATCGAGATAACAACATTTGTTTATTTATGTGTAACCCGCCATATTGAGATATTTGTAAATTTAGTTTTTAAACATATTCATTCACACTAGTAGCATTTACAGTCTGTAGATAATTTATTTACTCCATTTGTTGATCATCAGATGTGATAACAATACAACTTAGTTAATAGAGACACAATATCCATCCTCTTTTGCAAAGGTATCCAACCAATTGGTCTACATCATTCACAAATTTATCTCTTTCAGACTTTGATACGTAATATTAAGTACCAGAAATAAAAACTGTTGCGACTTTGATACGTATTATTACGTACAGTGAACTTTTGTGGAAACAGGACATTTAGAGGGATCTATATGCGACTTTAAGGTAATGCCAGATCGAGGCAGCCATGTGCTTTACAGTAATGGCGGCACTGTTTACTTTTGTTGGAGTTAATGCGATATTTTCATCAAATATCATCGCGATTTATCACGGTTTCTGAGCAAAAACAATGGCAGAAGCAAACAGCGCTGCACATGTGTATTTTGATGCATTATTTGAGGGCAAAAACAACAACGCATTCGGTGGATTTTAAGCTGATACATACAAACGAATGTGACTAGAGCTGGTACTTTCGCAACTTCAAGCAAATCGCATAGGGGATGAAGCTATTGAAGATGAACTTAGACACATCTGATTTCATGTCCGAATAGCAACAAAATGGCGTCAACCAACTATGAATCCACGATACATTTAAACAAAGTAATCATTTAATATCACGATTCAGATTATCTAACTGAATTTGGACTACGATGATGACTGGAATTCTAGTGTATTTGATACATGGATTCTGTGTTCTGAGACACTATCAATATATGCATGTACAGAATCGGTCAAATAATGCAATGACACCAACTGACAGCATGGCAAATTGTCTTCTCTGTTTTTACTGACATGTTCAATTACTGATTTTAATGACAACTGCTGTGTAGGTAGCTGTTGCAAACTAGTCACTTTGGTGCAGAAAGATATTCTAACAGGTGCACACTGTAGAACTGCTCCAAGAAATTGAAATATAGTTCAGCAAACCGGTTTTAAAATTCTACATTCATTTTTAACATTTCTATACATTTTTTATTGCTTTCCTTGGTAGCTGTCATGTATCTGTTTGTGTTTTAGTTATAATGTGTGGCCTGTGGGATAGCTCATTTATTCAGCTTTCAGAAAATGTAGTTTTATGTTTTTTCTTGTTATAATTATGTTGCTATTGAGCAATCTTCTGTGCATGGTAGTGGAATAATGAACCCAAGTGAGACTTAGGATTCCACGGAGAGCAAATTTTGATCACGGAAATTAAAAACTGAAAGGGTTAAAACACTTGGACAGAGTTAAAACTGGATCAACCAATGGCTTGCTTCCCAGTGGTGCCATCTACCTGATGTTTTCCTATTAATTTTACAGCACGGATCGAGCTGGTAGCACCGATGCAATGTATGTGACTGTAGAGGTTGTTGAAAGGTAAAGTTTAGTGTGTACATACAACTTTTGGCATGGTGCTGAGAATAACTTATGTTCTGCAGGACCACCAAATTTCGAAATTCAGAGGTCTTGGAGATCTCTAGCCATATGTTATTGGGACACATATTAAAAATGATGAGTTCGACCGCTGACTTCAATGTGATTTGAGGATAAATCAAACTACTACAGAGATAGCATATGTGTGTATGTATGTGGGTATGTTAACGTCTTTCTCCTAGATGGCCAGCACTTCGGGCTGCAAACGTTCCATGGTTTATGGTTTCATACCGGATGTTAGATGAACAAAAATCAATTGTTTACGTTACATGTAACTTGAGTTACAAATTACAACATAACGAACATCATTACAAATGCTCTAGGAAACCATATCCTGTGTTTGTGCCTACGCACTGCCACTTGAATGATGGGAATTTTTGCTAGTTGTGTAATTTAAAACAAACCGTACAGGAAAGAAAGAGATTAGACTCACTTTCTTGAGTGACTGTTTCTCTGGAAGCCAGCCTGAGACCATCTTCACTTCAAACACAGCCATGTTGGATGCATCGTCTTCCCCATTGTAACTGGTGACAGACAAGGCACACGTTTTATTACGAAGCATGTATATGAGTGCGTGTGCTCACTGGTATTCCATTAGCCGATCATGTTACAACAAAGGTATCTCTTGTAAAAGGTATAGTTGTACAGGGTATGCACACATTCAAATACAATTACATACAACTTAAAACTCAAGCACAAAGAAATATTTTAACAATTGTAACAGTTGAATTTGTTACAGTCAAATGGTCGCTAGAATAATTAGGCAATTGTTTCTCACTAGAGGGATTGATGTCGCAGTGATTTGAATTATTCGAAGGAAGAGTAGACAAATTCGAAGTGATTACTGGTAAATAATGTACTTCGTTGTTAATCTTTTATGTACTAACATCTTGCTGTATAGTTGAATGTTTGTTACTTTGTATGTAATAGTAGGATTGATCATCGAAGTGATTAAGTGAGGATGCAGGGTACTTTAGATAGATTGAAACATTCATCTCATACTTTATATCAGTTGTCCAAGATGGCGCATGGGTGTTGAGCCCTGGTTGGTAGCAAGCACTACGGGGAATTGCCCATCATGTAATATAACCCACCAGTTTCCTTGGTTCTTGCCATGCATGGTTATAATAACAAGATGATTAGTGTTGGATTGTAAACATGTTTCTCCTACTGCTGTTAGGAGTGCTGTAATGCGGTAGCAAACATTGGCGAGACCGATTCGTGTGGAGACTAGGAAACAGCACCACCCTAGACTGACTGGGGGTGTGTATAACAATACTATGACAATTGTCTCCATGCTAATGCTGTGTGTGTAACAATACTGTGACAATTGTCTCCATGCTAATGCTGTGTGTGTAACAATACTGTGACAATTGTCTCCATGCTAATGCTGTGTGTGTAACAATACTGTGACAATTGTCTCCTATAATAATAGTAAATAAGCAAATAGTTGGGTAATATAAGGTAAGGTAAAGAAAGGTAAGGTAAAGTGAGGCAAGGAGAGGTGAGGCAAGGTGAGGTAAGGTAAGTTTAAGTGAGGTAAGGAAAAGTCGAGGTAAGATGAGGTAAGGTAAGGTGAGTTGAGGTGAAGAAAGCTGAGGTAAGAGGTAAAGTGAGGTAAGTTGAAGTGAGGTAAGGTAAGGTGAGGTAAAGTGAGGTAAGTTGAAGTGAGGTGAGGTAAGGTCAGATAAGGATAAGAATGAGTGCTCACGTTGCACAAATGGTGATCTTGCTCTTCATACACTTGATGTCATCAACTGTGACGCTGAGAATGAATGAAGGGCGGGACCCTTGCCCTGTCATGTTGTACACGTTGTACTTGACATGAGCCTGCAGACACAGACATGGTGAGGTCAGTGACACCCCTTATTCACACCCCTTATTCCTTAGGTCAGTCAACCAAGTGCACATATTAATACAGGAAATAAAAAGTCATTGCAACTGCAATAAAAATTAAGATTATATCACTATGCAATTATGTTTGCTGTATACATATATTAACATGTGCATACATTCATCACTCACTATTTCATTCACATACAAAAACACACACACCTACCCACCAAAACATGCACACATGTACACATACAGGCAGACAGATAGATGCACACAAATTCACAACACACGCTTACAGACATACAAACAAAGAAACAGTCAGACATACAATCGGTCAGATGGACAGACTGACAAGACACACACACGCAAGCACGCACGCACGCACGCACATACACCCAGCCACCCATTTACAACAAACACCGACACACACACCCACATACACACCCACATACACACCCACATACACACCCACACACCCACACACACACCCACCCTACCCCTGAGCCTACCTGATGCAGCACACAGCCGACGCCAGACACCTCAAAGTGCATGTTGTTGGGCACGGGCACGGCCTGTCTCTGCAGCAGCAGGGTGTTGTTGGACGTCACAGAAAACTTCTTATTGATACCCTCACCCCGTGCCCTGATCACCAGGTCCACGTTGGTGCCGTAGAGGAGAGACGCGTAGTGCGACAGTGCCTGTAGTGCCACCACCGTGTCCTGTGTGGGAAACAACAAACACAGTAATTGACCTATCCATCACGTGACCTGTTGCCTAGCAACAGCTCTGTCAAGTCATCAACAAATGGATGTCCAACATGTGGTGCATTCTTGCATTCCATCGTATATTTTGTCGAAATTCTGGCCACGAAAGGGTTTCTTTGTAACAAAAAACATGACACAAAGATTTTAAAGAGACAACTGTATGCGGTTATGATTGATAACTGCTTAAAAAAGCTTGACAGAGGTCAAGTGCAACGTCCTGGATGCATCAATTGACCTATCCATTACATGACCTATGTGTGTATATTATGACAATGATACAAGAAAGTGCAAGCAACTGTCTCCACTGTGATCCAGGTTTATTTCCAGAGTTGTCCTTCTCTAGAGTTAGTGAATCCATCCATTACATTTACACCCTGCTTTTACTTCCCCTACTGTAGACAGTTAGAAGGGTCCAATGGATTAATAGTGTATCTTCCAAAAGACATGGGCAACGTGATGTGAACAAAATTGCCCCAGTTTCAAAATGGCAGTCGGCAGTAGCATTCGAACCCTGGTCCCCACAACCGATGGTCTGGCACTCTACTGCTCGACCACCACCGCACCAACTGGTGCCTAGCCATCATGCCGAACATGTGGAGCATTCGTCCACTGTCATATTTTTTTTAAATTCTTGCCCCCAAAAACGTTTTTCTTTATGTCAAAAACAGTAGGCAAAGATTTTAAAGTGACAACTGTATGCGGGAGTGTTTTGGCAAAGCTCGTCGGAGGTCACGCGCATAATTTTTATTGTGATATAGGTAAACCAAGACATACGGTACCCATCTTTAACACAAAAACTCCACTACTTTTATTAAATAAGGTTGAAAGTTGTCTTAGTAATGTAAATAATGATGTCACTGCAATAGGGAACTATTCTAAATAGAAATTATAACAGTAAGCACAAGTTCACATAAAGCCATCTTTAAAAAATGGGCCAAGAGGCTATTGTGAATTTGTAATTATTAATGAAGTGTTTTTTGTGAACCATAGTTACAGATCATTAAGAGTTATGATGGAAGTAAAGTGTTGACATGTTTAGTAGCTCTCTAGACTATATGCATGCCAGTAAAGATACACCTGGAAATAAAGTATTCTAGTAGACCATTTTGTGAATATTGTATCTAATTCTATATACAGTGTATTAGTTAATGTGTTATTAAAAAATACTGTCGTATTTTTTCCTGATACTCTGCTATTTACGCTGATTTCCAGTGGTTGTAGAAACCTTGCAGGAGAGTTGGTGAGCTGCAATGTCGCATGTAGCACAGTAAAACATTGTTTAAGAAAATGCACACGCATTATCTTTTCTCCTTTTGCCCCTACCAGCCTCCCCCAGAATGGGAAGAAGAGAGAGATGAACTATGATAAAACTTTATTTGTTAACAAGGTACATATGCATTGCATGCATTTTGACTTAAAAACAGTAGTAACGACATAATACTGATATAACTGGAGTTACAGAATAGCTGCAACATGTACAGTAAAACATCTTAATAATATTCCTTATAATAATTGGCTAAATATGCTTTAACCTTTTCGAGTATTCCTATGTTATTTTACTTTAAATATTATTTTATACCTAAGTTATGTTATTTTAATCCTAGATCATATCTTTATATTGCATTGATAATTATGTCTACTGCTGTTTTAAAGTTCTCAGGTTCTACATGTGCAGTAGGGATTCCCATTACACATTATAGTTACAGCCCACTGTTTGACACAGCTTAAAATGTACATGCAACTGCCCAGGGGTCTAGTGGGTGCTGCCTGTTGACACAACCCTCTGCCAGTGACCAATTACAGATTAGTCACAGTTTCCATCAAATAATAGCAGGCAGACAGCAGCAGACAGAGACCCAGTGAGGTGGGAGGTGGGGGTTGGTCACTTGGCACTCTGCCAACCTAGTCCAGGCAGAAACAGACAAAATGTGAACATTTATCTTTTTGGGAGGCCCTGAGGTGCCCTTAGAATGATTCAATCAAACACAAATATCTTGTGTACAATGACACTACCCTAAGAGACGTCTATACAAAATTAGAGAAAACGTTACTGAACAGTTTTTGAAATAATAGAAAAGACCTCTGATCCATGCATGACACAGACTCTGCATGTGACAGATGTTATAGGAAAAGGGATTAGTTGAGGAAAGGACTGTAGCCAACCAGTTGTCAATAGAGCTCCTGTCTAAGGTGTTCTGCTGTAAACAATTTAGTTAGTAAATTTAGCATTTTAGGGGACCTTTGGTGACCTTAGAATGATTCAATCAAATACAGATTCCTTGTGTATAGTGGCACTACCACATTAAATGTCTATGCAAAATTAGAGAAGTTTTAAAAAAATAGGCAAAATATGAAAAATTACCAGTTTGGGAGTCGTTTTTAGGTACCCTTAGAATGTTTCAACCAAATACGGATTCCTTGTGTACAGTGACACTTCCACATGAAATGTATATGCAGAATTAGAGAAAAAGTTACTGAACAGTTTTTGATAAAATAGGCAAAATGTGACAAATTATTTATTTATTGGGGCCCTGTGGGGCCTTTAGAACGTTTCAATCAAATACAGATTTCTCATGCATAGTGGCAGTACACTAAGATACGTCTATGCAAAATTAGAGAAAAAGTTACTGAACGGTTTCTGAGATACGACAGCTAACGGCGGACAGTGGACGTAGGGTGATGGCAATAGTCCATTGAACCTTCGGCCCAAAGCATTAAAAATGAGCAGTGATCAGGAATTCTCCTTTACAATGTAGCGGCACATAACTTATGAACCATTGCAACTGACTTCTTATATAAAATTGTAACACATTTTTGTAAGACCATAATTGTAATTTCTTTTTTGAAATGTAACTAAATAAGATGCTTCGAACGTCATTGCAACAGGCAATTGTAATTACACCCAACATAGTACCGCCACATCCCACAAACTTCATCAAATGAGTGACTCTACTTGGACACCGTATATTTTCAGAAACCTCAACAAATTACAAAAATAATTATAAAAATACCTTGTTTTAGACACGTCTGTAAATATAATTATTTTGTTCCCGTGTCATTGGACACCAATTATTCCTTACAAAGCACTGTTAATACAAGGGGTAGTATAACTGGGATGACAAGACAGCAGGACTTGGTCATGCAAGTAAGTATTCAGAGGGTGTATCTGAGTTATTTTCTGGGCATCATGTGTTTTCGGACAGCTGATGATTTATTTATTGTTATGCATCCGAACACCTACAGTCATTACAGTGATGGAAACACAAAACTTTATATATTCTATTACCTTATCAGTTTAGCTTTGTGGAGCGCAATAGCGCAGCGGTAAGAGCTTCGGATTCTCGACTGAGAGAACCCGGGTTTTAATCTTGTGCAGCGGTCATATGCAAATGGGTCATTATATATTGGAATCTCCCAGAAGTTGTTTATCCATCTTAAAATTGGGGCGGGTATTTACACTGTTCTCATGGGTGATGCAGTCGCAACTGGCAAAGTTAATTACCGTAAATTCTGTATTTGTAGCCGCACCCCGACTTTTGACCTAACCCCTGATTTTTCTCCGCGCAGTTTGTCACAGGCAAAAACCTTATTTAAAGCCGCACCTGGACTTTGAGCCATGACCATTTAACCCTGCGTGTGACATACTTCCGTAGCGCACACAAGTAGAAAACATTAAGAGGTTCCACAAAGAAAGTCTTAACTTTGTTATTAATTATCATAAATGAATGAATAAGGTATAATTTTATTGGTGAAAGACTTTAATGTAATGCATTGATAATAACTACATCACATTTTATATTAACGTAAGAATAATACTATATGTGAATGTTATCAAAATGGAAAACAAAAATAAACAAATTTCACCATGCTACCAGAAAATAACTGGGTGGCTGAATGTCCATACACCCAGTGAACGAAATGTAGCCATGCATTTAAGCTATACGGTAAAGCTAGAATTATTAACTTATTTTGAGAATTTTTATTTTTATGCCATTTTATGTAGAATCATGTATAAACTCAAGTTAGTTCAGTGCAGTTGTACCAGCTGTGTTGACTTCAAAGGTGTTTGATTGACAGCTAGTAATTACAATGTAATAATTGTCGTCGCTGCGCCGCCGTGAGACCGGATGTGATCTTGTGGTTTGGCCTAGTTCTTCCAGTTGCTGACAGTTGACCCAGGCACATGGGATAATAACACTGTATCTTGTATCAGGGGAAGTGCAATTTACTCCAGTGCAAAGGGGCACTTGTAATGGTGTTGTGTTGACAATCAGGTGAAGCCTGGCTTCAGCAAAGCTAAGGTGTAAACGTTGTGCTTGGAACTTGGCTTAAAACATCAACACCTGATACCAAGAGCAAGCATTTAACAAAGCAGACAGTTGTTACAGTTGATGTCTGCTAGTGTGGGACAGTTGTTAAGAACGGCGGATGCCATCATATTCAAATTTCAAAAACGTTTGTGCGCGGCCACGATCTGCGATGCCGACGGCCCAGACACGGATACGCGGGATGACGCTGCCATGCCGTTCCAGGCAGCGTTCTTTGATAGCGACAATGAAAGTGACTTTGGAGGATTTTAGTTGTGAAATGGATGATGCCATCTTATTTGAAGATGTTTGCCCAGTGCACACGGCACGGATACATGGAATGACACCGCCGTTCCGGCATGGGATTCTTCAACGGTGACGATGAAAGTGATTTCGCCGACGATGGATTTTAAAATGTTATGTTTTCACATGTTTTGATCTTTGTATCTGAACACTTTATGGACACGGGTTTGTACGTGTTATGTAATTATTTTTGCACCAGTGGCAGTTGTACTACAATGTTTTATTGATACATCCGACTTCGTTTTTTCGATAAGTTTTTCACTTATTATCAACGTTACTACTGACAACCCAGTGAGCCAATGTGTGAGATGCAGACAGTGATTTTGAAGTTTTTTTTAACCTGATCAAGCTGGACCTACCTGATCATACATAGTGATGAACTGGAATCGACATGTTAGCTCAGCCTCTGGTGATGTATGATCGCGTTGCATCACTGCATGCTTTTTATAATAAAATGTGTTATTGATTTGATACAGCCGACTTCGTTTTTCTTTGATATTTACATCGTCATTGCCATACCGTTCTATTCGCTAGTACCAACAACCCAGCCAGCGACCCGATATACATTTTTTCAGCAAAATACTGTATTTAAAGCCGCACCCCAACTTTGACATTTCCTTCCCGATTTCAGTGGCACAATATTGCAATTGAAGCCGCGGCTATAAATACAAAATTTACGGTACTAGTTTCACTCGGCTGACTTCCGCACTTCGCATAGGGGATCAGCTAGGGCTAGTTTTGCATGGCAAACAGCCCTGACTTGCGAGGATGCTCTACACTGTTCACTCAGCTGTATGAATGAGTACCTGACAGTGGTGGGTATTTGTGTATGAATAGTGTTCGCACATTAATTGCAGCATGGCTGAATGCTTCCCAGAGTCGTTGAGATGGTGATGGTCGATTGAACAGGTCTGCCAGGGAGTAAAGTGTAAATTGGTTTCAGCAATCCTGAGGACTTGATACTGCGCTATATAAGAATTTATCTTTACTCTACTTTTTAGTCAAGGTAAAGGTAAGTAACCCAAGGTTTGACATGGCAGCACAGGATTTTAACTAGGAATCTCTTGATTGAGAGCCCAGCGCTCTAGTCACTGCGCTTCATAAACACACACTAACCTGCGTGGAAGAGAATCCTCCGTACGCATTGCGTTGCTTGCTGAGCCACTTAACAATGGGCATGGCGTCCGGAACGACGTTACCCGCCAGCCCCTTTGTGATGTAGGCGAGCAGTGCATAGGCCGTCATCTCAATGTCTGCGGACGACTGCTCCTCACTTCCTGCCAGCGTCGGACCATCACCGCTGCCTGTCTGTGCACGCCAGTGCTTCATACCACCTATGCAGAATTAGAAACGATCAGTTAAAGTTTCCTCCTTACCCTACTTGATGTTTAATGTGGTGGCGCCATCGTGAAGATAGTTTTCAAAACACATTGCAATCTATGCATGTATATACGTTGTCTAATAGATTGGAAACAGGGATTTTTCATTTAACGGATGAGATCTAAAGGTAGAAAATTAGATTTGTTCACTAATCATGTTCCAGAATAATTTTATGAAAATCCTAGCCTATCTAGTATTCACTATGACTGTCAACTTGGTTGTGCAAATGTGTTTTAGTTTTGTCCTAGCAAGCCCCTTTGGGTGGTTCATAGATTTAGAATTATAATTCACCCAGGGAGCCCCTTGGGATGAGGTCTGGGGCACCAACACTGCTTGTGGCTGATTGCGTGAGCAGGCAATGGTGGATGATGCTTCCTAACTTGCATTATATAGTAACATTGGTGCTATATACAATATGTATGTACTCAGATACCGTATGTTTTCGCACACTAACAAAAATCTATTAAAAGAATTATTTTCAGGTACTATATTTTTTACGAGTCCAATTACCTAGTCAAATAATTACTGTTTTCAGACACCAAAAATAATTCTTTTTTGTAGTGTATATTTACTGACATCTGAGAACATACGCAGATGCAGAGGCGGATTTAGCCAGAAAATATTTACAGATGCCTCTTCTTGCTTGCACTCAACTAGTAATAAATAAAATACTTTGAAAATACGCAAATGTATAATAGAACAGTCGTACATAATGCCATTTCCCTATACAATAATTCTCTGAAATACTTGTCTATGAGAGCAAGTAGAATTAATGCTTCACTAGAAGCAATAAAGAGTGTGTCATGTTATGTATGACGATCGTTGAGTCACCTTCGTTGATGGCGAGCCGCTCAAGTCTGTCCATCACTAGTTGACGCTGGGGTGAGTTACGGTCCATCAGGGTGTAGGTGTAGGCAAGGAGACAGAGGGTGTACGTATCAGTGATGGTTTGAGACTCGACACACTGCACTGCCTGTTGCACTGCTACATCCTACAACAAACATTCTCGTGAGATCCAGCTCCCCAACTTGGCACCAGGTGGCAGCACTCTGGTTTATCAACTGGTGGCAACACTTGCAGTCATTCAAATTTCCACAACAGTTTGTATGCATCACTGACTATGGAAAAAATAAACTTGTGGGTTCCGTGGACATGTGTTATCCTCCCGTGTGCATGAATACATGTGTCAGCAGGTGTATGAAAATATTTTGGTAAATGGCATATATATATGCACGAGATTTACAGGTAGCTATGGCAGTGCGAGATTTAACAAGATTTAACAAGATTGCCATCCAGAAAATTACTCTGGATGGCAGTTGGACAAGGAAGCCTTTTGGCTTATCGAGAGTCCAATACTTTTTATCTACATGTATCCCGCCTTTTTAAGGTGTGTGTCGATTTTATTTTTAAACATATTCACGCTACTAGCACCAACACAATCAGGAGATAATCTGTTCCATTCATTTACAGTCCTTTGTGAGAATGAGAACTTTCTTATATCTAATCTACACTGCTCCTTTACTAATGTAGCTTCATGTCCTCTGGTCCTTCTATCTTTCTTAACTGAGAAAAAAATGTTTCTATCAATATTTTCATAACCATTCAATATTTTAAACACTTCTATGTGATCTCCTCTCAATCTCCTGGTCTCTAGTGTTGTTAAACCACATTCTTTTAGGCGTATTTCGTAACTAAGATCCCTCAGATTTGGTATCATTTTAGTCGCACTCCTCTGTACTCTTTCTAGCATATCTATGTCCTTCTTGCGATATGGCCTCCATGCTTGTATACAATATTCTAAATGAGGCCTCACTATTGTTTTGTACAGCGGTACTATTAATTCTTTTTTCTTATACGCTATATTTCGCCTAATTAATCCAAGGATTTGATTTCCCTTTGACGCTGCAATTCCGCACTGCTCTGAAACCTTCATATCAGCACTAATGGTTAACCCTAAATCCTTTTCTTTTACAGTAGTACTTAGAACAGTACCCCCCATTTTATATTTTACCTCTTCATTCCCATGACCTGTGTGGAGGCATTTACATTTCCCAAAATTTAACAGCATTTGCCACTTTTCAGACCATTTGATCAACCTATCAAGATCATCTTGTAAATGCTGTCTGTCTCCATCACTTTTAATCCTTCTAAACACTTTTGTATCATCCGCAAATTTTAACACCTTGCTTGTTATATCATCGTCCAAATCGTTGATATATATTAAGAATAATATAGGTCCTAGTACTGATCCCTGTGGTACCCCACTCAATACCGATTTCCAGTTTGAAGCCTCCCCATCAACTACTACACGTTGTCTTCTGTCATTCAGCCATTTTTCTATCCAGTTTATTATACCATTTCCTATGCCATGGGCCTTTAGCTTAAGGAGTAATCTTTGATGTGGTACTAAACGTGTAAATCTAATGCCAAATGCACAAAATTTGATAGCTCTGGAAGGGTGCTCATTCTCGAATGGTCTAGAATTCATAGAAAACAAAGGAATTCAGAAATAAAACGATATAGGGATATTTGATAAAAATAAGCACAACCTACTGAATCGATAGCAGACATTGTTGCTCTAGCTACTGACACGAGTTGACAAAATTAGCAACTACCAATCTTATAAATTATGTCACAAAATTAGATCTTGACCTCAGAAGTAATTGTGAAATGACAATAGAAGGCATAAGTAACTTCATATGTACAAACTCTAACATAGTTTTTATACATAGCCTTGTAGAAGACTGAGAGTCAGGCCTTCACGCAGGATAACAGTTTTACCAGTTCAAAAATGTCTTGGTAGATACACACGTTGGCACAAGCCTATACAATCCAGTCCAAACGTGCACATACATATATATTCGTATTCGTTCTATTAAGCGTACAGTATGCTTAACAAATATTTGAGACACGGAAATATGTCAAATTTGTTGTTCCGATAAGCGTACAGAGGTGTGCACCCATTTTCTTTGGTTCCATGACTGACAAGCGATTTATGCACCTCACATACGAGCAACAACAGGATACCAGAACACTATAAAAATCTTATAATTTAAGTGGACCTTTCGATGTTGTTTCATCACCAAGCTTTGAATCTAGTGTGATATTGGTAGAAATTAAAACACAATGATGGATTCAACAGTCAAGGTTGGCATTGAAACCACTGTCACGTTGGATGCTACTAAAAAGGGGGTACGCTAATTAGAGCATATACGCTTAATAGAACGAATACGGTATATATAAATGAATACAGGCATGTATACATGTGACACACATTTGTAAAGCATAATGACTTATACAACTGTGTGAGTCAATAATAAATACGCTTTTTTGCTCCTAAAATTTCCACCCATCCAAATAAAATTTTCACCTGCCCAAAATTAAATTTTACCCCATCCAAATGATGGGTGGATGGGTCTCTAAGTAAAGCAATGCTGGGAGTCCACCGACCTGAATGGGGGTTCCTTCCTCTAGCATGGCCAGTAGGACAAAGGCCGTGAGACTGGCTGTGGAGCCACTCTGGCCTCCCTTCATGTCCTTGTGGATCACACGTCCAACCTACAACAAACACATGCAATGCAACGTCTCTACAGCGAATCATAGAGTGCGACAAATTGTCAGATTTGTTGGCATGTCTCTGACTGGTAAGTCATGTCTCAAGCAATGATGTGTAAGTCTGAAGTCAATGGTAATCACATCAAGTGTGAAGTCAATGGCTGTCAAGTCAAGTCTCAAGCAATGATGTGTAAGTCTGAAGTCAATGGTAATCACATCAAGTGTGAAGTCAATGGCTGTCAAGTCAAGACCATGGCTGTCAATTCAAGTCTCAAGTCAATGGCTGTCAAGTTAAGTTTCTAATTAATGGCTGTCAAGTCAAGTCTCAAGCCAATGGCTGTCAAGTCAAGACAATGGCTGTCAAGTCAAGTCTGAAGTCAATGACTGTCAAGTCAAGACCATGGCTGTCAAGTCAGGTCTCAAGTCAATGGCTGTCAAGTTAAGTCTCAAGTTAATGGCTGTCAAGTTAAAACAATGGGTGTCAAGTCAAGAATCAAGTCAATGTCTGTCAACTCAAGCATTAAGTCAATGGAAATCACATCAAGTCTCAAGTCATTGGCTGTCAAGTCAAGTCAAGACAATGACCATCATGTCAAGCCTGAAGTCAATGGCTGTCAAGTTTAGACTCAAGTTAATGTATGTCACATCAAGCATAAGTCAATGGCAATCACATCAAGGTTCAAATCAATGGTTGTCAAGTCAAGACAATGGCTGTCAAGTCAAGTCTCAAGTCAATGGTTGTCAATTCAAGTCTCCATTTAATGGCTGTCAAGCTAAATGTCAACTCAATGGCTGTCAAGTTAAGCATTAAGCCAATGGCAATCACATCAAGTCTCAAGTTAATGGCTGTCAAGTCAAGACAATGGTTGTGAAGGCAAGTCTCAAGTCAATGGCCATCAAGTCAAGTATTAAGTCAATAGCTGTCACATAAAGTCTCAAGTCAATGGTCATTGAATCAGGTCTTGAGTAAATGGCCATCAACTGTGTGTATCAATCAAGTCACTTGCTGTCAAGTCAATTCAAGTCTCAACTCAATGAATCAGGAAAAATCTTTCAAAGCGAGATTATCTGTTCCTGACTTTAAAGAAAATGTTCACAAATCTAGAATAAATGTATTGAAGGCATAAAAGCTACAATCCCCATGAAACTGCATTTAATAATAACAATACTTTGATGTTCATCAATTTCAATAAACTACATTTAATAATAATAATACTTTGATGTTCATCAATTTCCAGATTTCTACGCACAAATTATTACACTGGTTAATTCCGTGTAAAGGAACAGACTATCTCCCTTTAACACACAAGACCTTTTCATTATAATTTCCGTTCAAGGAATGATCCACACACCTGGGGGAAGCAGCCGTTCTCGAGCTGTTTGGAGCGGAACCAGTTGATGCTCGTTGTTTGCTGTTTCATGTCAATGAAGATGTATGGGCGGGCCTGGGCGAAAGACTTCACCACGAAGGCCGTCAGCCACATGCTGCCTGAGTCGTCGCTGTCGCCGAAAGCACTGTATGATCCATCGCTGTGACGGAACGTTAGCTCCCTCTGGTAACCTGCATACAAACTTACTCAGTTAGTTGCAACAAAACAACGCATCATTGTAATGATAGGAAACACAACAGTAAATGAAAGATCTTATATAGCACTGCTCAAAGCACTTTACACTTTACTCCCTGGCACATCTGTTCAATCGAACACCATCTAGACTTCCCTGGGAAGCATTCAGCCATGCTGCAATTAATGCGCGAAGACTATTTGTGCACAAGTATCTGCCACTACAGTAGTCCCTCTCTTCAGCGGACCCCCTGACGAGGGGACACCCCCTATGTCGGGACAGTCTGTCATTGTACGGACCGTTCTGCCATGTTAATGTCCCTCTGATGAGGGGACACCTCGCGTACGCGGACAGGATATTTTGGTTATATGTCCCTCCTAAGTATTAATTAATTCGAAGATTTTTTGCCGAATTTGTTTAGAAAATGGCGGACATACAGCTCGGTGAGTGTCAATGATAACGCCAAGTACACGTGTACCCGTAACAAGGAGCTTGTCTTCCTTGCTGTAATCGTTGTGTTTGTCCAAACTACTAGTTCCTTTGATTACGGTCTCTAAACTTTAGACAGAGTGAATGTGGAGGAAGGGATTGTTAATTTTGTGCTGTTATCAATCACGTTTTCCGCCGGCGATGCCATGATGGCTTCCCTGTTCGTGCCTCCAGCCCCAGCCCCAGTCAGGGCATCAGCTTTGCATTGCTTTTCATTGTGTAAATTGCAATTAAGATTCACAAATAGGATGTATAAAAGGTTCACCTCAATGTAGCACAACATTAAGCCTAAACTGAGGTGAAATAATAAACAAGCATCATCAAATTATGCTGCGCTACGCCAAACGGCAAATATTACCAGTGCCTGGAAAAGATGAACTGGTTGTCAGCGTATGAAAAGATGGAACGCATTATCAAGTGACGCACAATTTGGACTTTGAGCAGTCCTGATATCAGCAGCTCATACAGCTGAGTGAACTGGCAAAATGTAGAGTGAATGAACTTGTCTAAGGTTCTTCAAAACAGCAGGAAAAGGATTCAAATGCGGGTTCTGTCTATCGAGAGTTCGATTCTCTAACACGGTACCACCGTGCTCCACAAAAAACTAACCAAAAAGGTTTCAGTTTATGATCTGTTCAAACGGTTGTAATCAAAAGTGAAATGTGGTGTTGAATACAGTTATTCCCCTGCATTTAAATGCAACTGAACCTAATTTTGAATAAATGCACAAGTAACCATTCATTCAACAGTTGCATAATTTAATAAAACAATATGTTATACAAACATGGATATCAACATATGGATGCAGAACATATTTCGGACAACTACCGGTACCGTAGTCAAACATTCATCTCAGGAATTCAGGGAAATATATATCGTACATATCCACAATTTAGTTCATAAGTTACATATATATATATATATATAATCTCATGTTATATTTTAAAGAATACTGATGCATACATTTGTGATCATACGGCCACCCATCCTAACATACATACTCTGTAGGGAATCATCTCTGACAGTGCTGACCAGGAGGTGACACCTTGATGCAGCAAGATCCAATCAGAGATAACAACTGGACAAGTTCATGACAGTTTACATATTTGCTCCCTGTGTGGGATATTTTGCTTACCCTGGCATAGACACCAGATAGAAGGGATCAGCAGTTTTTAATGCCTTGTCCGAAAGACACAGGCAAAGTAGGGATGGTGAATGAAATTGCCCAAGTTTGTAAACATCAACAGGTGGACTCGGACCAAGGTCCTTGTGACAGACAGACCTGGAGCTTGAGTACTGAGTATTTATGCTGCAGGTCTGACCATAGGGGCAGGAATGGAGGGGCAAGGGAGCAGAAGCCCTGGAATTTTGTTGGGGGGCAGATCAATAAAACTGAGCCTGAATATGGGTTTTTTGGTGAGCCCCAAGGGGAGTGCAATTGGAGGTTAATGATGACCTTCTAAAATCGTATATGTCACTGTCAAAACTATTCAACAGCACCCCCCATCTTCCAATGTCATTAGTCGAGAGGCGAGACAGTGGAGAAAGTGAAATTGTTGCAGCACGGTGACAAAACATTTTCAACAGAACCCCTCTTTCTTCTGATGTGATGATCTAATATAGTAATAATCTTTATTTTATATAGCGCCATATCCATAACATTCATAGCGCTTTACATAACACTAATATATAAATAGTATAATTAAACAAATTTTAATATAACACAAAATAAATTAAGATGATAGTGCTGTGTAAACATGAGTAGATTAAGAAAATCAATTCTCGTATTAAAATAAGTACTATAAAATGTTTTATCGGCTGTTAAAAAGATAAAGATAAAAATAATAATAAAATAAAAAATATGAATAACTTAGGATAAAATGTTTCTGCGATCATTCAAGCCGTATAGGCCGTCATAAAAAGGTGAGTCTTTAAGGCTGCCTTGAATTTTGCAGTGAGGTTTTGGAAGTAACAGTAGTTGGCAGAGCATTCCATATTTTAGTGGCAGCTTGGGCGAATGTGCAGTGCCCGGGGTACAGGCTCGAGCAACGACTTACCAACTTTCATGTTCTCGATGGCCTTTGCCTTGATGGGACTGCCTGCAGACAACTGGTTGGTGCTGGTCAGGTAATGAAGAACGTGGATGTTGGGGGCAAATATGATCATGGTCTGTTCTCCGCAGCCTATCGGCACCTTTAACAACTTGTCCAGGCCTGAGAGGGTGGGTCCCATCACGTCCCCTATAAAACGGAGAGTATAAAAAGTATTAGATAAATGAATGACTAGAAAGTAAAGGTAAGTTCTTATATAGTGCAGTATCCAGTCCTCAGGACTGCTCAAAGCGCTTTACACTTTACTCCCTGGCAGATCTATTCAATTGAACACCCTCTCTGGGAAGCATCCAGCCACGCTGCAATTAATACACAAAGACTATTCATACACAAATATCCTCCACTGTCTATAGCCAGGTATTCATTGATACAGCTGCGTGAACGGGAGCAACATAGAGTGAACGAACTTGCCCTAGGTTCGACACCAATTCAAACCCAGGTTCTACTGGTCGAGAGTCCGAAGCTCTATCCACTGTGCCACTGTGCTCCAATGCAGAAGAGGGGATAGGTCTCCCACTTTGGGAAAGTAGTTTTTATTTTTTGGAAATAACTCTTGCCATGCCATTTTCAAATAATTTTCTTCTTTAACCAATCTCTGCTATTGTATAGAAGATGTATGGTCTTAATGTTACATAAAACTAATCACAAAAAATAATTTATTGTTTAAATATTAATATTAGTTCAACCAAAATTTTTTACTGCACAAGATGATATACCGCTTGTCAGAAAAAATAAACAAACTGACACTGTTTACAAACTTTTTTATTTACAATTTAAACACAACATGAGCAAACTTTGAAACTGCGAACACTGTTTCTGGGTTATTACATGCAATTTGGCAGGCAATATGACTTCAACATACTTATTCTAGTAATAACAACAATATCTAAGTAAATGTTTATAAATGAGACATGGACTTAGTGCCTTTAATATGAACAATGTTAAGACTAACTATTCCTTTGTACGTACATAGGACGACTGAAGTGGCTGAATGTACAACATCAAAACACATTCCTAATAGACATATGTCTTATACATGTTGATCATGTGGCAATAAATGATCTGTCATGATACGTACCGATGACAGAAATGGTTCCCCTGGCTGAGCCGGGCACTACTTCTGATAGGTTCTCGGACAAATGCATGGACACAGGTTCCCGGATTGTGCTCAGGCGATCTGAAGCAATAGGGATGGGATCTTAGAACATAAATACGAGCAGAGAGACAGAAGATGTTTGTTTGGGATGAGGTGAAATCTGAGATGATGGGTTGTCGGATGGGGCGTTCTAGTTTTTGCAAAAAAAATATATTATTGACTTTCACTGGGATATATACTGGTATGTCCATTATTCATTAATATATATATATATATATTTGTGTATATGTATGTATATATATATATATATATATGTGTGTGTGTGTATATATATATATGTATATGTACATGTGTGTGTGTGTGCGTGCGTGCGTGCGTGCGTGCATGCATGCGTGTGTGCGGGATGCAGCTCATCTTAATTGGAAGATGAGTACAAAGTTGGATGATGTGGGAAGGTAATTTGATGAGAACGAAGGTGGACAGACTACACGTACTAAAGACAACATAGACACATGAAGGTGGACAGACTACACGTACTAAAGAGAACAGAGACACATGAAGGTGGGCAGACTACACGTACTAAGGAGAACAGAGACACATGAAGGTGGGCAGACTACACGTACTAAGGAGAACAGAGACACATGAAGGTGGGCAGACTACACGTACTAAGGAGAACAGAGACACATGAAGGTGGGCAGACTACACGTACTAAAGAGAACAGAGACACATGAAGGTGGACAGACTACACGTACTAAAGAGAACAGAGACACATGAAGGTGGGCAGACTACACATACTAAGGAGAACAGAGACACATGAAGGTGGGCAGACTACACGTACTAAGGAGAACAGAGACACATGAAGGTGGGCAGACTACACGTACTAAGGAGAACAGAGACACATGAAGGTGGGCAGACTACACGTACTAAGGAGAACAGAGACACATGAAGGTGGGCAGACTACACGTACTAAAGAGAACAGAGACACATGAAGGTGGACAGACTACACGTACTAAAGAGAACAGAGACACATGAAGGTGGGCAGACTACACATACTAAGGAGAACAGAGACACATGAAGGTGGGCAGACTACACGTACTAAGGAGAACAGAGACACATGAACGTGGACAGACTACACGTACTAAGGAGAACAGAGACACATGAACGTGGGCAGACTACACGTACTAAAGAGAACAGAGACACATGAAGGTGGACAGACTACACGTACTAAAGAGAACAGAGACACATGAAGGTGGACAGACTACACGTACTAAAGAGAACAGAGACACATGAAGGTGGACAGACTACACGTACTAAAGAGAACAGAGACACATGAAGGTGGGCAGACTACACGTACTAAGGAGAACAGAGACACATGAAGGTGGGCAGACTACACGTACTAAGGAGAACAGAGACACATGAAGGTGGGCAGACTACACGTACTAAAGAGAACAGAGACACATGAAGGTGGACAGACTACACGTACTAAAGAGAACAGAGACACATGAAGGTGGGCAGACTACACGTACTAAGGAGAACAGAGACACATGAAGGTGGGCAGACTACACGTACTAAGGAGAACAGAGACACATGAAGGTGGACAGACTACACGTACTAAAGACAACACAGACACATGAAGGTGGACAGACTACACATACTAAAGAGAACAGAGACACATGAAGATGGACAGACTACACGTACTAAGGAGAACAGAGACACATGAAGGTGGACAGACTACAAGTAATAAAGAGAACACAGACACATGAAGGTGGACAGACTACACGTACTAAAGAGAACAGAGACACATGAAGGTGGACAGACTACACATACTAAAGAGAACAGAGACACATGAAGATGGACAGACTACACGTACTAAGGAGAACAGAGACACATGAAGGTGGACATTTACACGTACTAAAGAGAACAGAGACACATGAAGGTGGACATTTACACGTACTAAAGAGAACAGAGACACATGAAGGTGGACAGACTACACGTACTAAAGAGAACAGAGACACATGAAGGTGGACAGACTACACGTACTAAAGAGAACATAGACACATGAAGGTGGACAGACTACACGTACTAAAGAGAACAGAGACACATGAAGGTGGACATTTACACGTACTAAAGAGAACAGAGACACATGAAGGTGGACATTTACACGTACTAAAGAGAACAGAGACACATGAAGGTGGACAGACTACACGTACTAAAGAGAACAGAGACACATGAAGGTGGACAGACTACACGTACTAAAGAGAACAGAGACACATGAAGGTGGGCAGACTACACGTACTAAAGAGAACAGAGACACATGAAGGTGGACAGACTACACGTACTAAAGAGAACAGAGACACATGAAGGTGGGCAGACTACACGTACTAAAGAGAACAGAGACACATGAAGGTGGACATTTACACGTACTAAAGAGAACAGAGACACATGAAGGTGGACAGACTACACGTACTAAAGAGAACAGAGACACATGAAGGTGGACAGACTACACGTACTAAAGAGAACATAGACACATGAAGGTGGACAGACTACACGTACTAAAGAGAACAGAGACACATGAAGGTGGACATTTACACGTACTAAAGAGAACAGAGACACATGAAGGTGGACAGACTACACGTAATGAAGAGAACAGAGACACATGAAGGTGGACAGACTACACGTACTAAAGAGAACAGAGACACATGAAGGTGGACAGACTACACGTAATGAAGAGAACAGAGACACATGAAGGTGGACAGACTACACGTACTAAAGAGAACAGAGACACATGAAGGTGGACAGACTACACGTACTAAAGAGAACAGAGACACATGAAGGTGGGCAGACTACACGTACTAAAGAGAACAGAGACACATGAAGGTAGACAGACTACACGTACTAAAGAGAACAGAGACACATGAAGGTGGGCAGACTACACGTACTAAAGAGAACAGAGACACATAAAGGTGGACAGACTACACGTACTAAAGAGAACAGAGACACATGAAGGTGGACAGACTACACGTACTAAAGAGAACAGAGACACATGAAGGTGGGCAGACTACACGTACTAAGGAGAACAGAGACACATGAAGGTGGGCAGACTACACGTACTAAGGAGAACAGAGACACATGAAGGTGGACAGACTACACGTACTAAAGAGAACAGAGACACATAAAGGTGGACAGACTACACGTACTAAAGAGAACAGAGACACATGAAGGTGGGCAGACTACACGTACTAAAGAGAACAGAGACACATGAAGATGGGCAGACTACACGTACTAAAGAGAACAGAGACACATGAAGGTGGACAGACTACACGTACTAAAGAGAACAGAGACACATGAAGGTGGGCAGACTACACGTACTAAGGAGAACAGAGACACATGAAGGTGGGCAGACTACACGTACTAAAGAGAACAGAGACACATGAAGGTGGACAGACTACACGTACTAAAGAGAACAGAGACACATGAAGGTGGGCAGACTACACGTACTAAGGAGAACAGAGACACATGAAGGTGGGCAGACTACACGTACTAAGGAGAACAGAGACACATGAAGGTGGACAGACTACACGTACTAAAGACAACACAGACACATGAAGGTGGACAGACTACACATACTAAAGAGAACAGAGACACATGAAGATGGACAGACTACACGTACTAAGGAGAACAGAGACACATGAAGGTGGACAGACTACAAGTAATAAAGAGAACACAGACACATGAAGGTGGACAGACTACACGTACTAAAGAGAACAGAGACACATGAAGGTGGACAGACTACACATACTAAAGAGAACAGAGACACATGAAGATGGACAGACTACACGTACTAAGGAGAACAGAGACACATGAAGGTGGACAGATTACACGTACTAAACAGAACATAGACACATGAAGGTGGACAGACTACACATACTAAAGAGAACAGACACATGAAGGTGGACATTTACACTTACTAAAGAGAACAGAGACACATGAAGGTGGACATTTACACGTACTAAAGAGAACAGAGACACATGAAGGTGGACAGACTACACGTACTAAAGAGAACAGAGACACATGAAGGTGGACAGACTACACGTACTAAAGAGAACATAGACACATGAAGGTGGACAGACTACACGTACTAAAGAGAACAGAGACACATGAAGGTGGACATTTACACGTACTAAAGAGAACAGAGACACATGAAGGTGGACATTTACACGTACTAAAGAGAACAGAGACACATGAAGGTGGACAGACTACACGTAATGAAGAGAACAGAGACACATGAAGGTGGACAGACTACACGTACTAAAGAGAACAGAGACACATGAAGGTGGACAGACTACACGTAATGAAGAGAACAGAGACACATGAAGGTGGACAGACTACACGTACTAAAGAGAACAGAGACACATGAAGGTGGACAGACTACACGTACTAAAGAGAACAGAGACACATGAAGGTGGGCAGACTACACGTACTAAAGAGAACAGAGACACATGAAGGTGGACAGACTACACGTACTAAAGAGAACAGAGACACATGAAGGTGGGCAGACTACACGTACTAAAGAGAACAGAGACACATAAAGGTGGACAGACTACACGTACTAAAGAGAACAGAGACACATGAAGGTGGACAGACTACACGTACTAAAGAGAACAGAGACACATGAAGGTGGGCAGACTACACGTACTAAGGAGAACAGAGACACATGAAGGTGGGCAGACTACACGTACTAAGGAGAACAGAGACACATGAAGGTGGACAGACTACACGTACTAAAGAGAACAGAGACACATAAAGGTGGGCAGACTACACGTACTAAAGAGAACAGAGACACATGAAGGTGGGCAGACTACACGTACTAAAGAGAACAGAGACACATGAAGGTGGGCAGACTACACGTACTAAAGAGAACAGAGACACATGAAGGTGGACAGACTACACGTAATAAAGAGAACAGAGACACATGAAGGTGGACAGACTACACGTACTAAAGAGAACAGAGACACATGAAGGTGGACAGACTACACGTACTAAAGAGAACAGAGACACATGAAGGTGGACAGACTACACATACTAAAGAGAACAGAGACATATGAAGATGGACAGACTACACGTACTAATGAGAACAGAGACACATGAAGGTGGACAGATTACACGTACTAAAGAGAACATAGACACATGTAGGTGGACAGACTACACGTACTAAAGAGAACAGAGACACATGAAGGTGGACATTTACACGTACTAAAGAGAACAGAGACACATGAAGGTGGACAGACTACACGTACTAAAGAGAACAGAGACACATGAAGGTGGACAGACTACACATACTAAAGAGAACAGAGACACATGAAGGTGGACAGATTACACGTACTAAAGAGAACATAGACACATGAAGGTGGACAGACTACACGTACTAAAGAGAACAGAGACACATGAAGGTGGACATTTACACGTACTAAAGAGAACAGAGACACATGAAGGTGGACATTTACACGTACTAAAGAGAACAGAGACACATGAAGGTGGACAGACTACACGTAATGAAGAGAACAGAGACACATGAAGATGGACAGACTACACGTACTAAAGAGAACAGAGACACATGAAGGTGGACAGACTACACGTAATGAAGAGAACAGAGACACATGAAGGTGGACAGACTACACGTACTAAAGAGAACAGAGACACATGAAGGTGGACAGACTACACGTACTAAAGAGAACATAGACACATGAAGGTGGGCAGACTACACGTACTAAAGAGAACAGAGACACATGAAGGTGGACAGACTACACGTAATAAAGAGAACAGAGACACATTAAGGTGGACAGACTACACGTACTAAAGAAAACAGAGACACATGAAGGTGGACAGACTACACGTACTAAGGAGAACATAGACACATCAAGGTGGGCAGACTACACGTACTAAGGAGAACAGAGACACATGAAGGTGGACAGACTACACGTACTAAAGACAACATAGACACATGAAGGTGGACAGACTACACGTACTAAAGAGAACAGAGACACATCAAGGTGGGCAGACTACACGTACTAAGGAGAACAGAGACACATGAAGGTGGGCAGACTACACGTACTAAGAACAGAGACACATGAAGTTGGGCAGACTACACGTACTAAGGAGAACAGAGACACATGAAGGTGGGCAGACTACACGTACTAAAGAGAACAGAGACACATGAAGGTGGACAGACTACACGTACTAAAGAGAACAGAGACACATGAAGGTGGACAGACTACACGTACTAAAGAGAACAGAGACACATGAAGGTGGGCAGACTACACGTACTAAGGAGAACAGAGACACACGAAGGTGGGCAGACTACACGTACTAAGGAGAACAGAGACACATGAAGGTGGGCAGACTACACGTACTAAGGAGAACAGAGACACATGAAGGTGGGCAGACTACACGTACTAAAGAGAACAGAGACACATGAAGGTGGACAGACTACACGTACTAAAGAGAACAGAGACACATGAAGGTGGACAGACTACACGTACTAAAGAGAACAGAGACACATGAAGGTGGGCAGACTACACGTACTAAGGAGAACAGAGACACATGAAGGTGGGCAGACTACACGTACTAAGGAGAACAGAGACACATGAAGGTGGACAGACTACACGTACTAAAGACAACACAGACACATGAAGGTGGACAGACTACACATACTAAAGAGAACAGAGACACATGAAGATGGACAGACTACACGTACTAAGGAGAACAGAGACACATGAAGGTGGACAGACTACACGTAATAAAGAGAACACAGACACATGAAGGTGGACAGACTACACGTACTAAAGAGAACAGAGACACATAAAGGTGGACAGACTACACATACTAAAGAGAACAGAGACACATGAAGATGGACAGACTACACGTACTAAGGAGAACAGAGACACATGAAGGTGGACAGATTACACGTACTAAAGAGAACATAGACACATGAAGGTGGACAGACTACACATACTAAAGAGAACAGAGACACATAAAGGTGGACATTTACACGTACTAAAGAGAACAGAGACACATGAAGGTGGACAGACTACACGTACTAAAGAGAACAGAGACACATGAAGGTGGACAGACTACACGTACTAAAGAGAACATAGACACATGAAGGTGGACAGACTACACGTACTAAAGAGAACAGAGACACATGAAGGTGAACATTTACACGTACTAAAGAGAACAGAGACACATGAAGGTGGACATTTACACGTACTAAAGAGAACAGAGACACATGAAGGTGGACAGACTACACGTACTAAAGAGAACAGAGACACATGAAGGTGGACAGACTACACGTACTAAAGAGAACAGAGACACATGAAGGTGGGCAGACTACACGTACTAAAGAGAACAGAGACACATGAAGGTGGACAGACTACACGTACTAAAGAGAACAGAGACACATGAAGGTGGACAGACTACACGTACTAAAGAGAACAGAGACACATGAAGGTGGGCAGACTACACATACCAAAGAGAACAGAGACACATGAAGGTGGGCAGACTACACGTACTAAAGAGAACAGAGACACATGAAGGTGGACAGACTACACGTAATAAAGAGAACAGAGACACATGAAGGTGGACAGACTACACGTACTAAAGAGAACAGAGACACATGAAGGTGGACAGACTACACATACTAAAGAGAACAGAGACACATGAAGTGGACAGACTACACGTACTAAAGAGAACAGAGACACATGAAGGTGGACAGACTACACGTACTAAAGAGAACAGAGACACATGAAGGTGGGCAGACTACACGTACTAAAGAGAACAGAGACACATAAAGGTGGACAGACTACACGTAATAAAGAGAACAGAGACACATGAAGGTGGACAGACTACACGTACTAAAGAAAACAGAGACACATGAAGGTGGACAGACTACACGTACTAAGGAGAACATAGACACATCAAGGTGGACAGACTACACGTACTAAAGAGAACAGAGACACATGAAGGTGGACATTTACACGTACTAAAGAGAACAGAGACACATGAAGGTGGACAGACTACACGTACTAAAGAGAACAGAGACACATGAAGGTGGACAGACTACACGTACTAAAGAGAACAGAGACACATGAAGGTGGGCAGACTACACGTACTAAAGAGAACATAGACACATGAAGGTGGACAGACTACACGTACTAAAGAGAACAGAGACACATGAAGGTGGGCAGACTACACGTACTAAGGAGAACAGAGACACATGAAGGTGGGCAGACTACACGTACTAAGGAGAACAGAGACACATGAAGGTGGGCAGACTACACGTACTAAGGAGAACAGAGACACATGAAGGTGGGCAGACTACACGTACTAAAGAGAACAGAGACACATGAAGGTGGACAGACTACACGTACTAAAGAGAACAGAGACACATGAAGGTGGGCAGACTACACGTACTAAGGAGAACAGAGACACATGAAGGTGGGCAGACTACACGTACTAAGGAGAACAGAGACACATGAAGGTGGACAGACTACACGTACTAAAGACAACACAGACACATGAAGGTGGACAGACTACACATACTAAAGAGAACAGAGACACATGAAGATGGACAGACTACACGTACTAAGGAGAACAGAGACACATGAAGGTGGACAGACTACACGTAATAAAGAGAACACAGACACATGAAGGTGGACAGACTACACGTACTAAAGAGAACAGAGACACATGAAGGTGGACAGACTACACGTACTAAAGAGAACAGAGACACATGAAGGTGGGCAGACTACACGTACTAAGGAGAACAGAGACACACGAAGGTGGGCAGACTACACGTACTAAGGAGAACAGAGACACATAAAGGTGGGCAGACTACACGTACTAAGGAGAACAGAGACACACGAAGGTGGGCAGACTACACGTACTAAAGAGAACAGAGACACATGAAGGTGGACAGACTACACGTACTAAAGAGAACAGAGACACATGAAGGTGGACAGACTACACGTACTAAAGAGAACAGAGACACATGAAGGTGGGCAGACTACACGTACTAAGGAGAACAGAGACACATGAAGGTGGGCAGACTACACGTACTAAGGAGAACAGAGACACATGAAGGTGGACAGACTACACGTACTAAAGACAACACAGACACATGAAGGTGGACAGACTACACATACTAAAGAGAACAGAGACACATGAAGATGGACAGACTACACGTACTAAGGAGAACAGAGACACATGAAGGTGGACAGACTACACGTAATAAAGAGAACACAGACACATGAAGGTGGACAGACTACACGTACTAAAGAGAACAGAGACACATGAAGGTGGACAGACTACACATACTAAAGAGAACAGAGACACATGAAGATGGACAGACTACACGTACTAAGGAGAACAGAGACACATGAAGGTGGACAGATTACACGTACTAAAGAGAACATAGAAACATGAAGGTGGACAGACTACACATACTAAAGAGAACAGAGACACATGAAGGTGGACATTTACACGTACTAAAGAGAACAGAGACACATGAAGGTGGACATTTACACGTACTAAAGACAACAGAGACACATGAAGGTGGACAGACTACACGTACTAAAGAGAACAGAGACACATGAAGGTGGACAGACTACACGTACTAAAGAGAACATAGACACATGAAGGTGGACAGACTACACGTACTAAAGAGAACAGAGACACATGAAGGTGGACATTTACACGTACTAAAGAGAACAAAGACACATGAAGGTGGACATTTACACGTACTAAAGAGAACAGAGACACATGAAGGTGGACAGACTACACGTACTAAAGAGAACAGAGACACATGAAGGTGGACAGACTACACGTACTAAAGAGAACAGAGACACATGAAGGTGGGCAGACTACATGTACTAAAGAGAACAGAGACACATGAAGGTGGACAGACTACACGTACTAAAGAGAACAGAGACACATGAAGGTGGGCAGACTACACGTACTAAAGAGAACAGAGACACATGAAGGTGGACAGACTACACGTACTAAAGAGAACAGAGACACATGAAGGTGGGCAGACTACACGTACTAAAGAGAACAGAGACACATGAAGGTAGAAAGACTACACGTACTAGAGAGAACAGAGACACATGAAGGTGGACAGACTACACGTACTAAGGAGAACAGAGACACATGAAGGTGGGCAGACTACACGTACTAAAGAGAACAGAGACACATGAAGGTGGACAGACTACACGTACTAAAGAGAACAGAGACACATGAAGGTGGGCAGACTACACGTACTAAGGAGAACAGAGACACATGAAGGTGGGCAGACTACACGTACTAAGGAGAACAGAGACACATGAAGGTGGACAGACTACACGTACTAAAGACAACACAGACACATGAAGGTGGACAGACTACACATACTAAAGAGAACAGAGACACATGAAGATGGACAGACTACACGTACTAAGGAGAACAGAGACACATGAAGGTGGACAGACTACAAGTAATAAAGAGAACACAGACACATGAAGGTGGACAGACTACACGTACTAAAGAGAACAGAGACACATGAAGGTGGACAGACTACACATACTAAAGAGAACAGAGACACATGAAGATGGACAGACTACACGTACTAAGGAGAACAGAGACACATGAAGGTGGACAGATTACACGTACTAAACAGAACATAGACACATGAAGGTGGACAGACTACACATACTAAAGAGAACAGAGACACATGAAGGTGGACATTTACACTTACTAAAGAGAACAGAGACACATGAAGGTGGACATTTACACGTACTAAAGAGAACAGAGACACATGAAGGTGGACAGACTACACGTACTAAAGAGAACAGAGACACATGAAGGTGGACAGACTACACGTACTAAAGAGAACATAGACACATGAAGGTGGACAGACTACACGTACTAAAGAGAACAGAGACACATGAAGGTGGACATTTACACGTACTAAAGAGAACAGAGACACATGAAGGTGGACATTTACACGTACTAAAGAGAACAGAGACACATGAAGGTGGACAGACTACACGTAATGAAGAGAACAGAGACACATGAAGGTGGACAGACTACACGTACTAAAGAGAACAGAGACACATGAAGGTGGACAGACTACACGTAATGAAGAGAACAGAGACACATGAAGGTGGACAGACTACACGTACTAAAGAGAACAGAGACACATGAAGGTGGACAGACTACACGTACTAAAGAGAACAGAGACACATGAAGGTGGGCAGACTACACGTACTAAAGAGAACAGAGACACATGAAGGTGGACAGACTACACGTACTAAAGAGAACAGAGACACATGAAGGTGGGCAGACTACACGTACTAAAGAGAACAGAGACACATAAAGGTGGACAGACTACACGTACTAAAGAGAACAGAGACACATGAAGGTGGACAGACTACACGTACTAAAGAGAACAGAGACACATGAAGGTGGGCAGACTACACGTACTAAGGAGAACAGAGACACATGAAGGTGGACAGACTACACGTACTAAAGAGAACAGAGACACATAAAGGTGGGCAGACTACACGTACTAAAGAGAACAGAGACACATGAAGGTGGGCAGACTACACGTACTAAAGAGAACAGAGACACATGAAGGTGGGCAGACTACACGTACTAAAGAGAACAGAGACACATGAAGGTGGACAGACTACACATAATAAAGAGAACAGAGACACATGAAGGTGGACAGACTACACGTACTAAAGAGAACAGAGACACATGAAGGTGGACAGACTACACGTACTAAAGAGAACAGAGACACATGAAGGTGGACAGACTACACATACTAAAGAGAACAGAGACATATGAAGATGGACAGACTACACGTACTAATGAGAACAGAGACACATGAAGGTGGACAGATTACACGTACTAAAGAGAACATAGACACATGTAGGTGGACAGACTACACGTACTAAAGAGAACAGAGACACATGAAGGTGGACATTTACACGTACTAAAGAGAACAGAGACACATGAAGGTGGACAGACTACACGTACTAAAGAGAACAGAGACACATGAAGGTGGACAGACTACACATACTAAAGAGAACAGAGACACATGAAGGTGGACAGATTACACGTACTAAAGAGAACATAGACACATGAAGGTGGACAGACTACACGTACTAAAGAGAACAGAGACACATGAAGGTGGACATTTACACGTACTAAAGAGAACAGAGACACATGAAGGTGGACAGACTACACGTAATGAAGAGAACAGAGACACATGAAGATGGACAGACTACACGTACTAAAGAGAACAGAGACACATGAAGGTGGACAGACTACACGTAATGAAGAGAACAGAGACACATGAAGGTGGACAGACTACACGTACTAAAGAGAACAGAGACACATGAAGGTGGACAGACTACACGTACTAAAGAGAACATAGACACATGAAGGTGGGCAGACTACACGTACTAAAGAGAACAGAGACACATGAAGGTGGACAGACTACACGTAATAAAGAGAACAGAGACACATTAAGGTGGACAGACTACACGTACTAAAGAAAACAGAGACACATGAAGGTGGACAGACTACACGTACTAAGGAGAACATAGACACATCAAGGTGGGCAGACTACACGTACTAAGGAGAACAGAGACACATGAAGGTGGACAGACTACACGTACTAAAGACAACATAGACACATGAAGGTGGACAGACTACACGTACTAAAGAGAACAGAGACACATCAAGGTGGGCAGACTACACGTACTAAGGAGAACAGAGACACATGAAGGTGGGCAGACTACACGTACTAAGAACAGAGACACATGAAGTTGGGCAGACTACACGTACTAAGGAGAACAGAGACACATGAAGGTGGGCAGACTACACGTACTAAAGAGAACAGAGACACATGAAGGTGGACAGACTACACGTACTAAAGAGAACAGAGACACATGAAGGTGGACAGACTACACGTACTAAAGAGAACAGAGACACATGAAGGTGGGCAGACTACACGTACTAAGGAGAACAGAGACACACGAAGGTGGGCAGACTACACGTACTAAGGAGAACAGAGACACACGAAGGTGGGCAGACTACACGTACTAAGGAGAACAGAGACACATGAAGGTGGGCAGACTACACGTACTAAGGAGAACAGAGACACATGAAGGTGGGCAGACTACACGTACTAAAGAGAACAGAGACACATGAAGGTGGACAGACTACACGTACTAAAGAGAACAGAGACACATGAAGGTGGACAGACTACACGTACTAAAGAGAACAGAGACACATGAAGGTGGGCAGACTACACGTACTAAGGAGAACAGAGACACATGAAGGTGGGCAGACTACACGTACTAAGGAGAACAGAGACACATGAAGGTGGACAGACTACACGTACTAAAGACAACACAGACACATGAAGGTGGACAGACTACACATACTAAAGAGAACAGAGACACATGAAGATGGACAGACTACACGTACTAAGGAGAACAGAGACACATGAAGGTGGACAGACTACACGTAATAAAGAGAACACAGACACATGAAGGTGGACAGACTACACGTACTAAAGAGAACAGAGACACATAAAGGTGGACAGACTACACATACTAAAGAGAACAGAGACACATGAAGATGGACAGACTACACGTACTAAGGAGAACAGAGACACATGAAGGTGGACAGATTACACGTACTAAAGAGAACATAGACACATGAAGGTGGACAGACTACACATACTAAAGAGAACAGAGACACATAAAGGTGGACATTTACACGTACTAAAGAGAACAGAGACACATGAAGGTGGACAGACTACACGTACTAAAGAGAACAGAGACACATGAAGGTGGACAGACTACACGTACTAAAGAGAACATAGACACATGAAGGTGGACAGACTACACGTACTAAAGAGAACAGAGACACATGAAGGTGAACATTTACACGTACTAAAGAGAACAGAGACACATGAAGGTGGACATTTACACGTACTAAAGAGAACAGAGACACATGAAGGTGGACAGACTACACGTACTAAAGAGAACAGAGACACATGAAGGTGGACAGACTACACGTACTAAAGAGAACAGAGACACATGAAGGTGGGCAGACTACACGTACTAAAGAGAACAGAGACACATGAAGGTGGACAGACTACACGTACTAAAGAGAACAGAGACACATGAAGGTGGGCAGACTACACGTACTAAAGAGAACAGAGACACATGAATGTGGACAGACTACACGTACTAAAGAGAACAGAGACACATGAAGGTGGGCAGACTACACGTACTAAAGAGAACAGAGACACATGAAGGTAGAAAGACTACACGTACTAGAGAGAACAGAGACACATGAAGGTGGACAGACTACACGTACTAAAGAGAACAGAGACACATGAAGGTGGGCAGACTACACATACCAAAGAGAACAGAGACACATGAAGGTGGGCAGACTACACGTACTAAAGAGAACAGAGACACATGAAGGTGGACAGACTACACGTAATAAAGAGAACAGAGACACATGAAGGTGGACAGACTACACGTACTAAAGAGAACAGAGACACATGAAGGTGGACAGACTACACATACTAAAGAGAACAGAGACACATGAAGTGGACAGACTACACGTACTAAAGAGAACAGAGACACATGAAGGTGGACAGACTACACGTACTAAAGAGAACAGAGACACATGAAGGTGGGCAGACTACACGTACTAAAGAGAACAGAGACACATAAAGGTGGACAGACTACACGTAATAAAGAGAACAGAGACACATGAAGGTGGACAGACTACACGTACTAAAGAAAACAGAGACACATGAAGGTGGACAGACTACACGTACTAAGGAGAACATAGACACATCAAGGTGGACAGACTACACGTACTAAAGAGAACAGAGACACATGAAGGTGGACATTTACACGTACTAAAGAGAACAGAGACACATGAAGGTGGACAGACTACACGTACTAAAGAGAACAGAGACACATGAAGGTGGACAGACTACACGTACTAAAGAGAACAGAGACACATGAAGGTGGGCAGACTACACGTACTAAAGAGAACATAGACACATGAAGGTGGACAGACTACACGTACTAAAGAGAACAGAGACACATGAAGGTGGGCAGACTACACGTACTAAGGAGAACAGAGACACATGAAGGTGGGCAGACTACACGTACTAAGGAGAACAGAGACACATGAAGGTGGGCAGACTACACGTACTAAGGAGAACAGAGACACATGAAGGTGGGCAGACTACACGTACTAAAGAGAACAGAGACACATGAAGGTGGACAGACTACACGTACTAAAGAGAACAGAGACACATGAAGGTGGGCAGACTACACGTACTAAGGAGAACAGAGACACATGAAGGTGGGCAGACTACACGTACTAAGGAGAACAGAGACACATGAAGGTGGACAGACTACACGTACTAAAGACAACACAGACACATGAAGGTGGACAGACTACACATACTAAAGAGAACAGAGACACATGAAGATGGACAGACTACACGTACTAAGGAGAACAGAGACACATGAAGGTGGACAGACTACACGTAATAAAGAGAACACAGACACATGAAGGTGGACAGACTACACGTACTAAAGAGAACAGAGACACATGAAGGTGGACAGACTACACGTACTAAAGAGAACAGAGACACATGAAGGTGGGCAGACTACACGTACTAAGGAGAACAGAGACACACGAAGGTGGGCAGACTACACGTACTAAGGAGAACAGAGACACATGAAGGTGGGCAGACTACACGTACTAAGGAGAACAGAGACACACGAAGGTGGGCAGACTACACGTACTAAAGAGAACAGAGACACATGAAGGTGGACAGACTACACGTACTAAAGAGAACAGAGACACATGAAGGTGGACAGACTACACGTACTAAAGAGAACAGAGACACATGAAGGTGGGCAGACTACACGTACTAAGGAGAACAGAGACACATGAAGGTGGGCAGACTACACGTACTAAGGAGAACAGAGACACATGAAGGTGGACAGACTACACGTACTAAAGACAACACAGACACATGAAGGTGGACAGACTACACATACTAAAGAGAACAGAGACACATGAAGATGGACAGACTACACGTACTAAGGAGAACAGAGACACATGAAGGTGGACAGACTACACGTAATAAAGAGAACACAGACACATGAAGGTGGACAGACTACACGTACTAAAGAGAACAGAGACACATGAAGGTGGACAGACTACACATACTAAAGAGAACAGAGACACATGAAGATGGACAGACTACACGTACTAAGGAGAACAGAGACACATGAAGGTGGACAGATTACACGTACTAAAGAGAACATAGAAACATGAAGGTGGACAGACTACACATACTAAAGAGAACAGAGACACATGAAGGTGGACATTTACACGTACTAAAGAGAACAGAGACACATGAAGGTGGACATTTACACGTACTAAAGAGAACAGAGACACATGAAGGTGGACAGACTACACGTACTAAAGAGAACAGAGACACATGAAGGTGGACAGACTACACGTACTAAAGAGAACATAGACACATGAAGGTGGACAGACTACACGTACTAAAGAGAACAGAGACACATGAAGGTGGACATTTACACGTACTAAAGAGAACAGAGACACATGAAGGTGGACATTTACACGTACTAAAGAGAACAGAGACACATGAAGGTGGACAGACTACACGTACTAAAGAGAACAGAGACACATGAAGGTGGACAGACTACACGTACTAAAGAGAACAGAGACACATGAAGGTGGGCAGACTACACGTACTAAAGAGAACAGAGACACATGAAGGTGGACAGACTACACGTACTAAAGAGAACAGAGACACATGAAGGTGGGCAGACTACACGTACTAAAGAGAACAGAGACACATGAAGGTGGACAGACTACACGTACTAAAGAGAACAGAGACACATGAAGGTGGGCAGACTACACGTACTAAAGAGAACAGAGACACATGAAGGTAGAAAGACTACACGTACTAGAGAGAACAGAGACACATGAAGGTGGACAGACTACACGTACTAAGGAGAACAGAGACACATGAAGGTGGGCAGACTACACGTACTAAAGAGAACAGAGACACATGAAGGTGGACAGACTACACGTACTAAAGAGAACAGAGACACATGAAGGTGGGCAGACTACACGTACTAAGGAGAACAGAGACACATGAAGGTGGGCAGACTACACGTACTAAGGAGAACAGAGACACATGAAGGTGGACAGACTACACGTACTAAAGAGAACACAGACACATGAAGGTGGACAGACTACACGTACTAAAGAGAACAGAGACACATGAAGGTGGACAGACTACACATACTAAAGAGAACAGAGACACATGAAGATGGACAGACTACACGTACTAAGGAGAACAGAGACACATGAAGGTGGACAGATTACACGTACTAAACAGAACATAGACACATGAAGGTGGACAGACTACACATACTAAAGAGAACAGAGACACATGAAGGTGGACATTTACACTTACTAAAGAGAACAGAGACACATGAAGGTGGACATTTACACGTACTAAAGAGAACAGAGACACATGAAGGTGGACAGACTACACGTACTAAAGAGAACAGAGACACATGAAGGTGGACAGACTACACGTACTAAAGAGAACATAGACACATGAAGGTGGACAGACTACACGTACTAAAGAGAACAGAGACACATGAAGGTGGACATTTACACGTACTAAAGAGAACAGAGACACATGAAGGTGGACATTTACACGTACTAAAGAGAACAGAGACACATGAAGGTGGACAGACTACACGTAATGAAGAGAACAGAGACACATGAAGGTGGACAGACTACACGTACTAAAGAGAACAGAGACACATGAAGGTGGACAGACTACACGTAATGAAGAGAACAGAGACACATGAAGGTGGACAGACTACACGTACTAAAGAGAACAGAGACACATGAAGGTGGACAGACTACACGTACTAAAGAGAACAGAGACACATGAAGGTGGGCAGACTACACGTACTAAAGAGAACAGAGACACATGAAGGTGGACAGACTACACGTACTAAAGAGAACAGAGACACATGAAGGTGGGCAGACTACACGTACTAAAGAGAACAGAGACACATAAAGGTGGACAGACTACACGTACTAAAGAGAACAGAGACACATGAATGTGGACAGACTACACGTACTAAAGAGAACAGAGACACATGAAGGTGGGCAGACTACACGTACTAAAGAGAACAGAGACACATGAAGGTAGAAAGACTACACGTACTAGAGAGAACAGAGACACATGAAGGTGGACAGACTACACGTACTAAAGAGAACAGAGACACATGAAGGTGGGCAGACTACACATACCAAAGAGAACAGAGACACATGAAGGTGGGCAGACTACACGTACTAAAGAGAACAGAGACACATGAAGGTGGACAGACTACACGTAATAAAGAGAACAGAGACACATGAAGGTGGACAGACTACACGTACTAAAGAGAACAGAGACACATGAAGGTGGACAGACTACACATACTAAAGAGAACAGAGACACATGAAGTGGACAGACTACACGTACTAAAGAGAACAGAGACACATGAAGGTGGACAGACTACACGTACTAAAGAGAACAGAGACACATGAAGGTGGGCAGACTACACGTACTAAAGAGAACAGAGACACATAAAGGTGGACAGACTACACGTAATAAAGAGAACAGAGACACATGAAGGTGGACAGACTACACGTACTAAAGAAAACAGAGACACATGAAGGTGGACAGACTACACGTACTAAGGAGAACATAGACACATCAAGGTGGACAGACTACACGTACTAAAGAGAACAGAGACACATGAAGGTGGACATTTACACGTACTAAAGAGAACAGAGACACATGAAGGTGGACAGACTACACGTACTAAAGAGAACAGAGACACATGAAGGTGGACAGACTACACGTACTAAAGAGAACAGAGACACATGAAGGTGGGCAGACTACACGTACTAAAGAGAACATAGACACATGAAGGTGGACAGACTACACGTACTAAAGAGAACAGAGACACATGAAGGTGGGCAGACTACACGTACTAAGGAGAACAGAGACACATGAAGGTGGGCAGACTACACGTACTAAGGAGAACAGAGACACATGAAGGTGGGCAGACTACACGTACTAAGGAGAACAGAGACACATGAAGGTGGGCAGACTACACGTACTAAAGAGAACAGAGACACATGAAGGTGGACAGACTACACGTACTAAAGAGAACAGAGACACATGAAGGTGGGCAGACTACACGTACTAAGGAGAACAGAGACACATGAAGGTGGGCAGACTACACGTACTAAGGAGAACAGAGACACATGAAGGTGGACAGACTACACGTACTAAAGACAACACAGACACATGAAGGTGGACAGACTACACATACTAAAGAGAACAGAGACACATGAAGATGGACAGACTACACGTACTAAGGAGAACAGAGACACATGAAGGTGGACAGACTACACGTAATAAAGAGAACACAGACACATGAAGGTGGACAGACTACACGTACTAAAGAGAACAGAGACACATGAAGGTGGACAGACTACACGTACTAAAGAGAACAGAGACACATGAAGGTGGGCAGACTACACGTACTAAGGAGAACAGAGACACACGAAGGTGGGCAGACTACACGTACTAAGGAGAACAGAGACACATGAAGGTGGGCAGACTACACGTACTAAGGAGAACAGAGACACACGAAGGTGGGCAGACTACACGTACTAAAGAGAACAGAGACACATGAAGGTGGACAGACTACACGTACTAAAGAGAACAGAGACACATGAAGGTGGACAGACTACACGTACTAAAGAGAACAGAGACACATGAAGGTGGGCAGACTACACGTACTAAGGAGAACAGAGACACATGAAGGTGGGCAGACTACACGTACTAAGGAGAACAGAGACACATGAAGGTGGACAGACTACACGTACTAAAGACAACACAGACACATGAAGGTGGACAGACTACACATACTAAAGAGAACAGAGACACATGAAGATGGACAGACTACACGTACTAAGGAGAACAGAGACACATGAAGGTGGACAGACTACACGTAATAAAGAGAACACAGACACATGAAGGTGGACAGACTACACGTACTAAAGAGAACAGAGACACATGAAGGTGGACAGACTACACATACTAAAGAGAACAGAGACACATGAAGATGGACAGACTACACGTACTAAGGAGAACAGAGACACATGAAGGTGGACAGATTACACGTACTAAAGAGAACATAGAAACATGAAGGTGGACAGACTACACATACTAAAGAGAACAGAGACACATGAAGGTGGACATTTACACGTACTAAAGAGAACAGAGACACATGAAGGTGGACATTTACACGTACTAAAGAGAACAGAGACACATGAAGGTGGACAGACTACACGTACTAAAGAGAACAGAGACACATGAAGGTGGACAGACTACACGTACTAAAGAGAACATAGACACATGAAGGTGGACAGACTACACGTACTAAAGAGAACAGAGACACATGAAGGTGGACATTTACACGTACTAAAGAGAACAGAGACACATGAAGGTGGACATTTACACGTACTAAAGAGAACAGAGACACATGAAGGTGGACAGACTACACGTACTAAAGAGAACAGAGACACATGAAGGTGGACAGACTACACGTACTAAAGAGAACAGAGACACATGAAGGTGGGCAGACTACACGTACTAAAGAGAACAGAGACACATGAAGGTGGACAGACTACACGTACTAAAGAGAACAGAGACACATGAAGGTGGGCAGACTACACGTACTAAAGAGAACAGAGACACATGAAGGTGGACAGACTACACGTACTAAAGAGAACAGAGACACATGAAGGTGGGCAGACTACACGTACTAAAGAGAACAGAGACACATGAAGGTAGAAAGACTACACGTACTAGAGAGAACAGAGACACATGAAGGTGGACAGACTACACGTACTAAGGAGAACAGAGACACATGAAGGTGGGCAGACTACACGTACTAAAGAGAACAGAGACACATGAAGGTGGACAGACTACACGTACTAAAGAGAACAGAGACACATGAAGGTGGGCAGACTACACGTACTAAGGAGAACAGAGACACATGAAGGTGGGCAGACTACACGTACTAAGGAGAACAGAGACACATGAAGGTGGACAGACTACACGTACTAAAGACAACACAGACACATGAAGGTGGACAGACTACACATACTAAAGAGAACAGAGACACATGAAGATGGACAGACTACACGTACTAAGGAGAACAGAGACACATGAAGGTGGACAGACTACAAGTAATAAAGAGAACACAGACACATGAAGGTGGACAGACTACACGTACTAAAGAGAACAGAGACACATGAAGGTGGACAGACTACACATACTAAAGAGAACAGAGACACATGAAGATGGACAGACTACACGTACTAAGGAGAACAGAGACACATGAAGGTGGACAGATTACACGTACTAAACAGAACATAGACACATGAAGGTGGACAGACTACACATACTAAAGAGAACAGAGACACATGAAGGTGGACATTTACACTTACTAAAGAGAACAGAGACACATGAAGGTGGACATTTACACGTACTAAAGAGAACAGAGACACATGAAGGTGGACAGACTACACGTACTAAAGAGAACAGAGACACATGAAGGTGGACAGACTACACGTACTAAAGAGAACATAGACACATGAAGGTGGACAGACTACACGTACTAAAGAGAACAGAGACACATGAAGGTGGACATTTACACGTACTAAAGAGAACAGAGACACATGAAGGTGGACATTTACACGTACTAAAGAGAACAGAGACACATGAAGGTGGACAGACTACACGTAATGAAGAGAACAGAGACACATGAAGGTGGACAGACTACACGTACTAAAGAGAACAGAGACACATGAAGGTGGACAGACTACACGTAATGAAGAGAACAGAGACACATGAAGGTGGACAGACTACACGTACTAAAGAGAACAGAGACACATGAAGGTGGACAGACTACACGTACTAAAGAGAACAGAGACACATGAAGGTGGGCAGACTACACGTACTAAAGAGAACAGAGACACATGAAGGTGGACAGACTACACGTACTAAAGAGAACAGAGACACATGAAGGTGGGCAGACTACACGTACTAAAGAGAACAGAGACACATAAAGGTGGACAGACTACACGTACTAAAGAGAACAGAGACACATGAAGGTGGACAGACTACACGTACTAAAGAGAACAGAGACACATGAAGGTGGGCAGACTACACGTACTAAGGAGAACAGAGACACATGAAGGTGGACAGACTACACGTACTAAAGAGAACAGAGACACATAAAGGTGGGCAGACTACACGTACTAAAGAGAACAGAGACACATGAAGGTGGGCAGACTACACGTACTAAAGAGAACAGAGACACATGAAGGTGGGCAGACTACACGTACTAAAGAGAACAGAGACACATGAAGGTGGACAGACTACACGTAATAAAGAGAACAGAGACACATGAAGGTGGACAGACTACACGTACTAAAGAGAACAGAGACACATGAAGGTGGACAGACTACACGTAATAAAGAGAACACAGACACATGAAGGTGGACAGACTACACGTACTAAAGAGAACAGAGACACATAAAGGTGGACAGACTACACATACTAAAGAGAACAGAGACACATGAAGATGGACAGACTACACGTACTAAGGAGAACAGAGACACATGAAGGTGGACAGATTACACGTACTAAAGAGAACATAGACACATGAAGGTGGACAGACTACACATACTAAAGAGAACAGAGACACATAAAGGTGGACATTTACACGTACTAAAGAGAACAGAGACACATGAAGGTGGACAGACTACACGTACTAAAGAGAACAGAGACACATGAAGGTGGACAGACTACACGTACTAAAGAGAACATAGACACATGAAGGTGGACAGACTACACGTACTAAAGAGAACAGAGACACATGAAGGTGAACATTTACACGTACTAAAGAGAACAGAGACACATGAAGGTGGACATTTACACGTACTAAAGAGAACAGAGACACATGAAGGTGGACAGACTACACGTACTAAAGAGAACAGAGACACATGAAGGTGGACAGACTACACGTACTAAAGAGAACAGAGACACATGAAGGTGGGCAGACTACACGTACTAAAGAGAACAGAGACACATGAAGGTGGACAGACTACACGTACTAAAGAGAACAGAGACACATGAAGGTGGGCAGACTACACGTACTAAAGAGAACAGAGACACATGAATGTGGACAGACTACACGTACTAAAGAGAACAGAGACACATGAAGGTGGGCAGACTACACGTACTAAAGAGAACAGAGACACATAAAGGTAGAAAGACTACACGTACTAGAGAGAACAGAGACACATGAAGGTGGACAGACTACACGTACTAAAGAGAACAGAGACACATGAAGGTGGGCAGACTACACATACCAAAGAGAACAGAGACACATGAAGGTGGGCAGACTACACGTACTAAAGAGAACAGAGACACATGAAGGTGGACAGACTACACGTAATAAAGAGAACAGAGACACATGAAGGTGGACAGACTACACGTACTAAAGAGAACAGAGACACATGAAGGTGGACAGACTACACATACTAAAGAGAACAGAGACACATGAAGTGGACAGACTACACGTACTAAAGAGAACAGAGACACATGAAGGTGGACAGACTACACGTACTAAAGAGAACAGAGACACATGAAGGTGGACAGACTACACGTACTAAAGAGAACAGAGACACATGAAGGTGGGCAGACTACACGTACTAAGGAGAACAGAGACACATGAAGGTGGGCAGACTACACGTACTAAGGAGAACAGAGACACATGAAGGTGGACAGACTACACGTACTAAAGACAACACAGACACATGAAGGTGGACAGACTACACATACTAAAGAGAACAGAGACACATGAAGATGGACAGACTACACGTACTAAGGAGAACAGAGACACATGAAGGTGGACAGACTACACGTAATAAAGAGAACACAGACACATGAAGGTGGACAGACTACACGTACTAAAGAGAACAGAGACACATGAAGGTGGACAGACTACACATACTAAAGAGAACAGAGACACATGAAGATGGACAGACTACACGTACTAAGGAGAACAGAGACACATGAAGGTGGACAGATTACACGTACTAAAGAGAACATAGAAACATGAAGGTGGACAGACTACACATACTAAAGAGAACAGAGACACATGAAGGTGGACATTTACACGTACTAAAGAGAACAGAGACACATGAAGGTGGACAGACTACACGTACTAAAGAGAACAGAGACACATGAAGGTGGACAGACTACACGTACTAAAGAGAACATAGACACATGAAGGTGGACAGACTACACGTACTAAAGAGAACAGAGACACATGAAGGTGGACATTTACACGTACTAAAGAGAACAGAGACACATGAAGGTGGACATTTACACGTACTAAAGAGAACAGAGACACATGAAGGTGGACAGACTACACGTACTAAAGAGAACAGAGACACATGAAGGTGGACAGACTACACGTACTAAAGAGAACAGAGACACATGAAGGTGGGCAGACTACACGTACTAAAGAGAACAGAGACACATGAAGGTGGACAGACTACACGTACTAAAGAGAACAGAGACACATGAAGGTGGGCAGACTACACGTACTAAAGAGAACAGAGACACATGAAGGTGGACAGACTACACGTACTAAAGAGAACAGAGACACATGAAGGTGGGCAGACTACACGTACTAAAGAGAACAGAGACACATGAAGGTAGAAAGACTACACGTACTAGAGAGAACAGAGACACATGAAGGTGGACAGACTACACGTACTAAGGAGAACAGAGACACATGAAGGTGGGCAGACTACACGTACTAAAGAGAACAGAGACACATGAAGGTGGACAGACTACACGTACTAAAGAGAACAGAGACACATGAAGGTGGGCAGACTACACGTACTAAGGAGAACAGAGACACATGAAGGTGGGCAGACTACACGTACTAAGGAGAACAGAGACACATGAAGGTGGACAGACTACACGTACTAAAGACAACACAGACACATGAAGGTGGACAGACTACACATACTAAAGAGAACAGAGACACATGAAGATGGACAGACTACACGTACTAAGGAGAACAGAGACACATGAAGGTGGACAGACTACAAGTAATAAAGAGAACACAGACACATGAAGGTGGACAGACTACACGTACTAAAGAGAACAGAGACACATGAAGGTGGACAGACTACACATACTAAAGAGAACAGAGACACATGAAGATGGACAGACTACACGTACTAAGGAGAACAGAGACACATGAAGGTGGACAGATTACACGTACTAAACAGAACATAGACACATGAAGGTGGACAGACTACACATACTAAAGAGAACAGAGACACATGAAGGTGGACATTTACACTTACTAAAGAGAACAGAGACACATGAAGGTGGACATTTACACGTACTAAAGAGAACAGAGACACATGAAGGTGGACAGACTACACGTACTAAAGAGAACAGAGACACATGAAGGTGGACAGACTACACGTACTAAAGAGAACATAGACACATGAAGGTGGACAGACTACACGTACTAAAGAGAACAGAGACACATGAAGGTGGACATTTACACGTACTAAAGAGAACAGAGACACATGAAGGTGGACATTTACACGTACTAAAGAGAACAGAGACACATGAAGGTGGACAGACTACACGTAATGAAGAGAACAGAGACACATGAAGGTGGACAGACTACACGTACTAAAGAGAACAGAGACACATGAAGGTGGACAGACTACACGTAATGAAGAGAACAGAGACACATGAAGGTGGACAGACTACACGTACTAAAGAGAACAGAGACACATGAAGGTGGACAGACTACACGTACTAAAGAGAACAGAGACACATGAAGGTGGGCAGACTACACGTACTAAAGAGAACAGAGACACATGAAGGTGGACAGACTACACGTACTAAAGAGAACAGAGACACATGAAGGTGGGCAGACTACACGTACTAAAGAGAACAGAGACACATAAAGGTGGACAGACTACACGTACTAAAGAGAACAGAGACACATGAAGGTGGACAGACTACACGTACTAAAGAGAACAGAGACACATGAAGGTGGGCAGACTACACGTACTAAGGAGAACAGAGACACATGAAGGTGGACAGACTACACGTACTAAAGAGAACAGAGACACATAAAGGTGGGCAGACTACACGTACTAAAGAGAACAGAGACACATGAAGGTGGGCAGACTACACGTACTAAAGAGAACAGAGACACATGAAGGTGGGCAGACTACACGTACTAAAGAGAACAGAGACACATGAAGGTGGACAGACTACACGTAATAAAGAGAACAGAGACACATGAAGGTGGACAGACTACACGTACTAAAGAGAACAGAGACACATGAAGGTGGACAGACTACACGTAATAAAGAGAACACAGACACATGAAGGTGGACAGACTACACGTACTAAAGAGAACAGAGACACATAAAGGTGGACAGACTACACATACTAAAGAGAACAGAGACACATGAAGATGGACAGACTACACGTACTAAGGAGAACAGAGACACATGAAGGTGGACAGATTACACGTACTAAAGAGAACATAGACACATGAAGGTGGACAGACTACACATACTAAAGAGAACAGAGACACATAAAGGTGGACATTTACACGTACTAAAGAGAACAGAGACACATGAAGGTGGACAGACTACACGTACTAAAGAGAACAGAGACACATGAAGGTGGACAGACTACACGTACTAAAGAGAACATAGACACATGAAGGTGGACAGACTACACGTACTAAAGAGAACAGAGACACATGAAGGTGAACATTTACACGTACTAAAGAGAACAGAGACACATGAAGGTGGACATTTACACGTACTAAAGAGAACAGAGACACATGAAGGTGGACAGACTACACGTACTAAAGAGAACAGAGACACATGAAGGTGGACAGACTACACGTACTAAAGAGAACAGAGACACATGAAGGTGGGCAGACTACACGTACTAAAGAGAACAGAGACACATGAAGGTGGACAGACTACACGTACTAAAGAGAACAGAGACACATGAAGGTGGGCAGACTACACGTACTAAAGAGAACAGAGACACATGAATGTGGACAGACTACACGTACTAAAGAGAACAGAGACACATGAAGGTGGGCAGACTACACGTACTAAAGAGAACAGAGACACATAAAGGTAGAAAGACTACACGTACTAGAGAGAACAGAGACACATGAAGGTGGACAGACTACACGTACTAAAGAGAACAGAGACACATGAAGGTGGGCAGACTACACATACCAAAGAGAACAGAGACACATGAAGGTGGGCAGACTACACGTACTAAAGAGAACAGAGACACATGAAGGTGGACAGACTACACGTAATAAAGAGAACAGAGACACATGAAGGTGGACAGACTACACGTACTAAAGAGAACAGAGACACATGAAGGTGGACAGACTACACATACTAAAGAGAACAGAGACACATGAAGTGGACAGACTACACGTACTAAAGAGAACAGAGACACATGAAGGTGGACAGACTACACGTACTAAAGAGAACAGAGACACATGAAGGTGGGCAGACTACACGTACTAAAGAGAACAGAGACACATAAAGGTGGACAGACTACACGTAATAAAGAGAACAGAGACACATGAAGGTGGACAGACTACACGTACTAAAGAAAACAGAGACACATGAAGGTGGACAGACTACACGTACTAAGGAGAACATAGACACATCAAGGTGGACAGACTACACGTACTAAAGAGAACAGAGACACATGAAGGTGGACATTTACACGTACTAAAGAGAACAGAGACACATGAAGGTGGACAGACTACACGTACTAAAGAGAACAGAGACACATGAAGGTGGACAGACTACACGTACTAAAGAGAACAGAGACACATGAAGGTGGGCAGACTACACGTACTAAAGAGAACATAGACACATGAAGGTGGACAGACTACACGTACTAAAGAGAACAGAGACACATGAAGGTGGGCAGACTACACGTACTAAGGAGAACAGAGACACATGAAGGTGGGCAGACTACACGTACTAAGGAGAACAGAGACACATGAAGGTGGGCAGACTACACGTACTAAGGAGAACAGAGACACATGAAGGTGGGCAGACTACACGTACTAAAGAGAACAGAGACACATGAAGGTGGACAGACTACACGTACTAAAGAGAACAGAGACACATGAAGGTGGGCAGACTACACGTACTAAGGAGAACAGAGACACATGAAGGTGGGCAGACTACACGTACTAAGGAGAACAGAGACACATGAAGGTGGACAGACTACACGTACTAAAGACAACACAGACACATGAAGGTGGACAGACTACACATACTAAAGAGAACAGAGACACATGAAGATGGACAGACTACACGTACTAAGGAGAACAGAGACACATGAAGGTGGACAGACTACACGTAATAAAGAGAACACAGACACATGAAGGTGGACAGACTACACGTACTAAAGAGAACAGAGACACATGAAGGTGGACAGACTACACGTACTAAAGAGAACAGAGACACATGAAGGTGGGCAGACTACACGTACTAAGGAGAACAGAGACACACGAAGGTGGGCAGACTACACGTACTAAGGAGAACAGAGACACATGAAGGTGGGCAGACTACACGTACTAAGGAGAACAGAGACACACGAAGGTGGGCAGACTACACGTACTAAAGAGAACAGAGACACATGAAGGTGGACAGACTACACGTACTAAAGAGAACAGAGACACATGAAGGTGGACAGACTACACGTACTAAAGAGAACAGAGACACATGAAGGTGGGCAGACTACACGTACTAAGGAGAACAGAGACACATGAAGGTGGGCAGACTACACGTACTAAGGAGAACAGAGACACATGAAGGTGGACAGACTACACGTACTAAAGACAACACAGACACATGAAGGTGGACAGACTACACATACTAAAGAGAACAGAGACACATGAAGATGGACAGACTACACGTACTAAGGAGAACAGAGACACATGAAGGTGGACAGACTACACGTAATAAAGAGAACACAGACACATGAAGGTGGACAGACTACACGTACTAAAGAGAACAGAGACACATGAAGGTGGACATTTACACGTACTAAAGAGAACAGAGACACATGAAGGTGGACATTTACACGTACTAAAGAGAACAGAGACACATGAAGGTGGACAGACTACACGTAATGAAGAGAACAGAGACACATGAAGGTGGACAGACTACACGTACTAAAGAGAACAGAGACACATGAAGGTGGACAGACTACACGTAATGAAGAGAACAGAGACACATGAAGGTGGACAGACTACACGTACTAAAGAGAACAGAGACACATGAAGGTGGACAGACTACACGTACTAAAGAGAACAGAGACACATGAAGGTGGGCAGACTACACGTACTAAAGAGAACAGAGACACATGAAGGTGGACAGACTACACGTACTAAAGAGAACAGAGACACATGAAGGTGGGCAGACTACACGTACTAAAGAGAACAGAGACACATAAAGGTGGACAGACTACACGTACTAAAGAGAACAGAGACACATGAAGGTGGACAGACTACACGTACTAAAGAGAACAGAGACACATGAAGGTGGGCAGACTACACGTACTAAGGAGAACAGAGACACATGAAGGTGGACAGACTACACGTACTAAAGAGAACAGAGACACATAAAGGTGGGCAGACTACACGTACTAAAGAGAACAGAGACACATGAAGGTGGGCAGACTACACGTACTAAAGAGAACAGAGACACATGAAGGTGGGCAGACTACACGTACTAAAGAGAACAGAGACACATGAAGGTGGACAGACTACACGTAATAAAGAGAACAGAGACACATGAAGGTGGACAGACTACACGTACTAAAGAGAACAGAGACACATGAAGGTGGACAGACTACACGTAATAAAGAGAACACAGACACATGAAGGTGGACAGACTACACGTACTAAAGAGAACAGAGACACATAAAGGTGGACAGACTACACATACTAAAGAGAACAGAGACACATGAAGATGGACAGACTACACGTACTAAGGAGAACAGAGACACATGAAGGTGGACAGATTACACGTACTAAAGAGAACATAGACACATGAAGGTGGACAGACTACACATACTAAAGAGAACAGAGACACATAAAGGTGGACATTTACACGTACTAAAGAGAACAGAGACACATGAAGGTGGACAGACTACACGTACTAAAGAGAACAGAGACACATGAAGGTGGACAGACTACACGTACTAAAGAGAACATAGACACATGAAGGTGGACAGACTACACGTACTAAAGAGAACAGAGACACATGAAGGTGAACATTTACACGTACTAAAGAGAACAGAGACACATGAAGGTGGACATTTACACGTACTAAAGAGAACAGAGACACATGAAGGTGGACAGACTACACGTACTAAAGAGAACAGAGACACATGAAGGTGGACAGACTACACGTACTAAAGAGAACAGAGACACATGAAGGTGGGCAGACTACACGTACTAAAGAGAACAGAGACACATGAAGGTGGACAGACTACACGTACTAAAGAGAACAGAGACACATGAAGGTGGGCAGACTACACGTACTAAAGAGAACAGAGACACATGAATGTGGACAGACTACACGTACTAAAGAGAACAGAGACACATGAAGGTGGGCAGACTACACGTACTAAAGAGAACAGAGACACATGAAGGTAGAAAGACTACACGTACTAGAGAGAACAGAGACACATGAAGGTGGACAGACTACACGTACTAAAGAGAACAGAGACACATGAAGGTGGGCAGACTACACATACCAAAGAGAACAGAGACACATGAAGGTGGGCAGACTACACGTACTAAAGAGAACAGAGACACATGAAGGTGGACAGACTACACGTAATAAAGAGAACAGAGACACATGAAGGTGGACAGACTACACGTACTAAAGAGAACAGAGACACATGAAGGTGGACAGACTACACATACTAAAGAGAACAGAGACACATGAAGTGGACAGACTACACGTACTAAAGAGAACAGAGACACATGAAGGTGGACAGACTACACGTACTAAAGAGAACAGAGACACATGAAGGTGGGCAGACTACACGTACTAAAGAGAACAGAGACACATAAAGGTGGACAGACTACACGTAATAAAGAGAACAGAGACACATGAAGGTGGACAGACTACACGTACTAAAGAAAACAGAGACACATGAAGGTGGACAGACTACACGTACTAAGGAGAACATAGACACATCAAGGTGGACAGACTACACGTACTAAAGAGAACAGAGACACATGAAGGTGGACATTTACACGTACTAAAGAGAACAGAGACACATGAAGGTGGACAGACTACACGTACTAAAGAGAACAGAGACACATGAAGGTGGACAGACTACACGTACTAAAGAGAACAGAGACACATGAAGGTGGGCAGACTACACGTACTAAAGAGAACATAGACACATGAAGGTGGACAGACTACACGTACTAAAGAGAACAGAGACACATGAAGGTGGGCAGACTACACGTACTAAGGAGAACAGAGACACATGAAGGTGGGCAGACTACACGTACTAAGGAGAACAGAGACACATGAAGGTGGGCAGACTACACGTACTAAGGAGAACAGAGACACATGAAGGTGGGCAGACTACACGTACTAAAGAGAACAGAGACACATGAAGGTGGACAGACTACACGTACTAAAGAGAACAGAGACACATGAAGGTGGGCAGACTACACGTACTAAGGAGAACAGAGACACATGAAGGTGGGCAGACTACACGTACTAAGGAGAACAGAGACACATGAAGGTGGACAGACTACACGTACTAAAGACAACACAGACACATGAAGGTGGACAGACTACACATACTAAAGAGAACAGAGACACATGAAGATGGACAGACTACACGTACTAAGGAGAACAGAGACACATGAAGGTGGACAGACTACACGTAATAAAGAGAACACAGACACATGAAGGTGGACAGACTACACGTACTAAAGAGAACAGAGACACATGAAGGTGGACAGACTACACGTACTAAAGAGAACAGAGACACATGAAGGTGGGCAGACTACACGTACTAAGGAGAACAGAGACACACGAAGGTGGGCAGACTACACGTACTAAGGAGAACAGAGACACATGAAGGTGGGCAGACTACACGTACTAAGGAGAACAGAGACACACGAAGGTGGGCAGACTACACGTACTAAAGAGAACAGAGACACATGAAGGTGGACAGACTACACGTACTAAAGAGAACAGAGACACATGAAGGTGGACAGACTACACGTACTAAAGAGAACAGAGACACATGAAGGTGGGCAGACTACACGTACTAAGGAGAACAGAGACACATGAAGGTGGGCAGACTACACGTACTAAGGAGAACAGAGACACATGAAGGTGGACAGACTACACGTACTAAAGACAACACAGACACATGAAGGTGGACAGACTACACATACTAAAGAGAACAGAGACACATGAAGATGGACAGACTACACGTACTAAGGAGAACAGAGACACATGAAGGTGGACAGACTACACGTAATAAAGAGAACACAGACACATGAAGGTGGACAGACTACACGTACTAAAGAGAACAGAGACACATGAAGGTGGACAGACTACACATACTAAAGAGAACAGAGACACATGAAGATGGACAGACTACACGTACTAAGGAGAACAGAGACACATGAAGGTGGACAGATTACACGTACTAAAGAGAACATAGAAACATGAAGGTGGACAGACTACACATACTAAAGAGAACAGAGACACATGAAGGTGGACATTTACACGTACTAAAGAGAACAGAGACACATGAAGGTGGACATTTACACGTACTAAAGAGAACAGAGACACATGAAGGTGGACAGACTACACGTACTAAAGAGAACAGAGACACATGAAGGTGGACAGACTACACGTACTAAAGAGAACATAGACACATGAAGGTGGACAGACTACACGTACTAAAGAGAACAGAGACACATGAAGGTGGACATTTACACGTACTAAAGAGAACAGAGACACATGAAGGTGGACATTTACACGTACTAAAGAGAACAGAGACACATGAAGGTGGACAGACTACACGTACTAAAGAGAACAGAGACACATGAAGGTGGACAGACTACACGTACTAAAGAGAACAGAGACACATGAAGGTGGGCAGACTACACGTACTAAAGAGAACAGAGACACATGAAGGTGGACAGACTACACGTACTAAAGAGAACAGAGACACATGAAGGTGGGCAGACTACACGTACTAAAGAGAACAGAGACACATGAAGGTGGACAGACTACACGTACTAAAGAGAACAGAGACACATGAAGGTGGGCAGACTACACGTACTAAAGAGAACAGAGACACATGAAGGTAGAAAGACTACACGTACTAGAGAGAACAGAGACACATGAAGGTGGACAGACTACACGTACTAAGGAGAACAGAGACACATGAAGGTGGGCAGACTACACGTACTAAAGAGAACAGAGACACATGAAGGTGGACAGACTACACGTACTAAAGAGAACAGAGACACATGAAGGTGGGCAGACTACACGTACTAAGGAGAACAGAGACACATGAAGGTGGGCAGACTACACGTACTAAGGAGAACAGAGACACATGAAGGTGGACAGACTACACGTACTAAAGACAACACAGACACATGAAGGTGGACAGACTACACATACTAAAGAGAACAGAGACACATGAAGATGGACAGACTACACGTACTAAGGAGAACAGAGACACATGAAGGTGGACAGACTACAAGTAATAAAGAGAACACAGACACATGAAGGTGGACAGACTACACGTACTAAAGAGAACAGAGACACATGAAGGTGGACAGACTACACATACTAAAGAGAACAGAGACACATGAAGATGGACAGACTACACGTACTAAGGAGAACAGAGACACATGAAGGTGGACAGATTACACGTACTAAACAGAACATAGACACATGAAGGTGGACAGACTACACATACTAAAGAGAACAGAGACACATGAAGGTGGACATTTACACTTACTAAAGAGAACAGAGACACATGAAGGTGGACATTTACACGTACTAAAGAGAACAGAGACACATGAAGGTGGACAGACTACACGTACTAAAGAGAACAGAGACACATGAAGGTGGACAGACTACACGTACTAAAGAGAACATAGACACATGAAGGTGGACAGACTACACGTACTAAAGAGAACAGAGACACATGAAGGTGGACATTTACACGTACTAAAGAGAACAGAGACACATGAAGGTGGACATTTACACGTACTAAAGAGAACAGAGACACATGAAGGTGGACAGACTACACGTAATGAAGAGAACAGAGACACATGAAGGTGGACAGACTACACGTACTAAAGAGAACAGAGACACATGAAGGTGGACAGACTACACGTAATGAAGAGAACAGAGACACATGAAGGTGGACAGACTACACGTACTAAAGAGAACAGAGACACATGAAGGTGGACAGACTACACGTACTAAAGAGAACAGAGACACATGAAGGTGGGCAGACTACACATACCAAAGAGAACAGAGACACATGAAGGTGGGCAGACTACACGTACTAAAGAGAACAGAGACACATGAAGGTGGACAGACTACACGTAATAAAGAGAACAGAGACACATGAAGGTGGACAGACTACACGTACTAAAGAGAACAGAGACACATGAAGGTGGACAGACTACACATACTAAAGAGAACAGAGACACATGAAGTGGACAGACTACACGTACTAAAGAGAACAGAGACACATGAAGGTGGACAGACTACACGTACTAAAGAGAACAGAGACACATGAAGGTGGGCAGACTACACGTACTAAAGAGAACAGAGACACATAAAGGTGGACAGACTACACGTAATAAAGAGAACAGAGACACATGAAGGTGGACAGACTACACGTACTAAAGAAAACAGAGACACATGAAGGTGGACAGACTACACGTACTAAGGAGAACATAGACACATCAAGGTGGACAGACTACACGTACTAAAGAGAACAGAGACACATGAAGGTGGACATTTACACGTACTAAAGAGAACAGAGACACATGAAGGTGGACAGACTACACGTACTAAAGAGAACAGAGACACATGAAGGTGGACAGACTACACGTACTAAAGAGAACAGAGACACATGAAGGTGGGCAGACTACACGTACTAAAGAGAACATAGACACATGAAGGTGGACAGACTACACGTACTAAAGAGAACAGAGACACATGAAGGTGGGCAGACTACACGTACTAAGGAGAACAGAGACACATGAAGGTGGGCAGACTACACGTACTAAGGAGAACAGAGACACATGAAGGTGGGCAGACTACACGTACTAAGGAGAACAGAGACACATGAAGGTGGGCAGACTACACGTACTAAAGAGAACAGAGACACATGAAGGTGGACAGACTACACGTACTAAAGAGAACAGAGACACATGAAGGTGGGCAGACTACACGTACTAAGGAGAACAGAGACACATGAAGGTGGGCAGACTACACGTACTAAGGAGAACAGAGACACATGAAGGTGGACAGACTACACGTACTAAAGACAACACAGACACATGAAGGTGGACAGACTACACATACTAAAGAGAACAGAGACACATGAAGATGGACAGACTACACGTACTAAGGAGAACAGAGACACATGAAGGTGGACAGACTACACGTAATAAAGAGAACACAGACACATGAAGGTGGACAGACTACACGTACTAAAGAGAACAGAGACACATGAAGGTGGACAGACTACACGTACTAAAGAGAACAGAGACACATGAAGGTGGGCAGACTACACGTACTAAGGAGAACAGAGACACACGAAGGTGGGCAGACTACACGTACTAAGGAGAACAGAGACACATGAAGGTGGGCAGACTACACGTACTAAGGAGAACAGAGACACACGAAGGTGGGCAGACTACACGTACTAAAGAGAACAGAGACACATGAAGGTGGACAGACTACACGTACTAAAGAGAACAGAGACACATGAAGGTGGACAGACTACACGTACTAAAGAGAACAGAGACACATGAAGGTGGGCAGACTACACGTACTAAGGAGAACAGAGACACATGAAGGTGGGCAGACTACACGTACTAAGGAGAACAGAGACACATGAAGGTGGACAGACTACACGTACTAAAGACAACACAGACACATGAAGGTGGACAGACTACACATACTAAAGAGAACAGAGACACATGAAGATGGACAGACTACACGTACTAAGGAGAACAGAGACACATGAAGGTGGACAGACTACACGTAATAAAGAGAACACAGACACATGAAGGTGGACAGACTACACGTACTAAAGAGAACAGAGACACATGAAGGTGGACAGACTACACATACTAAAGAGAACAGAGACACATGAAGATGGACAGACTACACGTACTAAGGAGAACAGAGACACATGAAGGTGGACAGATTACACGTACTAAAGAGAACATAGAAACATGAAGGTGGACAGACTACACATACTAAAGAGAACAGAGACACATGAAGGTGGACATTTACACGTACTAAAGAGAACAGAGACACATGAAGGTGGACATTTACACGTACTAAAGAGAACAGAGACACATGAAGGTGGACAGACTACACGTACTAAAGAGAACAGAGACACATGAAGGTGGACAGACTACACGTACTAAAGAGAACATAGACACATGAAGGTGGACAGACTACACGTACTAAAGAGAACAGAGACACATGAAGGTGGACATTTACACGTACTAAAGAGAACAGAGACACATGAAGGTGGACATTTACACGTACTAAAGAGAACAGAGACACATGAAGGTGGACAGACTACACGTACTAAAGAGAACAGAGACACATGAAGGTGGACAGACTACACGTACTAAAGAGAACAGAGACACATGAAGGTGGGCAGACTACACGTACTAAAGAGAACAGAGACACATGAAGGTGGACAGACTACACGTACTAAAGAGAACAGAGACACATGAAGGTGGGCAGACTACACGTACTAAAGAGAACAGAGACACATGAAGGTGGACAGACTACACGTACTAAAGAGAACAGAGACACATGAAGGTGGGCAGACTACACGTACTAAAGAGAACAGAGACACATGAAGGTAGAAAGACTACACGTACTAGAGAGAACAGAGACACATGAAGGTGGACAGACTACACGTACTAAGGAGAACAGAGACACATGAAGGTGGGCAGACTACACGTACTAAAGAGAACAGAGACACATGAAGGTGGACAGACTACACGTACTAAAGAGAACAGAGACACATGAAGGTGGGCAGACTACACGTACTAAGGAGAACAGAGACACATGAAGGTGGGCAGACTACACGTACTAAGGAGAACAGAGACACATGAAGGTGGACAGACTACACGTACTAAAGACAACACAGACACATGAAGGTGGACAGACTACACATACTAAAGAGAACAGAGACACATGAAGATGGACAGACTACACGTACTAAGGAGAACAGAGACACATGAAGGTGGACAGACTACAAGTAATAAAGAGAACACAGACACATGAAGGTGGACAGACTACACGTACTAAAGAGAACAGAGACACATGAAGGTGGACAGACTACACATACTAAAGAGAACAGAGACACATGAAGATGGACAGACTACACGTACTAAGGAGAACAGAGACACATGAAGGTGGACAGATTACACGTACTAAACAGAACATAGACACATGAAGGTGGACAGACTACACATACTAAAGAGAACAGAGACACATGAAGGTGGACATTTACACTTACTAAAGAGAACAGAGACACATGAAGGTGGACATTTACACGTACTAAAGAGAACAGAGACACATGAAGGTGGACAGACTACACGTACTAAAGAGAACAGAGACACATGAAGGTGGACAGACTACACGTACTAAAGAGAACATAGACACATGAAGGTGGACAGACTACACGTACTAAAGAGAACAGAGACACATGAAGGTGGACATTTACACGTACTAAAGAGAACAGAGACACATGAAGGTGGACATTTACACGTACTAAAGAGAACAGAGACACATGAAGGTGGACAGACTACACGTAATGAAGAGAACAGAGACACATGAAGGTGGACAGACTACACGTACTAAAGAGAACAGAGACACATGAAGGTGGACAGACTACACGTAATGAAGAGAACAGAGACACATGAAGGTGGACAGACTACACGTACTAAAGAGAACAGAGACACATGAAGGTGGACAGACTACACGTACTAAAGAGAACAGAGACACATGAAGGTGGGCAGACTACACGTACTAAAGAGAACAGAGACACATGAAGGTGGACAGACTACACGTACTAAAGAGAACAGAGACACATGAAGGTGGGCAGACTACACGTACTAAAGAGAACAGAGACACATAAAGGTGGACAGACTACACGTACTAAAGAGAACAGAGACACATGAAGGTGGACAGACTACACGTACTAAAGAGAACAGAGACACATGAAGGTGGGCAGACTACACGTACTAAGGAGAACAGAGACACATGAAGGTGGACAGACTACACGTACTAAAGAGAACAGAGACACATAAAGGTGGGCAGACTACACGTACTAAAGAGAACAGAGACACATGAAGGTGGGCAGACTACACGTACTAAAGAGAACAGAGACACATGAAGGTGGGCAGACTACACGTACTAAAGAGAACAGAGACACATGAAGGTGGACAGACTACACGTAATAAAGAGAACAGAGACACATGAAGGTGGACAGACTACACGTACTAAAGAGAACAGAGACACATGAAGGTGGACAGACTACACGTACTAAAGAGAACAGAGACACATGAAGGTGGACAGACTACACATACTAAAGAGAACAGAGACATATGAAGATGGACAGACTACACGTACTAATGAGAACAGAGACACATGAAGGTGGACAGATTACACGTACTAAAGAGAACATAGACACATGTAGGTGGACAGACTACACGTACTAAAGAGAACAGAGACACATGAAGGTGGACATTTACACGTACTAAAGAGAACAGAGACACATGAAGGTGGACAGACTACACGTACTAAAGAGAACAGAGACACATGAAGGTGGACAGACTACACATACTAAAGAGAACAGAGACACATGAAGGTGGACAGATTACACGTACTAAAGAGAACATAGACACATGAAGGTGGACAGACTACACGTACTAAAGAGAACAGAGACACATGAAGGTGGACATTTACACGTACTAAAGAGAACAGAGACACATGAAGGTGGACATTTACACGTACTAAAGAGAACAGAGACACATGAAGGTGGACAGACTACACGTAATGAAGAGAACAGAGACACATGAAGATGGACAGACTACACGTACTAAAGAGAACAGAGACACATGAAGGTGGACAGACTACACGTAATGAAGAGAACAGAGACACATGAAGGTGGACAGACTACACGTACTAAAGAGAACAGAGACACATGAAGGTGGACAGACTACACGTACTAAAGAGAACATAGACACATGAAGGTGGGCAGACTACACGTACTAAAGAGAACAGAGACACATGAAGGTGGACAGACTACACGTAATAAAGAGAACAGAGACACATTAAGGTGGACAGACTACACGTACTAAAGAAAACAGAGACACATGAAGGTGGACAGACTACACGTACTAAGGAGAACATAGACACATCAAGGTGGGCAGACTACACGTACTAAGGAGAACAGAGACACATGAAGGTGGACAGACTACACGTACTAAAGACAACATAGACACATGAAGGTGGACAGACTACACGTACTAAAGAGAACAGAGACACATCAAGGTGGGCAGACTACACGTACTAAGGAGAACAGAGACACATGAAGGTGGGCAGACTACACGTACTAAGAACAGAGACACATGAAGTTGGGCAGACTACACGTACTAAGGAGAACAGAGACACATGAAGGTGGGCAGACTACACGTACTAAAGAGAACAGAGACACATGAAGGTGGACAGACTACACGTACTAAAGAGAACAGAGACACATGAAGGTGGACAGACTACACGTACTAAAGAGAACAGAGACACATGAAGGTGGGCAGACTACACGTACTAAGGAGAACAGAGACACACGAAGGTGGGCAGACTACACGTACTAAGGAGAACAGAGACACACGAAGGTGGGCAGACTACACGTACTAAGGAGAACAGAGACACATGAAGGTGGGCAGACTACACGTACTAAGGAGAACAGAGACACATGAAGGTGGGCAGACTACACGTACTAAAGAGAACAGAGACACATGAAGGTGGACAGACTACACGTACTAAAGAGAACAGAGACACATGAAGGTGGACAGACTACACGTACTAAAGAGAACAGAGACACATGAAGGTGGGCAGACTACACGTACTAAGGAGAACAGAGACACATGAAGGTGGGCAGACTACACGTACTAAAGAGAACAGAGACACATGAAGGTAGAAAGACTACACGTACTAGAGAGAACAGAGACACATGAAGGTGGACAGACTACACGTACTAAAGAGAACAGAGACACATGAAGGTGGGCAGACTACACATACCAAAGAGAACAGAGACACATGAAGGTGGGCAGACTACACGTACTAAAGAGAACAGAGACACATGAAGGTGGACAGACTACACGTAATAAAGAGAACAGAGACACATGAAGGTGGACAGACTACACGTACTAAAGAGAACAGAGACACATGAAGGTGGACAGACTACACATACTAAAGAGAACAGAGACACATGAAGTGGACAGACTACACGTACTAAAGAGAACAGAGACACATGAAGGTGGACAGACTACACGTACTAAAGAGAACAGAGACACATGAAGGTGGGCAGACTACACGTACTAAAGAGAACAGAGACACATAAAGGTGGACAGACTACACGTAATAAAGAGAACAGAGACACATGAAGGTGGACAGACTACACGTACTAAAGAAAACAGAGACACATGAAGGTGGACAGACTACACGTACTAAGGAGAACATAGACACATCAAGGTGGACAGACTACACGTACTAAAGAGAACAGAGACACATGAAGGTGGACATTTACACGTACTAAAGAGAACAGAGACACATGAAGGTGGACAGACTACACGTACTAAAGAGAACAGAGACACATGAAGGTGGACAGACTACACGTACTAAAGAGAACAGAGACACATGAAGGTGGGCAGACTACACGTACTAAAGAGAACATAGACACATGAAGGTGGACAGACTACACGTACTAAAGAGAACAGAGACACATGAAGGTGGACAGACTACACGTACTAAGGAGAACAGAGACACATGAAGGTGGGCAGACTACACGTACTAAAGAGAACAGAGACACATGAAGGTGGACAGACTACACGTACTAAAGAGAACAGAGACACATGAAGGTGGGCAGACTACACGTACTAAGGAGAACAGAGACACATGAAGGTGGGCAGACTACACGTACTAAGGAGAACAGAGACACATGAAGGTGGACAGACTACACGTACTAAAGACAACACAGACACATGAAGGTGGACAGACTACACATACTAAAGAGAACAGAGACACATGAAGATGGACAGACTACACGTACTAAGGAGAACAGAGACACATGAAGGTGGACAGACTACAAGTAATAAAGAGAACACAGACACATGAAGGTGGACAGACTACACGTACTAAAGAGAACAGAGACACATGAAGGTGGACAGACTACACATACTAAAGAGAACAGAGACACATGAAGATGGACAGACTACACGTACTAAGGAGAACAGAGACACATGAAGGTGGACAGATTACACGTACTAAACAGAACATAGACACATGAAGGTGGACAGACTACACATACTAAAGAGAACAGAGACACATGAAGGTGGACATTTACACTTACTAAAGAGAACAGAGACACATGAAGGTGGACATTTACACGTACTAAAGAGAACAGAGACACATGAAGGTGGACAGACTACACGTACTAAAGAGAACAGAGACACATGAAGGTGGACAGACTACACGTACTAAAGAGAACATAGACACATGAAGGTGGACAGACTACACGTACTAAAGAGAACAGAGACACATGAAGGTGGACATTTACACGTACTAAAGAGAACAGAGACACATGAAGGTGGACATTTACACGTACTAAAGAGAACAGAGACACATGAAGGTGGACAGACTACACGTAATGAAGAGAACAGAGACACATGAAGGTGGACAGACTACACGTACTAAAGAGAACAGAGACACATGAAGGTGGACAGACTACACGTAATGAAGAGAACAGAGACACATGAAGGTGGACAGACTACACGTACTAAAGAGAACAGAGACACATGAAGGTGGACAGACTACACGTACTAAAGAGAACAGAGACACATGAAGGTGGGCAGACTACACGTACTAAAGAGAACAGAGACACATGAAGGTGGACAGACTACACGTACTAAAGAGAACAGAGACACATGAAGGTGGGCAGACTACACGTACTAAAGAGAACAGAGACACATAAAGGTGGACAGACTACACGTACTAAAGAGAACAGAGACACATGAAGGTGGACAGACTACACGTACTAAAGAGAACAGAGACACATGAAGGTGGGCAGACTACACGTACTAAGGAGAACAGAGACACATGAAGGTGGACAGACTACACGTACTAAAGAGAACAGAGACACATAAAGGTGGGCAGACTACACGTACTAAAGAGAACAGAGACACATGAAGGTGGGCAGACTACACGTACTAAAGAGAACAGAGACACATGAAGGTGGGCAGACTACACGTACTAAAGAGAACAGAGACACATGAAGGTGGACAGACTACACGTAATAAAGAGAACAGAGACACATGAAGGTGGACAGACTACACGTACTAAAGAGAACAGAGACACATGAAGGTGGACAGACTACACGTACTAAAGAGAACAGAGACACATGAAGGTGGACAGACTACACATACTAAAGAGAACAGAGACATATGAAGATGGACAGACTACACGTACTAATGAGAACAGAGACACATGAAGGTGGACAGATTACACGTACTAAAGAGAACATAGACACATGTAGGTGGACAGACTACACGTACTAAAGAGAACAGAGACACATGAAGGTGGACATTTACACGTACTAAAGAGAACAGAGACACATGAAGGTGGACAGACTACACGTACTAAAGAGAACAGAGACACATGAAGGTGGACAGACTACACATACTAAAGAGAACAGAGACACATGAAGGTGGACAGATTACACGTACTAAAGAGAACATAGACACATGAAGGTGGACAGACTACACGTACTAAAGAGAACAGAGACACATGAAGGTGGACATTTACACGTACTAAAGAGAACAGAGACACATGAAGGTGGACATTTACACGTACTAAAGAGAACAGAGACACATGAAGGTGGACAGACTACACGTAATGAAGAGAACAGAGACACATGAAGATGGACAGACTACACGTACTAAAGAGAACAGAGACACATGAAGGTGGACAGACTACACGTAATGAAGAGAACAGAGACACATGAAGGTGGACAGACTACACGTACTAAAGAGAACAGAGACACATGAAGGTGGACAGACTACACGTACTAAAGAGAACATAGACACATGAAGGTGGGCAGACTACACGTACTAAAGAGAACAGAGACACATGAAGGTGGACAGACTACACGTAATAAAGAGAACAGAGACACATTAAGGTGGACAGACTACACGTACTAAAGAAAACAGAGACACATGAAGGTGGACAGACTACACGTACTAAGGAGAACATAGACACATCAAGGTGGGCAGACTACACATACTAAGGAGAACAGAGACACATGAAGGTGGACAGACTACACGTACTAAAGACAACATAGACACATGAAGGTGGACAGACTACACGTACTAAAGAGAACAGAGACACATCAAGGTGGGCAGACTACACGTACTAAGGAGAACAGAGACACATGAAGGTGGGCAGACTACACGTACTAAGAACAGAGACACATGAAGTTGGGCAGACTACACGTACTAAGGAGAACAGAGACACATGAAGGTGGGCAGACTACACGTACTAAAGAGAACAGAGACACATGAAGGTGGACAGACTACACGTACTAAAGAGAACAGAGACACATGAAGGTGGACAGACTACACGTACTAAAGAGAACAGAGACACATGAAGGTGGGCAGACTACACGTACTAAGGAGAACAGAGACACACGAAGGTGGGCAGACTACACGTACTAAGGAGAACAGAGACACACGAAGGTGGGCAGACTACACGTACTAAGGAGAACAGAGACACATGAAGGTGGGCAGACTACACGTACTAAGGAGAACAGAGACACATGAAGGTGGGCAGACTACACGTACTAAAGAGAACAGAGACACATGAAGGTGGACAGACTACACGTACTAAAGAGAACAGAGACACATGAAGGTGGACAGACTACACGTACTAAAGAGAACAGAGACACATGAAGGTGGGCAGACTACACGTACTAAGGAGAACAGAGACACATGAAGGTGGGCAGACTACACGTACTAAAGAGAACAGAGACACATGAAGGTAGAAAGACTACACGTACTAGAGAGAACAGAGACACATGAAGGTGGACAGACTACACGTACTAAAGAGAACAGAGACACATGAAGGTGGGCAGACTACACATACCAAAGAGAACAGAGACACATGAAGGTGGGCAGACTACACGTACTAAAGAGAACAGAGACACATGAAGGTGGACAGACTACACGTAATAAAGAGAACAGAGACACATGAAGGTGGACAGACTACACGTACTAAAGAGAACAGAGACACATGAAGGTGGACAGACTACACATACTAAAGAGAACAGAGACACATGAAGTGGACAGACTACACGTACTAAAGAGAACAGAGACACATGAAGGTGGACAGACTACACGTACTAAAGAGAACAGAGACACATGAAGGTGGGCAGACTACACGTACTAAAGAGAACAGAGACACATAAAGGTGGACAGACTACACGTAATAAAGAGAACAGAGACACATGAAGGTGGACAGACTACACGTACTAAAGAAAACAGAGACACATGAAGGTGGACAGACTACACGTACTAAGGAGAACATAGACACATCAAGGTGGACAGACTACACGTACTAAAGAGAACAGAGACACATGAAGGTGGACATTTACACGTACTAAAGAGAACAGAGACACATGAAGGTGGACAGACTACACGTACTAAAGAGAACAGAGACACATGAAGGTGGACAGACTACACGTACTAAAGAGAACAGAGACACATGAAGGTGGGCAGACTACACGTACTAAAGAGAACATAGACACATGAAGGTGGACAGACTACACGTACTAAAGAGAACAGAGACACATGAAGGTGGGCAGACTACACGTACTAAGGAGAACAGAGACACATGAAGGTGGGCAGACTACACGTACTAAGGAGAACAGAGACACATGAAGGTGGGCAGACTACACGTACTAAGGAGAACAGAGACACATGAAGGTGGGCAGACTACACGTACTAAAGAGAACAGAGACACATGAAGGTGGACAGACTACACGTACTAAAGAGAACAGAGACACATGAAGGTGGGCAGACTACACGTACTAAGGAGAACAGAGACACATGAAGGTGGGCAGACTACACGTACTAAGGAGAACAGAGACACATGAAGGTGGGCAGACTACACGTACTAAGGAGAACAGAGACACATGAAGGTGGACAGACTACACGTACTAAAGACAACACAGACACATGAAGGTGGACAGACTACACATACTAAAGAGAACAGAGACACATGAAGATGGACAGACTACACGTACTAAGGAGAACAGAGACACATGAAGGTGGACAGACTACACGTAATAAAGAGAACACAGACACATGAAGGTGGACAGACTACACGTACTAAAGAGAACAGAGACACATGAAGGTGGACAGACTACACGTACTAAAGAGAACAGAGACACATGAAGGTGGGCAGACTACACGTACTAAGGAGAACAGAGACACACGAAGGTGGGCAGACTACACGTACTAAGGAGAACAGAGACACATGAAGGTGGGCAGACTACACGTACTAAGGAGAACAGAGACACACGAAGGTGGGCAGACTACACGTACTAAAGAGAACAGAGACACATGAAGGTGGACAGACTACACGTACTAAAGAGAACAGAGACACATGAAGGTGGACAGACTACACGTACTAAAGAGAACAGAGACACATGAAGGTGGGCAGACTACACGTACTAAGGAGAACAGAGACACATGAAGGTGGGCAGACTACACGTACTAAGGAGAACAGAGACACATGAAGGTGGACAGACTACACGTACTAAAGACAACACAGACACATGAAGGTGGACAGACTACACATACTAAAGAGAACAGAGACACATGAAGATGGACAGACTACACGTACTAAGGAGAACAGAGACACATGAAGGTGGACAGACTACACGTAATAAAGAGAACACAGACACATGAAGGTGGACAGACTACACGTACTAAAGAGAACAGAGACACATGAAGGTGGACAGACTACACATACTAAAGAGAACAGAGACACATGAAGATGGACAGACTACACGTACTAAGGAGAACAGAGACACATGAAGGTGGACAGATTACACGTACTAAAGAGAACATAGAAACATGAAGGTGGACAGACTACACATACTAAAGAGAACAGAGACACATGAAGGTGGACATTTACACGTACTAAAGAGAACAGAGACACATGAAGGTGGACATTTACACGTACTAAAGAGAACAGAGACACATGAAGGTGGACAGACTACACGTACTAAAGAGAACAGAGACACATGAAGGTGGACAGACTACACGTACTAAAGAGAACATAGACACATGAAGGTGGACAGACTACACGTACTAAAGAGAACAGAGACACATGAAGGTGGACATTTACACGTACTAAAGAGAACAGAGACACATGAAGGTGGACATTTACACGTACTAAAGAGAACAGAGACACATGAAGGTGGACAGACTACACGTACTAAAGAGAACAGAGACACATGAAGGTGGACAGACTACACGTACTAAAGAGAACAGAGACACATGAAGGTGGGCAGACTACACGTACTAAAGAGAACAGAGACACATGAAGGTGGACAGACTACACGTACTAAAGAGAACAGAGACACATGAAGGTGGGCAGACTACACGTACTAAAGAGAACAGAGACACATGAAGGTGGACAGACTACACGTACTAAAGAGAACAGAGACACATGAAGGTGGGCAGACTACACGTACTAAAGAGAACAGAGACACATGAAGGTAGAAAGACTACACGTACTAGAGAGAACAGAGACACATGAAGGTGGACAGACTACACGTACTAAGGAGAACAGAGACACATGAAGGTGGGCAGACTACACGTACTAAAGAGAACAGAGACACATGAAGGTGGACAGACTACACGTACTAAAGAGAACAGAGACACATGAAGGTGGGCAGACTACACGTACTAAGGAGAACAGAGACACATAAAGGTGGGCAGACTACACGTACTAAGGAGAACAGAGACACATGAAGGTGGACAGACTACACGTACTAAAGACAACACAGACACATGAAGGTGGACAGACTACACATACTAAAGAGAACAGAGACACATGAAGATGGACAGACTACACGTACTAAGGAGAACAGAGACACATGAAGGTGGACAGACTACAAGTAATAAAGAGAACACAGACACATGAAGGTGGACAGACTACACGTACTAAAGAGAACAGAGACACATGAAGGTGGACAGACTACACATACTAAAGAGAACAGAGACACATGAAGATGGACAGACTACACGTACTAAGGAGAACAGAGACACATGAAGGTGGACAGATTACACGTACTAAACAGAACATAGACACATGAAGGTGGACAGACTACACATACTAAAGAGAACAGAGACACATGAAGGTGGACATTTACACTTACTAAAGAGAACAGAGACACATGAAGGTGGACATTTACACGTACTAAAGAGAACAGAGACACATGAAGGTGGACAGACTACACGTACTAAAGAGAACAGAGACACATGAAGGTGGACAGACTACACGTACTAAAGAGAACATAGACACATGAAGGTGGACAGACTACACGTACTAAAGAGAACAGAGACACATGAAGGTGGACATTTACACGTACTAAAGAGAACAGAGACACATGAAGGTGGACATTTACACGTACTAAAGAGAACAGAGACACATGAAGGTGGACAGACTACACGTAATGAAGAGAACAGAGACACATGAAGGTGGACAGACTACACGTACTAAAGAGAACAGAGACACATGAAGGTGGACAGACTACACGTAATGAAGAGAACAGAGACACATGAAGGTGGACAGACTACACGTACTAAAGAGAACAGAGACACATGAAGGTGGACAGACTACACGTACTAAAGAGAACAGAGACACATGAAGGTGGGCAGACTACACGTACTAAAGAGAACAGAGACACATGAAGGTGGACAGACTACACGTACTAAAGAGAACAGAGACACATGAAGGTGGGCAGACTACACGTACTAAAGAGAACAGAGACACATAAAGGTGGACAGACTACACGTACTAAAGAGAACAGAGACACATGAAGGTGGACAGACTACACGTACTAAAGAGAACAGAGACACATGAAGGTGGGCAGACTACACGTACTAAGGAGAACAGAGACACATGAAGGTGGACAGACTACACGTACTAAAGAGAACAGAGACACATAAAGGTGGGCAGACTACACGTACTAAAGAGAACAGAGACACATGAAGGTGGGCAGACTACACGTACTAAAGAGAACAGAGACACATGAAGGTGGGCAGACTACACGTACTAAAGAGAACAGAGACACATGAAGGTGGACAGACTACACGTAATAAAGAGAACAGAGACACATGAAGGTGGACAGACTACACGTACTAAAGAGAACAGAGACACATGAAGGTGGACAGACTACACGTACTAAAGAGAACAGAGACACATGAAGGTGGACAGACTACACATACTAAAGAGAACAGAGACATATGAAGATGGACAGACTACACGTACTAATGAGAACAGAGACACATGAAGGTGGACAGATTACACGTACTAAAGAGAACATAGACACATGTAGGTGGACAGACTACACGTACTAAAGAGAACAGAGACACATGAAGGTGGACATTTACACGTACTAAAGAGAACAGAGACACATGAAGGTGGACAGACTACACGTACTAAAGAGAACAGAGACACATGAAGGTGGACAGACTACACATACTAAAGAGAACAGAGACACATGAAGGTGGACAGATTACACGTACTAAAGAGAACATAGACACATGAAGGTGGACAGACTACACGTACTAAAGAGAACAGAGACACATGAAGGTGGACATTTACACGTACTAAAGAGAACAGAGACACATGAAGGTGGACATTTACACGTACTAAAGAGAACAGAGACACATGAAGGTGGACAGACTACACGTAATGAAGAGAACAGAGACACATGAAGATGGACAGACTACACGTACTAAAGAGAACAGAGACACATGAAGGTGGACAGACTACACGTAATGAAGAGAACAGAGACACATGAAGGTGGACAGACTACACGTACTAAAGAGAACAGAGACACATGAAGGTGGACAGACTACACGTACTAAAGAGAACATAGACACATGAAGGTGGGCAGACTACACGTACTAAAGAGAACAGAGACACATGAAGGTGGACAGACTACACGTAATAAAGAGAACAGAGACACATTAAGGTGGACAGACTACACGTACTAAAGAAAACAGAGACACATGAAGGTGGACAGACTACACGTACTAAGGAGAACATAGACACATCAAGGTGGGCAGACTACACGTACTAAGGAGAACAGAGACACATGAAGGTGGACAGACTACACGTACTAAAGACAACATAGACACATGAAGGTGGACAGACTACACGTACTAAAGAGAACAGAGACACATCAAGGTGGGCAGACTACACGTACTAAGGAGAACAGAGACACATGAAGGTGGGCAGACTACACGTACTAAGAACAGAGACACATGAAGTTGGGCAGACTACACGTACTAAGGAGAACAGAGACACATGAAGGTGGGCAGACTACACGTACTAAAGAGAACAGAGACACATGAAGGTGGACAGACTACACGTACTAAAGAGAACAGAGACACATGAAGGTGGACAGACTACACGTACTAAAGAGAACAGAGACACATGAAGGTGGGCAGACTACACGTACTAAGGAGAACAGAGACACACGAAGGTGGGCAGACTACACGTACTAAGGAGAACAGAGACACACGAAGGTGGGCAGACTACACGTACTAAGGAGAACAGAGACACATGAAGGTGGGCAGACTACACGTACTAAGGAGAACAGAGACACATGAAGGTGGGCAGACTACACGTACTAAAGAGAACAGAGACACATGAAGGTGGACAGACTACACGTACTAAAGAGAACAGAGACACATGAAGGTGGACAGACTACACGTACTAAAGAGAACAGAGACACATGAAGGTGGGCAGACTACACGTACTAAGGAGAACAGAGACACATGAAGGTGGGCAGACTACACGTACTAAGGAGAACAGAGACACATGAAGGTGGACAGACTACACGTACTAAAGACAACACAGACACATGAAGGTGGACAGACTACACATACTAAAGAGAACAGAGACACATGAAGATGGACAGACTACACGTACTAAGGAGAACAGAGACACATGAAGGTGGACAGACTACACGTAATAAAGAGAACACAGACACATGAAGGTGGACAGACTACACGTACTAAAGAGAACAGAGACACATAAAGGTGGACAGACTACACATACTAAAGAGAACAGAGACACATGAAGATGGACAGACTACACGTACTAAGGAGAACAGAGACACATGAAGGTGGACAGATTACACGTACTAAAGAGAACATAGACACATGAAGGTGGACAGACTACACATACTAAAGAGAACAGAGACACATAAAGGTGGACATTTACACGTACTAAAGAGAACAGAGACACATTAAGGTGGACAGACTACACGTACTAAAGAGAACAGAGACACATGAAGGTGGACAGACTACACGTACTAAAGAGAACATAGACACATGAAGGTGGACAGACTACACGTACTAAAGAGAACAGAGACACATGAAGGTGAACATTTACACGTACTAAAGAGAACAGAGACACATGAAGGTGGACATTTACACGTACTAAAGAGAACAGAGACACATGAAGGTGGACAGACTACACGTACTAAAGAGAACAGAGACACATGAAGGTGGACAGACTACACGTACTAAAGAGAACAGAGACACATGAAGGTGGGCAGACTACACGTACTAAAGAGAACAGAGACACATGAAGGTGGACAGACTACACGTACTAAAGAGAACAGAGACACATGAAGGTGGGCAGACTACACGTACTAAAGAGAACAGAGACACATGAATGTGGACAGACTACACGTACTAAAGAGAACAGAGACACATGAAGGTGGGCAGACTACACGTACTAAAGAGAACAGAGACACATGAAGGTAGAAAGACTACACGTACTAGAGAGAACAGAGACACATGAAGGTGGACAGACTACACGTACTAAAGAGAACAGAGACACATGAAGGTGGGCAGACTACACATACCAAAGAGAACAGAGACACATGAAGGTGGGCAGACTACACGTACTAAAGAGAACAGAGACACATGAAGGTGGACAGACTACACGTAATAAAGAGAACAGAGACACATGAAGGTGGACAGACTACACGTACTAAAGAGAACAGAGACACATGAAGGTGGACAGACTACACATACTAAAGAGAACAGAGACACATGAAGTGGACAGACTACACGTACTAAAGAGAACAGAGACACATGAAGGTGGACAGACTACACGTACTAAAGAGAACAGAGACACATGAAGGTGGGCAGACTACACGTACTAAAGAGAACAGAGACACATAAAGGTGGACAGACTACACGTAATAAAGAGAACAGAGACACATGAAGGTGGACAGACTACACGTACTAAAGAAAACAGAGACACATGAAGGTGGACAGACTACACGTACTAAGGAGAACATAGACACATCAAGGTGGACAGACTACACGTACTAAAGAGAACAGAGACACATGAAGGTGGACATTTACACGTACTAAAGAGAACAGAGACACATGAAGGTGGACAGACTACACGTACTAAAGAGAACAGAGACACATGAAGGTGGACAGACTACACGTACTAAAGAGAACAGAGACACATGAAGGTGGGCAGACTACACGTACTAAAGAGAACATAGACACATGAAGGTGGACAGACTACACGTACTAAAGAGAACAGAGACACATGAAGGTGGGCAGACTACACGTACTAAGGAGAACAGAGACACATGAAGGTGGGCAGACTACACGTACTAAGGAGAACAGAGACACATGAAGGTGGGCAGACTACACGTACTAAGGAGAACAGAGACACATGAAGGTGGGCAGACTACACGTACTAAAGAGAACAGAGACACATGAAGGTGGACAGACTACACGTACTAAAGAGAACAGAGACACATGAAGGTGGGCAGACTACACGTACTAAGGAGAACAGAGACACATGAAGGTGGGCAGACTACACGTACTAAGGAGAACAGAGACACATGAAGGTGGACAGACTACACGTACTAAAGACAACACAGACACATGAAGGTGGACAGACTACACATACTAAAGAGAACAGAGACACATGAAGATGGACAGACTACACGTACTAAGGAGAACAGAGACACATGAAGGTGGACAGACTACACGTAATAAAGAGAACACAGACACATGAAGGTGGACAGACTACACGTACTAAAGAGAACAGAGACACATGAAGGTGGACAGACTACACGTACTAAAGAGAACAGAGACACATGAAGGTGGGCAGACTACACGTACTAAGGAGAACAGAGACACACGAAGGTGGGCAGACTACACGTACTAAGGAGAACAGAGACACATGAAGGTGGGCAGACTACACGTACTAAGGAGAACAGAGACACACGAAGGTGGGCAGACTACACGTACTAAAGAGAACAGAGACACATGAAGGTGGACAGACTACACGTACTAAAGAGAACAGAGACACATGAAGGTGGACAGACTACACGTACTAAAGAGAACAGAGACACATGAAGGTGGGCAGACTACACGTACTAAGGAGAACAGAGACACATGAAGGTGGGCAGACTACACGTACTAAGGAGAACAGAGACACATGAAGGTGGACAGACTACACGTACTAAAGACAACACAGACACATGAAGGTGGACAGACTACATATACTAAAGAGAACAGAGACACATGAAGATGGACAGACTACACGTACTAAGGAGAACAGAGACACATGAAGGTGGACAGACTACACGTAATAAAGAGAACACAGACACATGAAGGTGGACAGACTACACGTACTAAAGAGAACAGAGACACATGAAGGTGGACAGACTACACATACTAAAGAGAACAGAGACACATGAAGATGGACAGACTACACGTACTAAGGAGAACAGAGACACATGAAGGTGGACAGATTACACGTACTAAAGAGAACATAGAAACATGAAGGTGGACAGACTACACATACTAAAGAGAACAGAGACACATGAAGGTGGACATTTACACGTACTAAAGAGAACAGAGACACATGAAGGTGGACATTTACACGTACTAAAGAGAACAGAGACACATGAAGGTGGACAGACTACACGTACTAAAGAGAACAGAGACACATGAAGGTGGACAGACTACACGTACTAAAGAGAACATAGACACATGAAGGTGGACAGACTACACGTACTAAAGAGAACAGAGACACATGAAGGTGGACATTTACACGTACTAAAGAGAACAGAGACACATGAAGGTGGACATTTACACGTACTAAAGAGAACAGAGACACATGAAGGTGGACAGACTACACGTACTAAAGAGAACAGAGACACATGAAGGTGGACAGACTACACGTACTAAAGAGAACAGAGACACATGAAGGTGGGCAGACTACACGTACTAAAGAGAACAGAGACACATGAAGGTGGACAGACTACACGTACTAAAGAGAACAGAGACACATGAAGGTGGGCAGACTACACGTACTAAAGAGAACAGAGACACATGAAGGTGGACAGACTACACGTACTAAAGAGAACAGAGACACATGAAGGTGGGCAGACTACACGTACTAAAGAGAACAGAGACACATGAAGGTAGAAAGACTACACGTACTAGAGAGAACAGAGACACATGAAGGTGGACAGACTACACGTACTAAAGAGAACAGAGACACATGAAGGTGGGCAGACTACACATACCAAAGAGAACAGAGACACATGAAGGTGGGCAGACTACACGTACTAAAGAGAACAGAGACACATGAAGGTGGACAGACTACACGTAATAAAGAGAACAGAGACACATGAAGGTGGACAGACTACACGTACTAAAGAGAACAGAGACACATGAAGGTGGACAGACTACACATACTAAAGAGAACAGAGACACATGAAGTGGACAGACTACACGTACTAAAGAGAACAGAGACACATGAAGGTGGACAGACTACACGTACTAAAGAGAACAGAGACACATGAAGGTGGGCAGACTACACGTACTAAAGAGAACAGAGACACATGAAGGTGGACAGACTACACGTAATAAAGAGAACAGAGACACATGAAGGTGGACAGACTACACGTACTAAAGAAAACAGAGACACATGAAGGTGGACAGACTACACGTACTAAGGAGAACATAGACACATCAAGGTGGGCAGACTACACGTACTAAGGAGAACAGAGACACATGAAGGTGGACAGACTACACGTACTAAAGACAACATAGACACATGAAGGTGGACAGACTACACGTACTAAAGAGAACAGAGACACATGAAGGTGGGCAGACTACACGTACTAAGGAGAACAGAGACACATGAAGGTGGGCAGACTACACGTACTAAGGAGAACAGAGACACATGAAGGTGGGCAGACTACACGTACTAAGGAGAACAGAGACACATGAAGGTGGGCAGACTATACGTACTAAAGAGAACAGAGACACATGAAGGTGGACAGACTACACGTACTAAAGAGAACAGAGACACATGAAGGTGGGCAGACTACACGTACTAAGGAGAACAGAGACACATGAAGGTGGGCAGACTACACGTACTAAGGAGAACAGAGACACATGAAGGTGGACAGACTACACGTACTAAAGACAACACAGACACATGAAGGTGGACAGACTACACATACTAAAGAGAACAGAGACACATGAAGATGGACAGACTACACGTACTAAGGAGAACAGAGACACATGAAGGTGGACAGACTACACGTAATAAAGAGAACACAGACACATGAAGGTGGACAGACTACACGTACTAAAGAGAACAGAGACACATGAAGGTGGACAGACTACACATACTAAAGAGAAGAGAGACACATGAAGATGGACAGACTACACGTACTAAGGAGAACAGAGACACATGAAGGTGGACAGACTACACATACTAAAGAGAACATAGACACATGAAGGTGGACAGACTACACATACTAAAGAGAACAGAGACACATGAAGGTGGACAGACTAATAATAATAATAATAATAAACTTTATTTATACACCATCAAATCCGGGACTAATGACCCCCGTTCACGGGTGTTTACAAATTGCCAATCATATAAGAAGCATAAAAACACTTTTAAGAGAACAAATAAGAAAATAAATTACACTACACATACTAAAGAGAACAGAGACACATGAAGGTGGACAGACTACACGTACTAAAGAGAACAGAGACACATGAAGGTGGGCAGACTACACGTACTAAAGAGAACAGAGACACATGAAGGTAGAAAGACTACACGTACTAAAGAGAACAGAGACACATGAAGGTGGACAGACTACACGTACTAAAGAGAACAGAGACACATGAAGGTGGACAGACTACACGTACTAAAGAAAACAGAGACACATGAAGGTAGAAAGACTACACGTACTAAAGAGAACAGAGACACATGAAGGTGGACAGACTACACGTACTAAAGAGAACAGAGACACATTAAGGTGGGCAGACTACACGTACTAAAGAGAACAGAGACACATGAAGGTGGACAGACTACACGTAATAAAGAGAACAGAGACACATGAAGGTGGACAGACTACACGTACTAAAGAGAACAGAGACACATGAAGGTGGACAGACTACACGTACTAAAGAGAACAGAGACACATGAAGTGGACAGACTACACGTACTAAAGAGAACAGAGACACATGAAGGTGGACAGACTACACGTACTAAAGAGAACAGAGACACATGAAGGTGGGCAGACTACACGTACTAAAGAGAACAGAGACAGATGAAGGTGGAAAGACTACACGTACTAAAGAGAACAGAGACACATGAAGGTGGACAGACTACACGTACTAAAGAGAATAGAGACACATGAAGGTGGGCAGACTACACGTACTAAAGAGAACAGAGACACATGAAGGTGGGCAGACTACACGTACTAAAGAGAACAGAGACACATGAAGGTGAGCAGACTACACGTACTAAAGAGAACAGAGACACATGAAGGTGGACAGACTACACGTACTAAAGAGAACAGAGACACATGAAGGTGGGCAGACTACACGTACTAAAGAGAACAGAGACACATGAAGGTGGGCAGACTACACGTAATAAAGAGAACAGAGACACATGAAGGTGGATAGACTACACGTACTAAAGAGAACAGAGACACACGAAGGTGGACAGACTACACATACTAAAGAGAACAGAGACACACGAAGGTTGACAGACTACACGTACTAAAGAGAACAGAGACACATAAAGGTGGACAGACTACACGTACTAAAGAGAACAGAGACACATGAAGGTGGACAGACTACACGTACTAAAGAGAACAGAGACACATGAAGGTGGACAGACTACACGTACTAAAGAGAACAGAGACACATAAAGGTGGACAGACTACACGTACTAAAGAGAACAGAGACACATAAAGGTGGACAGACTACACGTACTAAAGAGAACAGAGACACATGAAGGTGGACAGACTACACGTACTAAAGAGAACAGAGACACTTGAAGGCCTCAGGGAAAGAGGAGAACTCAGCAGAGTCAGAGTAACCAATAGAATTGACGGTTGTGCCAAGTCATCAAATAAGAGCAAACACTTTTCAGTGTATAGAAAGCATTTGAACCACTTCATAACTCTGAATACATTGGCACAAGTCATGCAATAAAATAAAATGAAATTGCAAGCGATAATGTTTTGTTGTGGTTTCAAATCTAGTATTAGTAAACTTTTCTTCAGGTACCATATTATTGTCAATATTAAGAACCCGCTTTCTAAAATCATAAACATTTTTGCACAATAGGGCGTCAAATGAGTCAATAGCATTATTTATAAACATATTACTTGCACTGTCCCATCGGTTGTATCCTAGGATCCGTCTATGCATATTGTTGTATGCGACTTTAAGTTTTAAATAAGTGCCTTTGTTGAAATGTACCCAAAGTTGGGAACAGTAAATTGAACAACAATATGCATGGAATAAATGAAGTTTAACACCGATGGAACAGTTGTGGAATTTTCGGATGATGCTGTTGGACCTGGCATAAAAGCTGCGCTAGTATCTTAGCATATATTCATCATCTTTCAAGTCATTGCAGATGTTCACCCCTAAATAGTTTGTCATTTCAACATATCCCAGTTTGTTTCTATGCAAGTAAATATCTGGATATTTGAGGTGAAAACAATGTGGTTTGAAAACCATGCATACTAACTTTATAGGATGATATATGTCATTGTCGAAGCCAAAGATGGCACAAATATTCAGCAGTGCCTGGAGTCCACTGGGGCTAGGTGCAATAACACATAAACCGTCTGCATAGAACATATGGTTTGTACTGGTGTTGTGTAGGTGACATCCTACTCGAGAGATTTTAAACATAATGCTTAAATCATCGACATATACATTAAATAAATATGGAGATAAAATACCATCTTTTCTAACACCATTTACGACATTCAAAAACTCAGAGGTCGTGGACCCCCATTTAATACAAAACATTTGGGTTTTGTACCAGTATAACAAAATTTTTACGAGTAGGATTGGCACACCACGACTGAGCAATGTTCTAAAGAGTGTCCAATGGTTAACTGAATCAAATGCTTTTGATGCATTTAAAAAGCGTGTATCCACAGGACTATTGTAGCTTCTATAATACTGAATAACATTTTTAACGCATATATACAGTGTACAATGATCAGAAGAATGGTCCTTCTTGAATCCAAACTGATTGTCTGTTGTATCAAGATAGGATTCCATAAGTTCAAGTAATACAATTTCAAATATTTTAGAAACAACCATGACGAGTGCTAAAGGTCTGTAGTTGTTAACATCACTAGTGTCGGCGGACTTGTTTTTCACCAAGGGTATAATAATAGTTTTCATAAAGTCATCAGGCAGATATCCATGTGAGAATATACTGGTGTAACAAATTTACAATAATATAGTGATGCGCCTGTCTGCATGTATAAAATGTTCTGCAGATAGCCCATCATTACCACATGCTTCACCAGACTTTAATTTGTCTATAGCATTCTGCACCATGCAAGGTGTAATGTGTCATTGCCGTTACACACATTCCCAGTATTGTGTATGCCCTCTTTCACATTTTTCATATTTACATCTAAAGTGACATTATTTAACAGTGATTCAAAATGTGTTTTCCACATGGCGAATATGGAACATGGGTTACTAGCACCATCGACTGTAGAAGCATTAGGTAAAACTTTCTTGTACGTTTTGGACACATTTTTCCAAAAAGAAGCTGTATCTTTAGTATGCATGGATTTAGCCATGACATCTGCTTGGGCCATTTCTTCTCTTTGTTGACACTGTTTGAGCAAATATTTAAAATGTAACCTAGTTCTTCGCATGGATTCACATATTGGACCATGCTTGGGTTTTCCCATATTACGCCACAGAATATAGGAATTTCTGGCTTCAGTGTGTGCCTCCTTTACATAATCGTTCCAGCCAGGTACAATATAATCTTGACACAATATTTGGTTGCATGTACCGATAGTTTCAAGACTGGATTCCTGAAGTGCAGTGCTTATATTATCAAATGTCACATATATTTGAACAATCAATGTTAATGCATGTAAATGATTCTGGGATTACTACTTTGTCCAGATGTACAGCACTACTCTTTCCATATTCTCGGATATTATAATCTGGTGCTTTAGACCATTTAAAAATAGGAAAAATGTTATCAGCACACTTTGCCGCCGAGACATGTCTTGACTTTCAGCAGTTACAAAAGTGGAGATAGCAAGTCCTACAGGGAGATGATCCTAACTAGGGCATATATCTAAATTATGTAGATCAGTGATCTTTGAGTGAACACTATGCGAACAAATAAAGTGATCTAACCACGACGTACAATTGTGTGCATCACTCACATAAGTATACGTATTGCAAGTTCGGCAACATTTGTCATAACCTGAGATAACCAGACTAACAGTGTCACACATATCAATTAGCTCCGTTTCAAAAGGAGTGTTTAAGGGGAGGTATGGCAGCTAGATAGGACACTTTTTAAAATGCATAATTAATATAATTTTTTGGCATCCAAGCTGTAGAAAAGCTATTACTGAATAAAAAATGTATGACATTTTTTTCTGCCAGACCCCCCGTTTCCATGGTAATAAACAAAATGGCCGCCAAATGGTGGTATTCATAGCACATCTAGAAAATTGCAACACTCTGGAAGTAAAAATGATATGGTAATCTAACTTAGCCTGTTGTATTCTCCTGGATATTCTTCACAATCCGTATAAAAAACATTTCAATTTTGTTTAATATTTATATTTTATTTTGAATTTTCAAAACCGATTTATTGAAAATGCAACTTTTTTTGACTTTTTTTTAGATAACTACAAAGGTAAAACACAAATCCAAAATGTTTTTTATACAGATTGTGCAGAATACTCAGGAGAACACAACAATCAAAACCAGATTATCATATAATTTTTACTTCCAGAGTGTTGCAAGTTTATATGGCCAAAAACGTGATTTTCTGTAAACGGCCGTCAAAGTTTACACAGTGATAATATGAATAATATTATTGTAAACAAGTAAAACATTCAATAAATTGTGTTTGTTTATCTCCCAGACATTAATTATGCACAATAAATAATATCTGAGATGAAATACACCCACAGAATTTATACAATTTAGCTTTTTTTTATAAATATAAAGGTCATTTGCATCATCATCTGATTTTCTGTAAACGTCCATCTGACACTGAAATGTCAAGATGTGAATAGTAATGGCTGTAAACAGCCAAAACAATTCAATTAAAGGTGTTTGTTTTCTCACAACATTAATTATGCATAACAAACAATGTTTATGATGAAATATATCCACATGATAATAATAAAATTTTATTTATATGCCAACAAATGAAATATATCCATATGATAATAATACAATTTTATTTATATGCCAACAAATCTGGGGCAACAGCAAGTTACAGGTTTTACTGAAAAGAACAGACGCCCATATATAAGTTGCACAGTTCTGAAAATATAAGTTAACAAAGCAATAACTTAGTCTTATATACCAAACAGTTAACATGTCAAGCCCAAGGGCAAGGCCTGTTAACAGGCCTGCTGTCATCACGCATCAGTACTAACTTTGTCCGGCTACAGGACGCACTATTTGGCAAAGCTGCAGTCTCTTTAACTATCGTACCGTCACTGGTGCCGATAGTAACATTAGCACAAGCCCCACACTCAGCCATGGCAACGGGCAGCGAAGTCGAAGTGACAGCTCTGACTGGCATTGCCGCGTCTTCGCCAGCGTTTCTGACACACGACGAAATTAACTTGCGTTTTCCCCACGCAGAAGCCGCCAATAACTGCCGCCTTTTCTTCACAAATGACATTCAGCCACAACGTCCCTTTCCGCAACTTTTCTCTATGCTAACTAACTCTAAACTATCTCTTATCAACATCGTCAGAGACAAAACTCACATCGCTCGAGAAAACCACCATATTTTATAAACAAAGGGAAGTAGCAACAAGTGGCATGCTGGGAGAGTTTTGCGCTCGCGCAACTTCGTAAACCAATCAGAGTGTTCGTAGACACGAGGCGCGTCACGGAACTTAGCGGATGACGACACGACGGTTACCGAATGCCAAATAAGGTCATTCTCGGCAAAATATAGCTTGCATAAATACCGATGTTGGCCGAATGCTTTCATAAGGGCGGGATTACCGACTACGGTGATTGACAGACGACATTTTGGCGGTTCCAAAAATATCAAACAAGATGGCGTAAGTCGAAGGAAGGACCGCGTTGTCATGGCGTAAACATTGACAACTTTCAGCGCATGGATATATCATTGTGATAAGGGTGGACTTTATACATGAATAAAAGTCGTTTAGAGGTATGTTGTTGGTCTAAAAGTGAAGTTTATTTATAGTAAACATACAAATCTACTATCTGGCGCTGGAAAATTAAATTGACATATTTTTTCAAAAAAGCATAAATTAGCACCCGTACCAGGCCTTAAAGCAGGAGTTTAATTGACTTAACTTTAAACCTGTTTATGACATACTTGTTGCACAAGTGAAGTTGACCATTTCGGGCAGCCATATAGTGACGTTTGCAGTCGGCTGCCCGCAATAGCGGGTTCAGGTATAAGCTTGCTTGCATTCAATATAACTCGTGTTTGGTCGCTATGTGGCACCACTTGTTCCATATTGAGCGCTATGGGAACTCCTCAGGCTTACATTCATGTCGAAGTTGTCATACTGTTCTATTGAAAATTCCTAAGTTATTTCGTTTTTTCTGCCGACCATCGATTATGACAACAGCTGTTTGCAGCAGCGCTGCTGATGACAATGTTTTGGAAAGTCTGATGGACAATTGTAGTGACAATTCGGGCTTAGACAAAAGCGTGTTTCGGAAGGCAATAATGTGTGTTTTCACTGACTTGTCACTGAAAATATCGACGAAGATTGTGACGATTCGACTCCTGAAATTGACAATATCTTCGATGTGTTTTCTAATGATGATGTCGACAATGCTGGTGACACTGAATCATCAGCAAATTTTGAATTATCCTTACTGTGGTAACCAAATTACACTATCTTATCCGCTGATCATTCTAGTTCAAGAATATACCAGGTGTTCCTATATGAAAACCTTAAAATAGCAACGGAAGTGAAATAGGTAATCAAACTACCAGGGAATGCCGACTGCAGTAGTGACACGGTGATAGACCTGAAATGGCTAAACTGCTTAGTTAAACCAGGATAACTCTGTATGAGAGCAACATAAGGGGTGATGTGCACACGCCAATGAGAAAGATATTCTGATGCATCCTATGTTAAACTTTCTTCAATGGAATTATCACAGTGTCTGTTACTAACAGACTGTCGCAGTGTAGATTGTGTTTTAAACTGACAAAACAAGTGACAAATTCTTACCTGATGGGCAGACAAACTGACTGTATGTGTACTCTATCTCTCTTCCTTCCGGCTGCAACATGCAGGTTTACATTAACAACGCTGATAGCAACACAGATGGCATATGAAGAAAGAAGACATTGACTTATCAAGAGACCATGACTTTATGCCAGCCAATGTTGGAGTTTCAAAATCCAGAAGATTCAGGATTTTTTGGTGAGTTTTAACAGTTCAGTGTTCTGTTGGTTTGAACTCCAATAGATGGGCGGAGGGTGGTGTTGGAGATTTTAATGAGTCATACTGACTCAGATTGAACTTTGGAAAATGAGGGGGGCTGCTGTTGGTGATCAAAAGTGAAAATCTGGTAGACTTTCTCGACAATCCAGGAAGGAGGAGGCTCACAACAAATCTTGAGACTCCTGAACAATGTGGGAGTGTTGGCAGGTATACAACTGTCCAACCAGCCCCTGCCAGGTGCTCCATATATTACATTTTCATAAACATACAATATCAATACAAATAAATTTTGTATGTTTTAGTTATCTTTCTGCAATTACATTTTTCATTTCCCTCATTGTGTAATAACTTCACTTGAAATCTAGCCATTACAGTATCCACCATCTACTACCTCATTTGTGTGAATCAATGAAATCATAAAAAACTACACATTAATTTTCAACTAGTCAACTTTAAAAAATACAAAACATTCCTAGAGGGAAATTCTATTTTATACTGTCACCTCTGATAGATACATGTATATAAGAATGTATATAACAGTGTACATAACAATGTACATAATAATGTATATAACAATGCATATAAAAATGTACATAACAATGTACATAACAACACAAAATGTACATAACAACGTACATAACAACGTACATAGCAATGTATATAACAATGTACATAACAATGTACATAACAATGTATATAAAAATGTACATAACAATGTACATAAAAACGTACATAACAACATACATAACAATGTATATAACAATGTACATAACAATGTACATAAAAATGTACATAACAATGTATATAACAATGCATATAACAATGTACATAACAATGTACATAACAATGTATATAACAATGTAGAAGTCTGTACTGATGAGAACAGTCTACAATATAACAATGCCAGTATAATCAGAAACAGGTGGAATGTGACATGTCAGTGGATGTGACAGTAAATGACACGACCTACCTCCACCAGTAGGACTCGGGTGACAACGTCACGACCCTTGGCCTTTGACACCATGTCCACTCCATTCCCACACACACCCTCTCTCGTCACAGACTTGGCCTGGAAATAAACAAAGCCATTTAAAGGTGCTTCCTCAATTCAACTGATTTGCTCGTCTCATTTCAAGTTAATTTTACACAAAAGCAAACCAACATTGCTAGCCTGTTTGTCAACTTTTGTATCAGTTTTTTGGTAAAATCATCAGACAAAGTGTTAATTTATTTCAATCCTGCCCAGGAATAATTCAAGTGCTTTTTCAAAATTGGAACCTCATGCGTGATATGATTCTTGTCACAGATTTGGCCTGGAAATAAACAAGGCAATTCAAACTGGTTGTTGTTTGGGCATTGTATTGGCTGTTGCCAAAACACTTGTTCTGATAATGGAGTATGTATTAAAGCTTTATTTCATGAAGGTGACCATGTTACGTTTAAAGCGTGTGTTTCAATGGGTCACCATCAATACGCGGACCAGACACCAGTGCTACACAAGACCACATTATTATAATAGTATTAACTAGCTGAGTTATACAGCGTTGCACGGAGAAAAAAGGTAGTCGTGTGTTTTCTAATCTTAGCTACACTATAAAACAAATGATATGACTGAATTGTAATTATTACCTTAAGTATATATCTAATGTCATCAATAGTAATACCTAAAATGATGGGTCGAGTCCGGGTATCGAACTCGGTGGCCCAGACATGCAAAGTGAGCACTTAATCGATAGGACTAATCTGTCACACTCTTTAGATCGTGTTTGTTCGAACATAAACATGTACGTACGTCTTATCCTGAATTACCAATATATTTGACAAATGTAGTTTTCTTGGCTGAATTATAACTGAGTACAATAACCTGATGCTATGTGTAGCTCTTGGGTGACAACTGGACGCCCTCTTTTGTATTTCACATGTAGCAAACATGTCAAATGTAAAAGAAGGTGCCACTCATACTGCTGTTTTGAAATTGCTGCAGCAAGAAATCAACTTACTTAGGAGCATTTGTTGAAACATATACAACGTTTCAACTCCTCTACAGTGGATCTTGATCACGCACCGACGTCATGTGACGCGGCTCAGATTCTGGTGGAATAATCTGGTTGTAGATGGTGGGCAGGTGGTATCCCTGCTCTCGGTTCATTGCGGGGCCAAGTTATCCATGTTGTTATCCATGGATACAAGATCCGCTGTAGACGGGTCGAAGCGTCGCATATGGTTCAACAATTGCTCCAAAGTTTATTTCTTTAAGACTAACGGAATCTTTGAGCCATTAACAATAACTTTCATAAAAACATGCTGCAGTTGAAGGAAATGAATGAGTATGGAGATCGAGAGACGTCTTACCTTCACAGTGAGGTCGACCTCTCCCAGCACCCTCACAGAGATGGTGTACCTGTGGGTCTTGGCCTCATTCCCACACACACACAGGTGTGTCTCCCGCAGTCCTACCACCTCCAGGCCCTTGGCCTTCTTCATCACCAGTTGCACCTGGTCACCAGACAATGCAGTAGAATACATTTAATTCAGGTAAATCATCTAGATTGGTATATTGGCACTAGATTGGTATCGGTAAGACAGCCACCTCAGTAATACAGCCACCTCGCATTTAAGGTCACTCTAGGTTACCAGGTAGTCCCAAATTATTTCTTTAACAGAAAAGTATAGGAAATTAGTCCTGCTAATACGGTTACCCCACTATACAGGTCAATTTGGCTCAGTTCCGAGGTTGGCCTTAATAGTGAGGTTCCAATGTACATTTACTTCAGGTAAAACCCCTTGATTGGTACATACAAATAGGTATCAAAAATACATAAGTGGGATTAAGTAAAAACTAAATATGTAAAAAATAAGTAATGCATTTTAACAGTTAAGAGATAAATAAGTTATCAACATTATAATTAGATATGTGAAATTATAATAAAATATGTAAAAAATGGGTTAAGTGGCCCTGATTTGGACTAATACGTCTATATGTGACCCCGGCTGACCAAATGAGTGATAAGTCGGAAAAATTGTAACATTGTTTTCTTACATCCTTGTAAAGGTTTGGTAGGGTGCTTTACACGGTTTCAAAAATATGACTGCTACAAAAATTGGCAAAGTTATGGAGCGTTGAACATGGTAGGGATCAAAAAGTGAAAATGAAGAAAACGGCTGTTGAAGTTTTACATTATATATGCAAATGGATTGCATGGAAATATTACATGTACAACATTAAAATGTGGCACACAGTATGTAATATGTATGTTATGTAGCAATGATACACTGGAAGTACAAATGTGCTGCTACGAAGACTTATCAAGTTATGCCAGATTATGTCTTCATGTGTAAAACTAAGAGGACAGATTATTTGAGAACAAAAGGTAGACTCACTGTTTGACAGAGTTTAAAACCTACAGGCAACTGTCCAGTTTAACAGGGTCTAGTGGTTTAATGCTGTCTGTTGACACAAGCTACTGCCAGTAACTAATTACACATTAGTCATAGTTTCCATCAAACAATAGCAGGCAGAGAATCTTAGCTTGACAGCTGGGTGTAATACACAACCAGATCCACTGAGTGACAGTGTCCAGAGTGAGGCCTAAGCAGTGTCCTCATGGCTGAATAGATCAATTAAACCTGCCAAGTGGGTGACATTCTGCACAAGTGTTCATTAATCCTTAGTGATTGTTCAGAACACCAGACTGACCACATACTTTAAAACAAAGCGAATGTAATAGGTGAAGAACTGGCAGTGTTCAAATAGGGGTATTGGTTGAATTGTATTTGTCTCGACGCAAAAGGCTTTATTGTGCCTTCATCAATTTAAGAAAGCATTTGATTTAGTAGACCAGTCCTAACGGTGGTCTAAGATAATTTCATTCGGTATTAATGGTATTGTCTTGAAAGTTGTATACAACACATACAAAAATGATAAATCATGTATAAATCAGGGCCAGGCTGTGTCAGCCTTCTTCTCATGTGATGTATAGCAAGTATGGCAAGGAGAAAACTTGTGTCCTTTGTTATTTGCTATTTACCTGAATCATTTTGAACACTGTTAGTCACAATTATAACGGACTTGACATGGCAGTTGGTTAAATTTATAACAACCTTAGTGATGATGATGTAGAAAATGTATGTTCTACTATATGCTGATGACACTAGAATGATTCAATCAAATACAGATTTCTTGCTTGTGTATAGCGGAACTATGTCAACTCTTCTAATGGTTGACATCTGGTTGTTTCATTTCAACTATATTGTGAATCTGTAATTATTAGTATATATTGATACAATTGATTTACACAGTACCATGTCTACACAAGGCATGACAAGTGTAAACAGAACAGTAGAATGCATTTGATATCAATAAAGTGTGGGATATTTCACTCTATAGTTGTCCAGAATATAAATTTTCTATGTTTGTCACCTACAGGTTTCTACAGACAATACATCTTTAACCAATAGACACCACAGTCACACCATTTTATAATAATTAAATGAACATCAAAATAAACACAACTTTCAATTATAGAAAATCAATAGTTTTGAAGATAAAAAAGTGTTAGGCAACTGTTCAGTCTAACAGGGGTCAAATGTTTCTACTCTGCCTGGGAGCTGTGACCAATTAAAGATTAGTCAAGGTCTCAATGGAATAGTAGCACGAGGCTGCAGAGATTAATCTTGGTGTTGACTTTGTGGCACAATAAACAAAATCTACTGTTGGGGGTGTCTACTCTGCCTGGGCGCTGTGACCAATTAAAGATTAGTCAAGGTCTCAATGGAACAGTAGCACGAGGCTGCAGAGATTAGTCTAGGTGTTGACTTTGTGGCACAATAAACAAAATCTACTGTTGGGGGTGGTCTCAAGGGCCCTTCTCAAAACCACATCACTAGATAATATAAAACTTTTGCACTTTGGAGGCCCCTTGGGTGCCCTTAGAATGATTAAATGTTGTATATAGTGGCAGCACCCTAAGATACATCTATGCAAAATTAGAAAACATGTTGCTGAACAGTTTTTGAAAAAATAGACCAAATGTTAGATTTTTACCAGTTCTGGGGTCCTTGGAGGCCCTAGGGGGCCCTTAAAATGATTCGATCAAATACAGATTTCTTGTGCATAGTGGCAGTGCCCTAAGATATGCCTACGCAACATTAGAGAAAAAGTTGCTGAACGGTTTCTGAGATACGGCAGCTAACGGCGGACGCAGAGTGATGGCAATAGTACCTTGGACCTTTGGCCAAAGGACTAAAAAGGATATAAAGTCACCAGTTTAGTCAACATGGGCCCATCGGCAAGATCTATACACCTGTTAATGCATTAGATTTTAATGTTGGGAGTTGGTTCGATTTTCATAATCGATCATTGAACCATTTATTATAACATTTGAAACAAATGTGCCATTTTTACAACACCTGAACAAATGTTATGCAAGATGTTCATGATGTAAATATGTAACAGTTTTTTCATCGACTGGCTACAAACACTTTTTATCAAAGTTATTAGTGAGTTAAATACTTTTTATTAAATCTTAATAATAACTAAGATTATTAACCCTCTCGTGGTCAGAACACCCGAATCAACCCGAGTATGCCTCACGGCCAGAACGCCCGAATCAACCCGAATACAGGGGCACATTTAAACTGGTACCGCGAAACAGTGTCATCCAATAACGGCAATTTATTTCGGCAGTTAGCATATAATAATATTGAAGTTTCACTGGGAAGCATCAAAAGTGAAATATGATGGCGTTTTCCGTGACTAAATAGCACCAACCACCACGCGTTTTGTAGTCGAACGCAGCGACACACAATTTCCGGTCCCTCTTTTACGCCACGCAGTGAATATTTTAATGGTGATTTTCAGCCAATGAGATTAAAGTTTAACATTTGCTGCGGGCATAAACATGGAAGCACCCAGGAATTATTCCAAAACACGCATCCGCAGGCGATTTCTACGATTAAATGCTAACTTTTGAGCGGTCTATTTTGTTGTAAAGAAGTATTAATGCGCCGCGCAACGAAGCGGGTGGTGTTTTTTAGCTTTGTTGTAATTCTCGACATTGTCATTATGTCGAACTCCAGTAATTCGGACTTTGATGGAATTTTCGAATCGAGTTTATAACGAACGCTGCCATCGAAGGGGAATGTTTTGTACTATGATTACGCATTTTAAATATAACACCAACTTAATAGTTCAGACGGGATGACGGCTATGATCACAAAGAATGCCATTTTGTATAAAATCTTGAAAATACATGCACTCTGAAAAACTGAAATTATTTCAGTTTTATTTACCATAGACATTTAATTAGTTTTCCATTCTGTAGCATAGTAATTTATGAACATTTCATACGCAGCATGTAACCACTAATTATTAATGAAAAATATTTAAAAAAATGAATTGTTGAAAATTATTTAAGTATTTTATTTTTGTCAAACTTTAGCAATTCATATTTGGGTCATAAATTGACATATATGTCACATACTTGGCTAGTTACACCAGGAATTAGTTCTTCAAATGTAGTGAAAATTTTACTTGAGTCGGGTCAAAAATTATTTATTTATTTGCATTCATACAACCCGAGTATATCACATGATTCACTCACAGCACATTCTCTCGATTTAATAGGGTTCAATAACAGGCACATATTTGCATTAATCTGGCCTTGAGGGTTAAACAACAAAAACATGCTTTACAAAAACTTGCCATTGTTTACAACCACTGTGCACATATCACAAACCACGTATCATCAAAAGGCATTTATTTATCATGTGGTCTATACAAGAGTAAACATATTATTTAAAACAGTTAATGATCTCTCTAACATAGGCGATATTTCAATGTGATAAGTTTCGTACATGAGGCGGATTTAACTAAGTTGACCACACGGGTAACTGACTAAATTTAAACATAATGTTTCTGAAATAAAAAATATATAAAATTATAAATATTTTATTAAAAAATTTAAAATTAAAAAACGTACCGCCATGCAGCCAGGCAGGTAGCTGAAGACAGTGACAGGAATGACGACCTTCTCTCCCCGCACGATGGAGTAGGGCAGGGTGAAGGAGAGGAAGAAGGGTTGGAAGGCCTTGAGGGTGGCGGGGGGTGACACCCCCAGACCAGAGGCGGGGTTCATACAGAACATGCTCCCAATCCACTCGGTGATGGTGTGGGGCACTTCCCGCTTCACGACCTTCGAGCCTCTTGATCTGAAAATACATCATTATTAGGGATAAAATAAGGTAAGTTCTTATATATGGATATAGCATTATCTTTAAGATCTGTACAATCACCTACCCAGCCCTTTCATCCAAACAACATGCATATTTACACTGAATGCTCACCCCGGCGAGACAGCACAGACAACTTTGGTTGTCTATTTCAAAGTTGCTATCTGTTCCCAGAGTTCAAACAAAGGCTGGAACTTGAGCTTTTTCAGTTGCCGCGCCGACTATATGGAATTCGCTTCCCGTCAGTGGTAAATCAGCAGAAAATATTGTTACATTTCTCCACATGAAAACCTATCTTTTTAATATCACCTATCCTCCCTAGCTTCTTGGCACATCCATCCATTTGTTGACGACTTTCGCCTAGCACACGAGTACGAGAATGCTTAATCCTTTGGTTTTATTGCACCACTGAGCTCAGATTGTCTGAGGAGACTGGCGCTGAAGAAGTAATTTATTTATTATTATTAGTGCAGCAGCCAGTCGTTAGGACGGCTCAAAGCCCTTTACACTTTACTCCCTGGCAGACCTGTTCACTCGAATACCACCTCAACTTTTCTGGGAAGCATCCAGCCACGCTGCAATTAATGCGAGAGTGAATGAACATGCCCAAAGTTCAACACGGTAGCACAGGATTTGAACCTGTGTTCTCTCAGTCGACAGTCTGAAGCTCTAGCCACTGCATCACTGCGCTCCTCCACACATTGGGGAGGGTGCTGAAGCTGACACACATTGGGGAGGGTGCTGAAGCTGACACACATTAGGGTGGGTGCTGAAGCTGTCACACATTGGGGAGGGTGCTGAAGCTGTCACACAATGGGGAGGGTGCTGAAACTGTCACACATTGGGGAGGGTGCTGAAGCTGTCACACATTGGGGAGGGTGCTGAAGCTGACACACATTAGGGTGGGTGCTGAAGCTGACACACATTAGGGTGGGTGCTGAAGCTGACACACATTGGGGAGGGTGCTGAAGCTGTCACACATTGGGGAGGGTGCTGAAGCTGTCACACATTGGGGAGGGTGCTGAAGCTGTCACACATTGGGGAGGGTGCTGAAGCTGTCACACATTGGGGAGGGTGCTGAAGCTGACACACATTGGGGAGGGTGCTGAAGCTTACACACATTAGGGTGGGTGCTGAAGCTGTCACACATTGGGGAGGGTGCTGAAGCTGTCACACAATGGGGAGGGTGCTGAAACTGTCACACATTGGGGAGGGTGCTGAAGCTGTCACACATTGGGGAGGGTGCTGAAGCTGACACTCATTAGGGTGGGTGCTGAAGCTGACACACATTAGGGTGGGTGCTGAAGCTGACACACATTGGGGAGGGTGCTGAAGCTGTCACACATTGGGGAGGGTGCTGAAGCTGTCACACATTGGGGAGGGTGCTGAAGCTGTCACACATTGGGGAGGGTGCTGAAGCTGACACGCATTGGGGAGGGTGCTGAAGCTGACACACATTGGGGAGGGTGCTGAAGCTGACACACATTGGGGTGGGTGCTGAAGCTGTCACACATTGGGGAGGGTGCTGAAGCTGACACACATTGGGGAGGGTGCTGAAGCTGTCACACATTGGGGAGGGTGCTGAAGCTGACACACATTGGGGTGGGTGCTGAAGCTGACACACATTGGGGTGGGTGCTGAAGCTGTCACACATTGGGGAGGGTGCTGAAGCTGTCACACATTGGGGAGGGTGCTGAAGCTGTCACACATTGGGGAGGGTGCTGAAGCTGTCACACATTGGGGAGGGTGCTGAAGCTGACACACATTGGGGTGGGTGCTGAAGCTGTCACACATTGGGGTGGGTGCTGAAGCTGTCACACATTGGGGTGGGTGCTGAAGCTGTCACACATTGGGGAGGGTGCTGAAGCTGTCACACATTGGGGTGGGTGCTGAAGCTGACACACATTGGGGAGGGTGCTGAAGCTGTCACACATTGGGGTGGGTGCTGAAGCTGTCACACATTGGGGTGGGTGCTGAAGCTGTCACACATTAGGGTGAGTGCTGAAGCTGTCACACATTGGGGAGGGTGCTGAAGCTGTCACACATTAGGGTGGGTGCTGAAGCTGTCACACATTGGGGTGGGTGCTGAAGCTGACACACATTGGGGAGGGTGCTGAAGCTGTCACACATTGGGGAGGGTGCTGAAGCTGTCACTCATTGGGGAGGGTGCTGAAGCTGTCACACATTGGGGAGGGTGCTGAAGCTGTCACACATTGGGGTGGGTGCTGAAGCTGTCACACATTAGGGTGGGTGCTGAAGCTGTCACACATTGGGGAGGGTGCTGAAGCTGTCACACATTAGGGTGGGTGCTGAAGCTGTCACACATTGGGGTGGGTGCTGAAGCTGACACACATTGGGGAGGGTGCTGAAGCTGTCACACATTGGGGTGGGTGCTGAAGCTGTCACACATTGGGGAGGGTGCTGAAGCTGACACACATTAAGGTGGGTGCTGAAGCTGTCACACATTGGGGAGGGTGCTGAAGCTGTCACACATTGGGGAGGGTGCTGAAGCTGTCACACATTGGGGAGGGTGCTGAAGCTGACACACATTGGGGAGGGTGCTGAAGCTGTCACACATTGGGGAGGGTGCTGAAGCTGTCACACATTGGGGAGGGTGCTGAAGCTGTCACACATTGGGGAGGGTGCTGAAGCTGTCACACATTGGGGAGGGTGCTGAAGCTGTCACACATTGGGGAGGGTGCTGAAGCTGTCACACATTGGGGAGGGTGCTGAAGCTGTCACACATTGGGGAGGGTGCTGAAGCTGACACACATTCAATTCAACTAATGTATCCGCTATGTCGTCGTTTGCCTGTCATAATCAAAAGTTTGCACGTGACTTTCGTCAAGCTTTGCCTTTGCCAACAGTGTTAATAATGCCTGTATATGCGAATTAAATTACTATTGCTGCAAGACATCTAATAAATCAAAACGTCCCACATACAGTTGTCATATTAAAAACTTAGCCTTCTGTTTTTGTCATAAAGAAACACTTTTGGGATAATAATTTCAAAAAAATATATAAAAGAGCCCACCACGTGTTTGGCATCCATTTTTTGATGGCTTGATAATTTTTGCTAGGCAACAGGTGATGTGAGGGATAAGTCAACTCTTTATTTCCAATTGAACAAATTAGATGTATATATGTACAAACTTTACCCCAACATCAATATAACATGTGCATAATATTATTTGCGACGGCAAAACCATTACATTACGCTGTCATCGACATCATCTAGACTCTAGTCTACTCTTTTCTAGTATATAAGCCTATCCCTGTATTATAGCCTGTAAATGATAGACGGGGGGTAGCGACGGCAAAACCATTACGTTACACTGTCAACGACATTGCCTAGACACTAGTGACTGTATGATAGGCTGTAAATGATAGACTAAACTCCTCAATAAATACACTAACATAGTCTTAGTACAGTCAGTTGGCCTAACACTACAAGTACAACACATACTAAATTTTTGCATTACACTTTTCTTTTTGGTTGGCGGTGGCGTCGTTTTGCTGTCAGCCATCATTTTGTGCCGCGTGACTTCGTTTTTTTTTTTGATCGCAGAAATGCGAATTTGTCATAACGCTGTTTCCTATTGGTTAGATTACGACCAGACTCAGCGAATAAAAAACCATGTCACAACATGCTGCATACATATACTGACACCTGTTGAATATAGTGGAAGCTAAATTTGAGTGATTGGCGAACATGGTGACAGTCCGTAATATTTTCATCCGTCATCGTAATACCGTAATTTGAGGTGACTTTCCATAATGATTCCGGACAATCCGGAATGGTAGGCAGGTCTGCTAGAGCCACTTTTTGTTTTCACCAAATACGGATTTTTCATCTGTTGCGAAAGACCACTTATCATGAGCCGAGGAATGGTACATCTGATAAACCAAAATACACACTGGTAGATTGACAGTATTAATAATTTACTGGTTTGTAAACTATCGAACTTACCCAACATCAATCAAATCCCATAGCCACGTTTCAGGAAAGTAGTTCCGGATTTCGACAGCGGGTTCAAAGAGTACACCAGATTTTTCTACTAAGACTGTGTTTTCCTCCTTCACTTCCATAGATGCAACTATGTAGGAATAGACAAAAATATGACGGAATCATAGATTTATCACCAATAAATTAGCAAGCCTTTTTAATATGATTTGCTGCAGTAAATACTATTAGGCATGATTGGATATGGGGACGGTTTTTTAACAAGTGGTTCTCTGTATCTTGCAATGTTTAACCTTGTAACATTAATATGTACAGATGAATTTGTTTAATAGTTGAATTATTGTTTAGTTATTACTTCAGTTTACAGATAATAACAACATTAAAAAATAAAGTAGCAAATCATAACTACTGAGTTCCCATCAATACTCACGACTAAAAAAATCCACATTTATGATCTAACAAGAACAAGGTTTGAATAAATGTTGAAAATAAACTGTAACTATATGTTTGAGAATTTCACATGCTGGTTATGACATTATGAAGCTCATTTCACTTCTATTTGTTTAAGGTCAGTTGTTTTACTTAATCATGCATTGTCTAAAGCCTCAAGTTCACCAACACTTAGATATAAGAGATTGCTTAAAAAGAACAGAAAATAAGACGAAGGGACAGTGTCCACAGAGATGTACAAAGGGCAGCCGAACACGGGATACAGAAGAACAGTACAGTTTGAGAAGTATCTCGTTACCATAGTTAAGATCACGCAAACTGTTTATAATGTCATGTGTGACCTTTTTTGTATGGATGTAATTTTCTGGAAATATTTGTTGTTTTTAAGATATGAGGAATACACTGACGTAGGCTGGACATGTGGGGAGAATGGGAGGAGAAAGGCTGGCAAAGAAAGCAGATGTCCAGAGAATGGAGGTAAAAGGAGGCGAGGAAGACCCAGAGTGTGATGGGAGGACTGTGTAAAGAGAGACTTGGACGGATTGGGAGAGGAGTGGAGAATGAGATCAAAAGAGAGAGGTGAATGAAGACAGTTGGTGGAGAGAGCAGTGCAAGATAACTAAGAGAAATGGAGAAAAAAAGATAACTGAAATCATGGAAAGGAATCGAGGCCAGCCTCACCCCTGACGACAGGGAATCAAAAGGAGAATAACAATAACACTAAATTAAAATTTGATGCAGTAACCGACAGAGAGACAGACAGTGATATTTATTGTTTAGATGCTTAACACACCGCATGTTCTACTTAACACACCGCATGTTCTACTTAACACACCACATGTTCTACTTAACACACCGCATGTTCTACTTACAAACAACACGAGGGGGAATACCATCAGGTCCACCACCTGAAATTGTAATGTAGGAAACTATCATGTAAACATTAGGAACATAACACACTTTTACTTACTGTTTTCAACAATTGGTGGTGCAGGTACCCGACCCGATGCCGAAATTGTACGTAAGCAATCGTCATATGACCTGCTTTCAAGGTCAACCATACTTTTCAAACCCTGGCTACCTTTTTTATCTTACAGACTATAACATATTAATATGCTAATTTTGGAGCTATATGAGTCTATCTCCTCTCAGGCACTGATGGTCACTCGCCTTTCTCTGTGTTCACTCCCTTCCGTGGACCACTGGCCCCTGATCTAGCAACTGGTGACATATGTAACAAAACAAAGGTAGTTATTTGGGTTGCTTTTCCTCAACTTGCTGTGTTAATTAATCTCTTTGAACGGATGCAAATTCATGAACAATCAATACAGATTCAAGATGGCTGCGTAACACACGTCGCCGAACCAATTACTCTACTGGATCTGTTGTGTTCCAATGGTAAGGATAGTCACACAAATACCAACAAAAGGCTGTTTGGAGTCCAGAGGGTTACTTTTGTTTATTCACAGATCATTTTGGAGGGGAAACAATGTCACCGACACGCACGCAGCCATTAACATGAAGTTATGACAAAACTGTAATAAACATGTTCTAATCACACAGGAAAGACTTCTAAAAATTCACTTTATATAGATTTGTAGACCCCCAAGGCTGGCTACTTACCCAGCATGTCTCTGGCCATAATTTTCCGGTACATGATTTGGTGACCCTCGCAAGGTCGCGTCTCCAAGGTCAAATCTGACATCACCATTACGCCTACCTCCTGTAATAATGTTACAATGACACGTTGTACATGCTGTCACGTGACACACCCAAGTTGTACACACAATATTAAAACAAAGGTGATATGATCTAAGCAACTCATAGCCTCATTAACTAGGACACACGGCAGCCGCCGGTGACATATCGGGCTTTTGTGTCTTTGGCAGATCACTCAGATGCACATGTGACAGAACAGCAACAAGATTACGAAGTGTACTGTTCATGGCTCCAAGATTCCATTAGACAACAAGAAATATACTTATTTAGGAACAATTGTTGAAACATATGCGACATTTCAACCCATCTACATCAGACCATGTGACATCAGTGCGTGAACGAGATCCGCTGTAGATGGGTCGAAGTGTCGCATGTTTCAACAAATACTCCAAAGTAAGTCTATTTCTTGCTGTCTAGAGGGAAGATTGTGTTTGTTTTCATATACTGAAAATGTGCAAGAAACAAAAAGAAACTATTTTATTATTCTCACATTGTTGTGTTATTATAACTCAATCTGTCCTGTAGATTGTAAATAAATACTGTTTTGAAAGGGGGAAACATTTCATGAGTATTAAACTTCTACTTGCTCCTTTTCCACAATCAAAGTGAATGCAATCTAAAAATCATGTAGTTATTATGTTATTGTGGAAATAAAATCTATTGTATTATAAATAAAATAAGCCATTTCTTTAAAATGTTCCCAAAGCTTTGATTCCCCATGACAACTGCTCAGACAAGTGACAATTCTGGTAGACAAGTAAGTTTTAAAATTGACTTGTCTTATTTCTATCACTGCAGGATATACTCACCTTGAAAGCCATCATGGAGTCACCAAAACGTGAGAATCCACCACCAGGGAAGAAGATACTTCGTTTGCGGATGTGGGGTCTTTGTGCGGGGGCCATGTCTAAGTGACGCTCCACCTCTACAAAAATAATGCAATGCAAATTCACAAATGTACCTTCTGTATCAATGCAAATTCACAAATGTACCTTCTGTATATTAATATGCTAACTTTGTGAGCAGTCTGGCAGCATCTCCTTCCCAGTGCAGAGACCTACCCACCTCTGTCTGTGTCCATTCACTTCCTTCAGCCATTGGGCTATGATATATCAGTTGGCGATGTATTTCAAGGAAGAAAATTAGAGTTATTTATATGTGTGTTTGCTGCTCATCCAATATGCTTTTTACCAATTGTAGAAAAATGGAAGCAGCGAAGTCAAAAAAATAAAGGTAAGTTCTTCTATAGCGCAGTATCCAGCACTGCTTTACACTTTACTCCCCGGCAGATCTGTTCAACTGAACAGCATCTCGACTTCTTTGGGAAGCTTTCAACCATGCTGCAATTAATGCAAAGATTATTCATAAACAAATATCCTCTACTATCAATAGCCAGGTACTCATTCGTACAGCTGAGTGAACTGCAGCAACATAGAGTGAACGAACATGCCCAAGGTTTGACACGGCAGCACATGTTTTGAACCTAGGTTCTCTCGTGTGTAGTGGCATAAAAATGCCGACATCGTTGTTGTGTCGATTGTCAACATCTGACAAAGATTCTTCACTATCAAATAATCTGTCCAAAACATAGTTTTAAATCGCTAGTTGAAGTAATGCCATCCACCATTGTGGCCACTGCACATTTTGATAATCCATCATTAAAAACTGCGAAAATCTCCGTAAACTATTATTGAGCGATAATAAACAGTGACCACTGCTGAAAAGTTCATTTATTCGCCTTGACAACTGTACACAACAAGTGGCTCCATGTAATGGATAATTATGAGTAAAAACGATTTGAATAGCAGGCATCGTTAATGCTGAATAAACGGCCTGTCGTACTGAAGCATCACAGACAGTGCGGCCGGAAATCCGGCCTGTCGTACTGAAATGGTTAATGTTGTCTGTTGACACAAGCCTCTGCCAGTGACCAATGACAGATTAGTCACAGTTACTATGAAACAATAGCAGGCAGAGAATCTTATCTCCATAGTGGGGTGGGGGGTGGGGTGGGTGTAGACCAAATCAATTGGCACCCTGCCATCCTAGTCCAGGCAGAAACAGACAAAATGTGAACATTTAGCTTTTTTTAGAGGCAATGAGGTGCTCTTAGAATGATTCAATCAAATACACATTTCTTGTGTATAGTGACAGTACTCTAAGAGACGTCTGTGCAAAATTAGAGAAAAAGTTATTGAAAAGTTTTTGAAATAACAGAAAAGACAACCTCTGATCCATGAAAGACACAGACTCTGCATGTGACAGATGTTATAGGAAAAGGGATTAGTTGTGTGACGGGGTGTAGCCAGCCAATTATAAATAGAGCTGCTGGGCTGTTCTCCTGCAGTAGACAATTTAGTTACCAAATTTTGCGTTTTAGGGGACCTTTGGTGCAATCAAATACAGATGTATTGTGTATAATGGCACTACCACATGAAATGTCTATGCAAAATTAAAGAAAAAGTTACTGAAGACTTTTGTTTAAATATACAAAAAGTGAAATTTTACCAGTTTTGGGGTCCTTTTTTCCATTAGGTGCCCTTAGAATTATTCAATCAAATACAATAAATCTTGTGCATAGTGGCAGTACCCTAAGATACGTCTATGCAAAATTAGAGAAAAAGTTACTGAACCGGTTTATGAGATACGGCAGCTAATGGCGGATGGCGGACGGCGGATGGCAGACGCAGGGTGATGGCAATAGTCCGTTAGACCTTCGGCCAAAAGGACTAAAAATTGGGGTACATGAAAAAAAACAGTGCCCACACCAAACATAAGTTTACTATTTTATAAGTCTTGGATTATTTGTTGAGGGCAGTGAACCAGACATTGATAGTTGTAATTAATAATAATAATAAGATAATTTCTATAAGGTGTATATATATATATGTAAGGTAGTCATTTCTGTCAAAATCAAAACACTGAAGAGACAAGACCCAGACAGGATTTTGGTTCGGGTGTAGAATAGGGCTGTGCAACCTAACACCCGGTTCACTGTGGTGAATAGGGCTGTGCAACCTAACACCCGGTTCACTGTGGTGAATAGGGCTGTGCAACCTAACACCTGGTTCACTGTGATGAATAGGGCTGTGCAACCTAACACCCGGTTCACTGTGGTGAATAGGGCTGTACAACCTAACACCCAGTTCACTGTGGTGAATAGGGCTGTGCAACCTAACACCTGGTTCACTATGATGAATAGGGCTGTGCAACCTAACACCCGGTTCACTGTGGTGAATAGGGCTGTGCAACCTAACACCCGGTTCACTGTGGTGAATAGGGCTGTGCAACCTAACACCTGGTTCACTGTGATGAATAGGGCTGTGCAACCTAACACCCGGTTCACTGTGGTGAATAGGGCTGTGCAACCTAACACCCGGTTCACTGTGGTGAATAGGGCTGTGCAACCTAACACCCGGTTCACTGTGGTGAATAGGGCTGTGCAACCTAACACCCAGTTCACTGTGGTGAATAGGGCTGTGTAACCTAACACCCGGTTCACTGTGGTGAATAGGGCTGTGCAACCTAACACCCAGTTCACTGTGGTGAATAGGGCTGTGTAACCTAACACCTGGTTCACTGTGATGAATAGGGCTGTGCAACCTAACACCCGGTTCACTGTGGTGAATAGGGCTGTGCAACCTAACACCCGGTTCACTGTGATGAATAGGGCTGTGCAACCTAACACCCGGTTCACTGTGGTGAATAGGGCTGTGCAACCTAACACCCGGTTCACTGTGGTGAATAGGGCTGTGCAACCTAACACCCGGTTCACTGTGGTGAATAGGGCTGTGCAACCTAACACCTGGTTCACTGTGATGAATAGGGCTGTGCAACCTTACACCTGGTTCACTGTGATGAATAGGGCTGTGCAACCTAACACCCGGTTCACTGTGGTGAATAGGGCTGTGCAACCTAACACCCAGTTCACTGTGGTGAGTTACAAATAAAGAAAGACATACCAAAGTCCCAGTGTCGCTTCCTGTCACAGTAGTTGTCTGGGATACGTGGCAAGGAGTTTGCCTTGAGGTCGTACTGGCTCAAGTGCTCAAACACCTGAAGAGACATTGGGAATCAGGCCTTGATGCAGGATCAAATTTAGTAATCAATTTGTTTTCCTTCAGTTCCTGTCTTTGTTCCATTTATGCAAAAAAAAGTTTTGACCTTTCCAAAAATGTCCAGGTATATACGCCTGGACGTACAATCCAGTCCAAACACATACACATACATATATATATATATATAAATTTGTATATGTGTAACACACAATTATTAAAACTTAATGGACATATGAATAACAGTGACAGTCAATAATGAGTAAGCTTTTTTCTTTGCACCTCAAATTTTTACCCATCCAAACATGAACTCAACCCGTCCAAATGACGGATGGACAGGTCTCAAGATAAAGCTATGTTGTTCTCCTCTGCCCCAACAGATGTTCAGTGCATGGATGCAAAGGCTTCGGTGCACGTCTATTGGTTTCTCAAAACTGGCATCAAGCAACACTAATTGCACACAATGTATTCAGCACATCTACCAAACTGAGATGAAAGATGGGCAAATAAGAAGATCGCAACACCTTGCAACTAAAGCCACACATGCACTATGAATGACCTAACAAGTGTCTGCAAGGTGGCAGCAGCAGTATTGCCATCTATTACATTTAGAATGCATTCATTCATGAAAAATTTGTTTTCATGCATGCTTCACTAATGAAAAATGGGTATGTATATTACTGTGCGTTAAACAGGAACTATACCGTATATGAATTATACTTGCAACGTAAACATCAAGTATTTAACAAGATTGTAATATCGATCAATACTGAAGAAATCTGGTATCGAACCAGCTGTACCTCATTCACAACTGTGTTCAAGAATTTTTTTTACAATATTAACATGTTCAACCATGCATGTCATCTTACCTTGGCCATGGTCAGTTGCTTGGCCCCGCCCATAATGTGGACGCTCTTGTCCACTACACTGACACTGCACAGAGAGTCTGCATCTGCTTTCACTTTCAAATTCACTTTCGAGCCCGGCATCTTCTCCTTCTTACCAAACTGTAGCTCCACCTGTCAATGATACAAACATGAAACCCATAACAATAAACAAACTATTTTCGCCTTATTTGAATTAGTAAAAATTACCTGTGTTACACACAGAGATATGGAAGATGTTTTCACAAAACTTATGTGTATTATGACTCAGTTTTGACACAGTATGACCAGCACTTCATCTTGTAATACCAACTTTAGTTAGTGGCTACCTGCACACCACTGACCTTATGACTCCCAGAAGTGTGAAAAACATCTTGATGCATTTGTCTTGAGTCAATCAGACAGAGTGAGGTGACAGAGGGAAAGTCTTGCTGTTTGTTGAAAACTACTCTGGCTCAAGCACAACGTACGATATGCCATACGGGTCTGTTAATGGTTGTAATGCAGTTTAATTAAATTTGCATCCTTCCCTCCTGTTATACAATGTTGCATTTATTTTTGGATCCATTGATTATCATGAGTAACTAATGTTTATTATTATTATTACGTAGTAGTGATATGATTATTTACCTAAAAAAAACTTTGCTTAGCGTATGTGTCCATTTTGGATAATGGACACATACTGGAATAATCTGACAGCCGGATAATTGTTGTACTTTTTTACTTAAGTATTGTTTGATACAAGTACTTTTAGTTAAGTACTTTCTTCGGGGGATACTTTTTTACTTACGTAGTTTTTTTAAAGTTACTTTTACTTTTACTTAGTTACTTGATTGGAGTACTTGTACCAGCATATACCTATACACACACAGGCATAGGCTTGCTTGATTACAGTTAGATATTAGTTTGTTTTGAATACCCAAATAAAATATAATTTAATCTTTACTAGGTAACTGCAAATTTAATGTTTGAAATAATGCACGAGTACAAAACCGAGTTCTCAAAAGGGCTGAGCTGAATAGCTGAGCATGCAAGGGAATAGGTGTAGACTTCTACAGCATCAGGAACTAAACAAGAATTATTAGGAAAATTCATGAACATGGATGCGCAACAGTAGAGTATCACAGCAGATGAAGACAACTCATTAAGATGCCAGAATATAACAGGTGTTGAAGCCCCAACCTAGAACAGATAAAAGAAACATGAGTTTCTACCTTGTTTTGAAGACACTTCTTGATGTTGATATTGATGTTGTCAGCAACTGTCTCCCCATCCTCTCTCACATAGTAGACAAGGACCCGACTGACGGGTGACATATTTGGTGACACTGCGATCTCAAGGACAAAGCTCGACACATACGCGGGCAGTTTCACAGGTTTTCGTCTCGGAATCTCTCGGCCAGTGTCTGGGTCCAGTTCTGTTGACAAGGTGAATGACAGGATGAGGAGGAATCAGAGTAGCTCTTACTAAGATAACGGGCTCATTTTTATTTTTATTTTATTTAATAATCTTAATAGCTACATGCCATGTTTTTAGGATTGTAATGCGCCTCTGAATGGTAGTAACTGCCAGATTTATGGCGCAGAGAAATGCAGTAAATTATTATTATTATTATTAAAGAAAATTCATCATTAAACAGAATTCGTTGTTAAGTTTAGAGTTTTATAGACATACAAAAATCTGCAGCCATATCTTTTTACCTCTGCTACAGGAACAGGACATATTGATTTCTCCGAAATACGTAATACAACAAATTAATCGTTATAAAACAAAAGACCATATAATATATTGGAATCAAATCAACATGAGAAAAAAACAAAGTGGTATCAACATGAGAAGAAAACAAAGTGGTAAGTATATAATGTATGATGTCACGAAAATAATGTCAATGACAGACCTGCCTACCCCAAAAACTTCCTGTCAGTAATCCATCTTCCCATTTACACTGATTTTCAGGAATATAGGCCTGCTGTCAGTAATAGTTCAGAACCGTGCCAGATATTGTCAGGAAAAGAACACCACTGTCAGTAATACTTTAATACTGTGACTATTACCATAGTTGCACCCAAAACATAATTGTCTCTAATAAACTATGAGGTGTTTTGAAGCGTTCACTTAACAAGGTAAGGTAGATGTTCATAACCAGCCATTGGTGGAAATCAAACGTGATGCCTCTATACACATTGTAATTCTGATTTCATGTAAATTTCAAAAACAGCATGCTGACTACAAAAACATGACAAATTATAACAATGCGTCACTGTCTATTTGTGGTGTCATTAGGATCAATATTAGTAGCCGGTATACCTAGGGCCAGGCTATAGACTACACAGGATAGTAGCTTGACTAGATCAAAGTCTCAATTTGGGACGTAAAAGAACCACTGACAGTGAGGATGACAAGCACCCTGGCAGTGACCACCCCCAGTGCCAGCATAGAAAGGTCGGCTTGGCGATAATGTTCTGAAAAAGGCTGGCTAGTTGAATGAGACCTCATCAGATCATGACATATAACCACAACATATACAGTCTACAGACTAGTCAGTTAATAGAACATTGCCGAGTGCTGGAAACAACTAGAACTAGAAAGTCAAAGACACACACAAAGTCAAAGTCATGCCAGGTTACCCTAGTCGTCGACATCGTTTTAGTATACTCAACACTAGTATATACGCCTATCCCTGTAAATGATAGACTAGACTCAATAAATACACTAACTTAGTCGAAGTACAGTCAGTTTGCCTGACACTACAACGTAATTAGTACCTGCAATTATCCAGGCCACTATGTCTGATGTCATGTGAAATAGGAAAATAAATTTCGCGTATCCGGCAGTATGTAAAGCCGATCCCTTTCTTTAAACTTGACAATACGGGCCATGTCTGCGTGCATGCTGTTATAAATGTTTGCAGCATACATTTCTTCTTGGCTGGTAGTGGTGCCATTTCGATCCGGGCCTTTATTTCGTGCCGTGTGAGTCATGACTTCTTCTTGTTTGAGCGCCATGAACGCGGATATGCAAATTTATTGTAACCATGTTTCCTATTGGTCAGATTACGACCAGAAGCAGAGAATGAAAAACGATGTCACAACAAGCAGCGTATACATGCTGCCACCTGTTGAATACAGTGAAGCTAAATTTGAGGAGCACGGAAATGACTGATGACGAAAGAATCCGTAATATTTTCATCCCTCGCCGTAATACCATAATTTGAGGTGTATTTCCGGAATGATTCCGGACTATCCGGAATGGTAGGCAGGTCTGCAATGACATTATTTGCGTGACACATTCGTGAAAGCGTCCCTTTGGCACATCCTTGTGTTGAATGTATTCGGTGCACGAAATCATAGTTAAAGAGCAAAATCGCCTTATGAACCCCAGGACATAAGAAGGTTAATAGGTTACAGGTCAGATGATGTCACACTGCATGTGAATGACAGGTGAAATACATAGGACATAAGTAAGTCATTCATAGGGAGCAAAATAACATGTCACAACAAAAACTTACAAACCATTTAGTGAATTTGGTTGTTAACAGATTTTGTTATGTACACTTTTCAAAACCGACTCTGCATATTACCTGAACTGTTGCACAGACAACAGGTTTGAAACTGATTCATGATGGGCAAACATGACCTACCTAGTACTTATAAGTGTCATACGAGAACATTAGGCAGTTTGGAAAATTATTGAAGACATTTCTGTTCTTAAACTAACATAGTCAGATCTCATTTAAACTTTGTATTATTCATACATGTATACAGTCTTAACTAATTTTTATAAAAATTATATTGTTCATGGCTCCAAGATTAAATTTGAATAGCAAGAATTAAACTTAAATTGGAGCTGTATTTCAAACTTGCAATGTTATGATCTGTCTGCAGCGGACCATGATCACGCACTGATGTCATGTGATTTTGGCGGAATGACACTTACCGGTACATCGGTGAAACTAAGACCACTCTGCCAGAGGTTTAAAGAACACACAAACCTGGATAAGCCTACATGAATAGGAGATCATTGTCTGGCCACAGGGCACTCAGTATCCATGGACAATACCAAAGTCTTGTCCCGAGAACAAAACTGGCACAAGAGAAAAGTAAAGGAGGCCATCTACATCAAACAGAGAGCTTCTACAATGAACCGAGACCAGGGATACCACCTGCCTGCCATCTACATCAAACAGAGAGCTCCTACAATGAACCGAGACCAGGGATACCACCTGCCTGCCATCTACATCAAACAGAGAGCTTCTACAATGAACCGAGACCAGGGATACCACCTGCCTGCCATCTACATCAAACAGAGAGCTCCTACAATGAACCGAGACCAGGGATACCACCTGCCTGCCATCTACATCAAACAGAGAGCTCCTACAATGAACCGAGACCAGGGATACCACCTGCCTGCCATCTACATCAAACAGAGAGCTCCTACAATGAACCGAGACCAGGGATACCACCTGCCTGCCATCTACATCAAACAGAGAGCTCCTACAATGAACCGAGACCAGGGATACCACCTGCCTGCCATCTACATCAAACAGAGAGCTCCTACAATGAACCGAGACCAGGGATACCACCTGCCTGCCATCTACATCAAACAGAGAGCTCCTACAATGAACCGAGACCAGGGATACCACCTGCCTGCAATCTACATCAAACAGAGAGCACATACAATGAACCGAGACCAGGGATACCACCTGCCTGCCATCTACATCAAACAGAGAGCACATACAATGAACCGAGACCAGGGATACCACCTGCCTGCCATCTACATCAAACAGAGAGCACATACAATGAACCGAGACCAGGGATACCACCTGCCTGCCATCTACATCAAACAGAGAGCTCCTACAATGAACCGAGACCAGGGATACCACCTGCCTGCCATCTACATCAAACAGAGAGCACATACAATGAACCGAGACCAGGGATACCACCTGCCTGCCATCTACATCAAACAGAGAGCTCCTACAATGAACCGAGACCAGGGATACCACCTGCCTGCCATCTACATCAAACAGAGAGCACATACAATGAACCGAGACCAGGGATACCACCTGCCTGCCATCTACATCAAACAGAGAGCTCCTACAATGAACCGAGACCAGGGATACCACCTGCCTGCCATCTACATCAAACAGAGAGCACATACAATGAACCGAGACCAGGGATACCACCTGCCTGCCATCTACATCAAACAGAGAGCTCCTACAATGAACCGAGACCAGGGATACCACCTGCCTGCCATCTACATCAAACAGAGAGCTCCTACAATGAACCGATACCAGGGATACCACCTGCCTGCCATCTACATCAAACAGAGAGCTCCTACAATGAACCGAGACCAGGGATACCACCTGCCTGCCATCTACATCAAACAGAGAGCTCCTACAATGAACCGAGACCAGGGATACCACCTGCCTGCCATCTACATCAAACATAGAGCACATACAATGAACCGAGACCAGGGATACCACCTGCCTGCCATCTACATCAAACAGAGAGCACATACAATGAACCGAGACCAGGGATACCACCTGCCTGTCATCTACAACCAGATCATTCCGCCAAAATCTACGCCACGTCACATGATATCAGTGCTTGATCAAGATCCGCTGTAGACAGATCGAAACGTTGCAAGTTTCAAATACAGCTCCAGTGTAAGTTTAATGCTTGCTGTTCAAATTAATTTTAGTTTTATTTATCTTAGCATCATCTTTTAGTGTCTAATCAATTTATTTAATATAATTTAACTTTATATTTTTTTTGTCCAGTATGTTTAGCTGTTCAGCATTTTGCTAGTCGTTTGCTTTATAATTTCATTCACCTGTAATTTTACTATACATAGGTTTGTTTATACATACTATAATTTTTTTGTTAACTTTACTTTTTTATTATTAATTACACTTCAATGACATTTTATGTTTCTTAGATATTTGCCGATTTTGTAAATCCCGGTGAACGGGACATTAGTCCTGGATTTGATGGTGTATAAAAGTGTATTATTATTATCATAAGATCACTTTAAAAGGGAATTTATGGGCACTCACCTATGTTGATGACTGCTTTCTCTGGACCAGTTACGGAGCTATCAATGATAACCTCCTCCACCACCTCCACCCTTCCTTCCTCCTCCTCCTCCTCCTCCTCCTCTGGCTGTGTTCTCACCAACACTTCCGCCCTATTAGTTATGGGACCCGCTGCCACAATGTTTCCCCGTGACATCACCTGAAGGCATACAAAAGACAAGTCCTCATATATCATTTAGTTGACCTAAACAACACATACAGTATAGTCAAACCTCGTGTTGTGGTCACCTCAGGAATACAGCCACCTCACTATTAAGGTCAACCTGGGGACTGAATAAAAGTGACCGGAATATCCAGGTGGTTGTATAAGCGGGATTAATTTCCTGCACTTTACTGATAGGAAAATAATTGTGGACCCCCATAAGGTGGCTTTATCACCAAGGTGGCCATAAAGTAGGGCATTGAAAGCACTTAACCCTAGGGCATTAAAAACCCTGTAGGGCATTGAAAGCATTTAACACTTCAACCCCTGGCAAACATTGGGACCATGAAGTGAGGTTTGACTGTACTATATCTCTTCTCTAGGGCAGTGAAAGCGCTTAATACTTCAACACCTGGCAAACATTGGGACCATAAAGTGAGGTTTGACTGTACTATATCTGTTCTCTAGGGCAGTGAAAGTGCTTAATACTTCAACACCTGGCAAACATTGGGACCATAAAGTGAGGTTTGACTGTACTATATATGTTCTCTAGGGCAGTGAAAGTGCTTAATACTTCAACACCTGGCAAACATTGGGACCATAAAGTGAGGTTTGACTGTACTATATATGTTCTCTAGGGCAGTGAAAGTGCTTAATACTTCAACACCTGGCAAACATTGGGACCATAAAGTGAGGTTTGACTGTACTATATCTGTTCTCTAGGGCAGTGAAAGCGCTTAATACTTCAACACCTGGCAAACATTGGAACCATAAAGTGAGGTGTGACTGTACTGTATGTGGTCTGTAGGGCATTGAAAGTGCTTAACGCTTCAACCCCTGGCAAACATTGGGACCATAAAGTGAGGTGTGACTGTACTATATCTGTTCTCTAGGGCAGTGAAAGCGCTTAATACTTCAACACCTGGCAAACATTGGAACCATAAAGTGAGGTGTGACTGTACTGTATCTGGTCTGTAGGGCATTGAAAGTGCTTAACGCTTCAACCCCTGGCAAACATTGGGACCATAAAGTGAGGTTTGACTGTACTATATCTGGTCTCTAGGGCAATGAAAGCACTTAACACTTCAACCCAAGGCAAACATTGGGACCATAAAGTGAGGTGTGACTGTACTGTATCTGGTCTGTAGGGCATTGAAAGTGCTTAACGCTTCAACCCCTTGCAAACATTGGGACCATAAAGTGAGGTTTGACTGTACTATATCTGTTCTCTAGGGCAGTGAAAGCGCTTAATACTTCAACACCTGGCAAACATTGGAACCATAAAGTGAGGTGTGACTGTACTGTATCTGGTCTGTAGGGCATTGAAAGTGCTTAATGCTTCAACCCCTGGCAAACATTGGGACCATAAAGTGAGGTTTGACTGTACTATTCCTGTTCTCTAGGGCAGTGAAAGCGCTTAATACTTCAACACCTGGCAAACATTGGGACCATAAAGTGAGGTTTGACTGTACTATATCTGTTCTCTAGGGCAGTGAAAGCGCTTAATACTTCAACACCTGGCAAACATTGGAACCATAAAGTGAGGTGTGACTGTACTGTATGTGGTCTGTAGGGCATTAAAAGTGCTTAACGCTTCAACCCCTGGCAAACATTGGGACCATAAAGTGAGGTGTGACTGTACTATATCTGTTCTCTAGGGCAGTGAAAGCGCTTAATACTTCAACACCTGGCAAACATTGGAACCATAAAGTGAGGTGTGACTGTACTGTATCTGGTCTGTAGGACATTGAAAGTGCTTAATGCTTCAACCCCTGGCAAACATTGGGACCATAAAGTGAGGTGTGACTACTATATCTGTTCTCTAGGGCAGTGAAAGCACTTAATACTTCAACACCTGGCAAACATTGGAACCATAAAGTGAGGTGTGACTGTACTGTATCTGGTCTGTAGGGCATTGAAAGTGCTTAACGCTTCAACCCCTGGCAAACATTGGGACCATAAAGTGAGGTTTGACTGTACTATATCTGGTCTCTAGGGCAATGAAAGCACTTAACACTTCAACCCAAGGCAAACATTGGGACCATAAAGTGAGGTGTGACTGTACTGTATCTGGTCTGTAGGGCATTGAAAGTGCTTAACGCTTCAACCCCTGGCAAACATTGGGACCATAAAGTGAGGTTTGACTGTACTATATCTGTTCTCTAGGGCAGTGAAAGCGCTTAATACTTCAACACCTGGCAAACATTGGAACCATAAAGTGAGGTGTGACTGTACTATATCTCTTCTCTAGGGCAGTGAAAGCGCTTAATACTTCAACACCTGGCAAACATTGGGACCATAAAGTGAGGTTTGACTGTACTATATCTGTTCTCTAGGGCAGTGAAAGTGCTTAATACTTCAACACCTGGCAAACATTGGGACCATAAAGTGAGGTTTGACTGTACTATATATGTTCTCTAGGGCAGTGAAAGTGCTTAATACTTCAACACCTGGCAAACATTGGGACCATAAAGTGAGGTTTGACTGTACTATATATGTTCTCTAGGGCAGTGAAAGTGCTTAATACTTCAACACCTGGCAAACATTGGGACCATAAAGTGAGGTTTGACTGTACTATATCTGTTCTCTAGGGCAGTGAAAGCGCTTAATACTTCAACACCTGGCAAACATTGGAACCATAAAGTGAGGTGTGACTGTACTGTATGTGGTCTGTAGGGCATTGAAAGTGCTTAACGCTTCAACCCCTGGCAAACATTGGGACCATAAAGTGAGGTGTGACTGTACTATATCTGTTCTCTAGGGCAGTGAAAGCGCTTAATACTTCAACACCTGGCAAACATTGGAACCATAAAGTGAGGTGTGACTGTACTGTATCTGGTCTGTAGGGCATTGAAAGTGCTTAACGCTTCAACCCCTGGCAAACATTGGGAACATAAAGTTAGGTTTGACTGTACTATATCTGGTCTCTAGGGCAATGAAAGCACTTAACACTTCAACCCAAGGCAAACATTGGGACCATAAAGTGAGGTGTGACTGTACTGTATCTGGTCTGTAGGGCATTGAAAGTGCTTAACGCTTCAACCCCTGGCAAATATTGGGACCATAAAGTGAGGTTTGACTGTACTATATCTGTTCTCTAGGGCAGTGAAAGCGCTTAATACTTCAACACCTGGCAAACATTGGAACCATAAAGTGAGGTGTGACTGTACTGTATCTGGTCTGTAGGGCATTGAAAGTGCTTAATGCTTCAACCCCTGGCAAACATTGGGACCATAAAGTGAGGTTTGACTGTACTATTCCTGTTCTCTAGGGCAGTGAAAGCGCTTAATACTTCAACACCTGGCAAACATTGGGACCATAAAGTGAGGTTTGACTGTACTATATCTGTTCTCTAGGGCAGTGAAAGCGCTTAATACTTCAACACCTGGCAAACATTGGAACCATAAAGTGAGGTGTGACTGTACTGTATCTGGTCTGTAGGGCATTGAAAGTGCTTAATGCTTCAACCCCTGGCAAACATTGGGACCATGAAGTGAGGTTTGACTGTACTATTCCTGTTCTCTAGGGCAGTGAAAGCGCTTAATACTTCAACACCTGGCAAACATTGGAACCATAAAGTGAGGTGTGACTGTACTGTATCTGGTCTGTAGGGCATTGAAAGTGCTTAATGCTTCAACCCCTGGCAAACATTGGGACCATAAAGTGAGGTTTGACTGTACTATATCTGTTCTCTAGGGCAGTGAAAGCGCTTAATACTTCAACACCAGGCAAACATTGGGACCATAAAGTGAGGTGTGACTCTACTGTATCTGGTATGTAGGCATTGAAAGTGCTTAACACTTCAACACCTGGCAAACATTGGGACCATAAAGTGAAGTGTGACTGTACTGTATCTGGTCTCTTGGGCATTGAAAGCGCTTAACACTTCCAACCCCTGGCAAACATTGGGACCATAAAGTGAGGTTTGTCTGTACCGTATTTGGTCTCTAGGGCACTGAAATCGCTTAACACTTCAACCCCTGGCAAACATTGGGACCATAAAGTGTGGTTTGACTGTACTGTATCTGGTCTCTAGGGCATTGAAAGCGCTTAACACTTCAACACCTGGCAAACATTGGAACCATAAAGTAAGGTATGACTGTACTGTATCTGGTTTCTAGAGCATTGAAAGCACTTAAAACTAATCCTGGCAAACCTGGTTGTTTGAACACCAGCTCTACCTCACAGGGAATAATTAAGCCATGCTGCAATTATTTCTAGCTAGGTATTCGTTATTACATTTGAGTGAACTAAGGCAATGCAGAGAGACCAAATTAGTCCAAACATTCTGATATCCAAAATATATAGATAAAACTCAGGATTAATTGTGAATGTTTATTACTCACAATCTACATAAATAAGTATTTATGCCAAAAAACTGGGAGCATAACACGGTTTGTCTTTGAATACTGATTCATCTACAAGGTCAACTAATAGCTACTGCACTTACCTGGTAGTAAAATGCAAATTCATCGTTTCCTTCTGTCGTGTAAGAAACGTTTACTTTCAGTTTGCCCGAGCATTCCTGCTCGCCGTCAATTGGAGTCATCTGCAAGAGGGATCCACTTGGCGAATACCACTGCTTGACAGCAAAGTAGTTGCTAGGTTCGAATGGCGAGTAGACTGACTGCGACCTCGTGAATTTGTAACGTGGTACGGTTGCCTGAAAACAGATTGATGTCTACATCGATGCCTTCAGAATGCCACACTTTTAGAAACAGTTAGGAAGCTTGACAGTTGCTTCAACACGTGTTGAGTGCTGAAAGAGTTTGGTTCGTGGAATGTCCTCTTGAACAGGATCTACTCAACAGATTACATAACTTTAGTATCCTGTGTCTAGGTTCGTCCGTCTGCTAATTGCTGCTCAATAATGGAGTGACATGAATCAGGTATATATATATATAATAATATTTTACTTTGTTAAGCGCCACATCCAATATTGCTCACAGAGCTTTACAACAATATACAAATGTATGTTAAAAATAGTGCATTTCAATAAAAAACAATAGTTGTTATATCAGAGCCTGGAAACACCGCCCTAAACGACGATGACGAGTAGTTATATCATAGATAAAATAAACTAATAATAATAGTAATTAAGACAATAAATCTAGTAGAAGTAGAAAAGGAATGTGATATAAAATATCATAAAATAAAATAGTTAAGATCATAATTTTTATTATTTTAATAAATAAACTATAATTAACATACCAGGTATTCCTATTCAAAAACTTATTTCATGGTAAAAAAGCAACTGAAAAGAAATAGGTAATATTTCTAACAACTCTGAGGGGAATGCTGTCTGCAGCAGTCACACAGCGACAGGGCTGTAGACCTAAAATGGTTAAGGCGTGAACAGTCGTGACGCATAATATATAGAAATAGCGTTGAACAAATTAGTGATACACACAGTGATATCAATGTCTTGGGTGGTGGGCTGGAACGAAGGAATCGTAAAGTAGAACTGTCCCATCGCGTCTGTTGTGTAGTTGTACTTCACATCTGATATGGAGCCCTTTGCGTTTTCACGCACTTTGATTGTCACCAGTTCCCCTGGCGCCGGCGTTCCATCAGGTTTTGTGGCAATACACTGCAGAAACAAACACGCACCATCACAGTATCGTATCGTATCGCACAAAACAAATACACCATAGAAACAAACATGCACCATCAGTGTAGCATCGCACAAAACAAGTGCTACCTAGTAACAGACACGCGCCGTCGGTGTCATATTGCACAAAACAAGTACACCATAGAAACCAACACGCACCTTCATGGTGTAGTATCACACAAAATAAGCATACCTTACATGCCTTACATGCCTTACATGCCTTACATACCTTACATACCTTACATGCCTTACATGCCTTACATGCCTTACATGCCTTACATACCTTACATACCTTACATACCTTACATACCTTACATACCTTACATACCCTACATACCTTACATACCTTACATGCCTTACATGCCTTACATACCTTACATGCCTTACATGCCTTACATGCCTTACATACCTTACATACCTTACATACCTTACATACCTTACATACCTTACATACCTTACATACCTTACATGCCTTACATGCCTTACATACCTTACATACCTTACATGCCTTACATGCCTTACATACCTTACATACCTTACATACCTTACATACCTTACATACCTTACATACCTTACATACCCTACATACCTTACATACATGCAGCTTTACATTTTAGAGGTCACAAGTTCGCAAACCACACAAAAAACACTGTATCTTTTATTGGCTCAATACATGGTGCAGACTTGATGTTTACGATCACCAATTGCTACCAGCATCAATTTGCATTAACATGTTTCACTCACTAGATGGCGTCACTGTAGTGATATATTTTCCCTGCGATCTGTGGCGACAACCCAACCACCCCCATATGTAATGCGTTTGGGACAAACTTATACGACCGACCCATAGTGTTACTGTTTTACACAAAACAAATACATCAGAGAAACAAATATACACCACATGACAACAGTAAGGGCCTACTCTATTACATAAAACAAATACACCATCAGGCCTATTATACGTCAATACAGAACATTATCACGTGCCATGGTGATTGTCGTCCTTGGTGGTTCTTTTACATCCCAACTTGAGACGGGACAGACAGTAATGAGCCACAGGGGATATTAGTTCCCAAAGTTGAGAGTCAGCCTTCCACACCAAATGTGCTATGACTACAGGGTTTTGAACTCAGAACTCTTGCACGCTAGGTGGACATCTTAACAACACACTACCGCATCTCTCGTAGAAGACAACATATAAATGCTCTACAAGAAAGTACCTACACCTAAACATCTTGAGACACACTGATGCAGAACAATAAAGCACAAACCTTTCCGTAGTAGGGCAGTCCAGGTTTGAAGTAGCTGGGAGAGTAAGGCTTGAACTCCAGCATCAGAAGTTGCTGGGTAATTTCAGCACTGCCAGTTCCATTTAGTGTAACACCTGCCAGATAATATGTGTACATTACTTTTTACGCAATGCAACAAGACAACACCAGATATGGGAGAAATGTGGCCAGAATAACCTTCTGACATTTATTTACTACTCACCAGATAATTGGATGAGTTATTAGCTAAAAACACAATACAATCAAATGTGGGCCATTTGAGGTCTTAAACAAGACAAGGCCCACATTATAGAATACCATATTTAAATTATGGTAATACACCAGAACTATTAAAAAGACGCCTCCCAGACATTTAGACGATTAAAACTACTAACTATTACCACATCCTAGAGAGGTGGGGCCATTCCACCACACCGTTTATTAATCCCACTTTAATTACCGCCCTAAAAACCTGCGTACACTTGTAGGAGGAAAATGCCTTAAGGCAAAACCTCGTGTACCATTTAGAAACAGTGAAAAGCGTCAGCCAAGCTAAAAATTATCGCATTTGCGTATTGTGAAAATCCCACACTTATAACTAGTCTCATGGATGTGTACATTACTTTTTATGCATTTAACACCAATCCTTTCAATTTGCTGGTCGATCATGCAATGACAATGAAACATGTGCATCACTTTTGTCCATTGGCACTGCACCACAGGTTTTCACAAATACGTCGTCATGATTGACAACTGTCTCTGACTGGATTAGGTTTTTAGCTGATTTGGTGACATAAGCACTCCCATAAAGAATGGCAAATTTGTCATGTAAACAAACCAGCTGTGCTTTTGAGCGCAGACTGTGTTTGGCTGAATCGTAGCTTCCCAACTCAAGTTCTATTTAATTAATTTTGAACCGTTTAGTACTCTACCTGTGGCTTCCTCTTTGACGGACGCATCCACTGTCAATTTTGTATTGAAGATTCCAAAGTGTCGCAAAGACAACATCAGCAAAGAGGTGTTGACATTGAATTTAACACAGCCGTTAATCTGCAGCAGAATATAACACTACAGTTAACAAATGCAACGTAATATATTTATCCACCATCAGATAAACAGCAACCTTGTAAACGATGCAAAGACAGAACCAGGTTGTTGCTCTCTTTACTGGGTAGACAGCCTTCTTATTTTACACCCTGCCGTGGGCAGACAATTTGAAGATGGTGGCCAATTGTGAATTGTATTGTGTGTAGCTTGCATTAAAACATGGACATCTCAACAACCATTGCATGAAAATACATGAAATTAATTACATTGACTATAGAAATGAATGTTTGAATAAAATATGTTGTTAAAATTACTGTGTTGCATTCAATTAAGTTTCAGATCTTGAAGCGAAGTTCAACAATTACGATGACAAAAATGAAACATCTATTTCATCATGCTTTACCAAAAATTCTCAGAACCTACCATAAGTGTTCCATTGAAACAAATGTAGCCATGCATGTTAGTTTTGCCCGAGTAAAACATTTATCTAATTCTGATGGTTAGTTTTCCAATTATACATTACTTTGTAAACGACATCAACGTGTGTGAAAACATAACAATTTCCAAAATGGCTACCGTCTACCGATCATATTACTGAATGGAATGTTCCATTCCAATATAAAATCAACATCTGAAATGTTGAAAGACAACAACTTCTTTCACAAATATGTGTTCCCATTGCATTATTAGTGTGATCAAGGTAGCAAAATTCAGCAAAAATAAACACATTAAACAAGGTGTGGACTTTGCCATGATCAAGATGGCTGCATTTATACTGCGAAATGAAGACGCCGACGACAGGTCGTCTGCTGGATATCTCCATGTCTAATTTCTCACTGACATTGTAGTTGGACGACAATAGAACTCCTCTGTGATCGTTGCCAACACTACTTATTCTGTAGACATAAATTTCTGACTGAAAATTAATGGAAAACGATCTCAATCAAATTTGCCAAATGCCGCGAGATGGGGGAATTCATTTTAACGAACGCAACTCAACTTCCTTCCAAATAAACTCTCTTAATATAATTAACAAATTTTGCAAGATGACAAAAGCACATGACATTGCATTCTTGACCTTTATAGAATCTATTTGACCTGGTTAGTTAGAATAAAGAAGGATTTGATCGCGGTAAACAAAAAGCCTGGAAGAAGCAAGTTTTTGGATGGCCTGCGTGTACGAGGGGGTGGGTGCTTTTGGCACAGTTGCACAGTAAATAGTTATTATTCTATTGAGCATTTATGTTTTAGTAGGTATTTGCATCTGATTACTTTACAATATTCTAGCAATCAAATATGGTAGGGGTCAGACCATGATGTTTAAAAATTAATTATATATAAAAAAGTCAATTTCCACTGCTGGTTTTGCTGGAAATCTGCTTAGGATCAAAAGTATTTGTGCATAAATATCATTCGATTGTTTGTTTGTTTGATGAACATAAGAAGAGATGTACTTTATCAGAAAATACAAGAATAACAAACCTCATCAGCTATGTTGACGCAAGGTCGTTGCCTGCCGTAACCATAGCTACCAACAACACAGATTTTCATTTCGACATCGCCTTTCACTGGCTTGCCATACGTATACCTGAAACAGAATAGCATAGCTTAGAAACCAGTACGTTTAATTGCAACTTATCAAACAAAATTTATTTTCATTATATATTATATAGGGGACATTTATTACTGCACACAAACGAAGTCAGTTGGTTGGTGAAGAGCAGGTGAGACAACCAAACATCCTGGAATTCAGACATGTGTTTCTGTGTACAAATTTGTATACAAAGTGGAGTGGTGAGAGCATCGACAGATTTCAGGTTTGAATCCTCTTGTTGTTATAGAACTTTGGGCAAGTGACACTTTACATTGCTCCAGATCACTCAGTTGTGTGAATGAGTACCTGGCTATGGACAGTGGTGGATATTTGTGCACAAATAATTGTCTTGAGTAATTGCAACATGGCTGAATGCTTCCCGGTGAAGTCAAGATGGTGTTGGACTGAACAGATCTGACTGGGAATGAAGTAAAGCGCATTAACAACGTGGATACCGTGGTGTATAAGAGCTTACTTTTTATAATGAAACAAGCCAAGAAACCTGGAATTCCACCCGTGGAGCACATCTCCATTCAGTTATTTTTTTAACATAGATCATACTTACATTGCGCATATTTCCCCTTCCACTGTTTTTGCATCAATGGGAACATAGGACGGAGGCCTGACGGTCACCTCAAACTTTGGTAACACTGAATCACAGCAAACATGTACCTGACCAACAATTTCACAAAACAAGTAAACTGAAAAACATGTGAAATACTTTTATAAGAGTTTAGTCCTCAAGTTTTTTAAGATTCTAAATTTTTAGTTTCTATGTAATAATTTGCAACTTTTTTTAATGTTTCTATACAAATACATGCTCTCATCTTTTATTTTTCACAAATCAATTGTCCCGTCTTTTTGACCGAAAGAACATAAAAAGCAAATAATATGCAATTTCTCATTAACTGTACAAGTTTCATGAAAACGCATATATTATGTCACACACACAGACAGCAACAATTTCACAAAACGTGCTAACTCTCTTGTCTACAAAATGAAAACATTAGAAACATAAAAATGCTACTTTGACCAAAAAGGTGGCAGCACCTACCACTGTTAACGCCAGAATGGTGAACATGGTTATAATTCCAGTACAGACGAATAACAAAATACAACTGTGGTCAATAGGCGGAAGCACCTACCAGCATGGGTTTAGCCTGACACAGGTATTTACAACTGATAAATTGGTGGAATTTAAACAGGGCCAGCTGGCCACTAGATTAACTAATAGTTCCAAGTCTAGAGGCCCACATTAATGACTATCATTAGCAATGGCAGGGAAACAAATTGAATGGATCAGTATTAATTTAATAAATGGCTCAAATGACACAGGTTTGTTATTGAAAAAACTAAACTGGCCAATAATGGCTGTAACCGACGTAAATGGCTTCCACACAAGCTGTCCACGTGCTAAAGGGCACACTTTTGTCTAATTCAAGACTGGCAAGTTACTTCTGGCTGGGGCCTGCCTACCATATTCCTTAACTTCAAATGTTTGCACGGTTCGTTTGCCTGCAACATCACCCGTGATTTTCCAATTCCCCTGAATTGGGTCATCACTGATCGCAAACTCAAAGCTGGCCAGACCTGAAATAAATAGTATTAGAACAATTGCTCAGTGTAGTTTCCTTTAAAGCTCAATACATATTACATAAAATTAAAATATATAAAACTATATATAGACAAAATATTGATAAATATTCATAAATGGATAATGATCAAATTATATTTTAAAAAACGGGTAACTGCGATTCATTCAAACACATTAGTACAGTTGACATGTTAAAACATAATTTATACTAAATTGGTTTTATGATAACAACAATTAGTTTCCTCCTTCAACGTAACAATATTCCTGTATATTAGCTTATTTGTTGACATTACCCCCAAGAAACTTACAATTTTCTATATTTAGAAATGGTAAGGTTTCCGAGATAAAATGTTAATAAATATTGAATTTTTTTTAATTTTAATCTAATCGAAATAAAATATGTACATTACCGTTGTTTGTTTTCACATCACTCCACTGGGCGAGGCGAGAGCCACTCGGGTTTTCGATCCATACTCCCGAGATCTGTACACAACAAACGAACCATTTGTTAAACGCAATTTTTTTTTATAAAATTGTCTGATGCTGATATAGTGTATTTAAAATTTATTAAAGTAGTTTGGTATTTCTTATTTTTTCATGTCTGTTACTTGTGTTTAGCATTAGGGTTTCCTGTGAAAAGAAATGTCAATAAAGGTTTTCATTTAGTCTGGATAAAGTTGTAAAAAATAAAGTGTTTTTGGATTAAATCAAACAATCAAACGATAAAAAAAATGTACAGACTTGTGCTTATAGACATATTCCATCTCACAAAAACCTCTGTTTTGTTGTCCATCGTGCATAAATAATTATAAAACCGGAAAACACAATAGCAATAACTACTTTGTACCTGATGCAATATGTAATTACATAGCATTTTCACTAAGCATAACGCAGTTCATATTTTAGTACAGTGGTGATAATTATTACCAAATATTAAACAATGTCACAATAAACTACTTACTTCTTCCGAAAATGGAATCAGGCCAGACTTCACCGTCAGCATTCGGAAAAGAACTAAAACAAGTTAACAATGCTTAGCAATTTAACAAATCAAAATGTACATTTCTTACAAAAAATTTATATACATATATATTGCAACATAAGCATAATACACATGTATACAACATCAATTTAAAAAAATAACATTGTCGACTCTGTATCAAAACTCGATATCACTGAAACAACCAACAAAAATGTCTATCCCCAGATGGCGCTACACACATGCAGGTGCAGAAGGTTGTTTCCTAGAGTATTCATTCCATACCATTGCAATGACATACATTTGAGTTTTCGCAATGCCACTTATGTCAAATGTCCACACCTGATCGGTTAACTCAGAACAATCGCAGAAAATATGTATAACCTATAATCTCTAACTGTGACTGTAACATATAGTATAAACCCTAAAACTCATAAGAATCCTACACTCAGTGGTTGTGCATCAATACAAAAGGGACAGTCAATCTCTAAATTGAGAAGGGATATTAACATTTTCAACAGATGGATCGATACGCCAGGGAGTTAATGTGGATATGCAAGATTATAAAGGTAAGTTTTTAAACTACGGATTAATTCCTAAAGCTGTAAATTACCCAAAATGCAAACCATCTAGGAGAAAATAATTGACATGCACGCAAGCACGCACGCACGCACGCACGCACGCACGCACGCACGCACGCACACACAAACACACGTTCATGCACACACACACTAGCTCAATCAAACTTAGGTTTTAAGTCTTAATTTTTGGATCATTTAAAATTCAGTTCCTGCAACAACTGTTCCAATCATCTTGCATACAATAATTAAAAACTTGTCATCTTTCTACAAACTGTCACACACAAGCATGCACACACACACACGCACACACACACATACACACCACCCACACAACACACACCTGTCTGCCCTGGTTTGTACATCGGCTTATCAGTCTGAATGAAAGTGAACAGACTGCTGGCTGCAATGAGGATTGGTGTATTGGCTGTGAAGGTGTAGTTGTGGACGACATCAACCGATGCTGCTTCCACACACAACTTCATTGTCTCCATTGGAATGTTGTCTGAAATGGTGATGTCCACAACCTGGGACTGCCCTGGAACACATTTAAATGTAAAGGTAAGTTCTTATATGTTAAATACATTTTACTCCTGTTGAATTGAACATTATATCGACTTCTCTGGCATTAAGCTACACTGCAATTAATGCGCAAAGACTATTTGTACACACATATCTACTACTGTCTATAGTCAGGTACTCATTCATACAGCTGAATGAACTGGAACAACATAGAGTGAATGAATTTACCCAATTTACGACACAGGGTCACAGGATTCGAACTCGGGTTCTCTCGGTCGAGAGCCTGAAGCTCTAGCCACTGCACCACTGCGCTCCACATGTAACATTTAACACCATTTAACAAGATTTTATTTATACTCATTTAACAGTCAGTTTACCATTTTTTTATGTGATCTTATGACTGCTATCAGCAATCTTCATCAGACAGTTACCGCTAGATGGCAACATGGCAGCCATTCTGAGCAGACGTATCACGCTAGTGTGTGTTGCCCCAGCTGCGGCCTGGGCGGCTCTTCCGGAGATCACTGTACACCAGCTGTTGTTGCTGATGTTATAGTTGCACATACAGTCTGTGCATTCATCCACCCCCTGACAGTTTGCACTACTTATGTCTCATGAAAATAAATAGACGCTCACCCAAACCCTTGCACTCGTGCACTCCACATCTACTGGAAACAATACGGTAAATCTGATGTAGAACGGGATCATCTCAGAACGTCGATGTCTGATATCAGACAAAATTACGTTCATTTGGGGGATGGACAGTCAGAGGCAGTTTTCATCTGGCATCGGATATCGATATTCTAAGTTTAGGGCCGATACTGTTAATATATTTATGACAATCATATCAATGTTTACAAACTTTCGTCTTGGGGTTGGGAGGACTGTGGCTAGGTGAGTCATTTCGTGTGATATTGGACATCAACTTTCTGAGTTGATCCCTAAAGCTTAATCTGTATTAAACATTTCTTAAATGTGAAATAAATTATAAAACAAATCCAGACCTGCTAGGAATATGAACAGCCATGTTCCATATTCGTCGGATCCATGTTCAGCTTTCAAGGTCAGTTTCATTTCGACGTCAAAGTCGATGTCGTGAAAGGTAACATGTACCTTTTCTGTAGCCCCCACCTGCATCTGCTTGGGGGCAGTCACAATCATGCCCCTGAAACAAAGGGACCAATCATATTTACCATGGACTTCCCATCCCTGACACAATCCCTAATAATAATAGATGTGCACCTCTTTCTACGGAAGTGAAACAATGCACAAAGATTTTTAGTAGTGAAAAAATGCTAAAGTTGGAACTAGAGTCACTTGCACCACCTGGTGGATACTTTCTGAAAAAACAATTCGTTGTAATTTTAGAAGATGTCGCCACATTATTGTCACTGCAAAGCGGCTTTTGTTCATCAATCCCTGTGTTTGCAATTTGCAATGCCCAGTTGTGTCACTGCCAAAGCATGCAAGTTTGAATGATCAGCACCGACTCAACACAGATAGAATACATTCAATGTCTAATGATGTCCTTTGGCTAGTGTGTTGGTTATGTTTTTAGCACCACTCAAATAATCACTCTGGCGTTTGCCTGAACAAATCAATAAGTCTTCACCATTGTAGGTGAATTATGAGTCAAGTGATGATTTAATTGGGTCTGTCATACAACATTTTTTAATTAAAAATACTGTAACTGCAAAAATAATAAACAAATGTTATTCAAGTGCTGTTAATTAAGATTTCTGACACTGAACATTTTCACTGTTTTTTTAATTATATTTATATATTGGCACTGTTATCAGAATATCACTGTTCCCAGTATAGCCAACTTCACAACACACTAGTAACCACTGTGTTACTACACAACACACTAGTAACCACTGTGTTACTACAAAACGTAAGGTCGTTTTTATGCAGTTGGGAACTACTCAAAAAACACTGACAGGTCATTCACCTAAATGTGCACACAAAAAATGTACATTGCCCTTGTTCCGAGCAGCTGGTGTCTCTCAGTAGCTCTACTGTTACACTGTGACACATTTCTTTTTCAGGGGTTGTCTCAGTTACAGTTTGTGGCCTGACCCCAGATCTACAGACATCACAATGTAGGTCAAACAATAGTGTGGTGTTCTTGCCCAACAGAGCCATGTTGACCTCCATTTTTTTCTTCTCCTTGATCCCTTGTGCAGTGGGGATCTTAGCCTGTTCTAGACACCCTCTCGATGATTTGCCCATCAACAATTTGCCCCCTCCACAATTTGCTCTCTACATGATTCACCCCTCTCCACAATTCGGCCTTCTCCATGATTTGTCCCTCTCCATGATTTATTTCTATGTATCTTAATCCTCTGCCATATTCTCCCAGTCTTGGCTCTTCTCTTTCAAGATCTCTCCTACCACTCCATCTTAGCTTTACCTTCTTCTTCTCTTCTATTGTTCATGCTCTCGTAGTCAATCTCTCCTCCAGTAGGTGTCCTCCCCCATTCTCCATGTGTGTCCTGTCTATCACTGTCTCCTCCCAACTATCATAAAAAGAAGGCGTTACCCGGAAGCTTGTAGCGCTGCTGTGCATGGCTGCTCCTGGAAATATCATAGATTTTCAATGTGATAGATTAGATGTGATTCTACATAATGTGCACTATGCTTCATTAACAACCATGGATTCTCTGCAGAACGCTTGTGAGTGGTTTTAATGCATTTTTATCGGTAACCGGTTTATTCGCTGCCTGGACCTGTGTTCGATCTGCTGGAGCATGGCATTGGCACGATCGTTGCTGCTGGGACTAAGACAATGCTTGCAGCTGGCTATCAACGAGGCTGCTTTCATAGACGTCGTTACTCCCAGCACATACAATTTCCGCCTTCTTCCACGGAGCAACCGACGAGGCGGCGGAGTTGGGGTGATGTTTAAGGCGTCATACCAGGTATGCTCAACGACGCCAATATCCGCCGAGTCATTTGAGGGCATTGAAGTAGTATTGCATCATGTTCGCGCAGCATCGATCATACGAGTGTTAACGATATATCGGCCACCGTCATCTATCCAGAAGTCTACGACATTCCGTTTACTCATCGATGAATTCAGTCATGTTCTGGAACATGCAGTCATTAAGCAGACTCAGTCTGTTATTGTCCGTGACTTCTACGTGCATTACGGTGATGATCGTGCCAGCGATGCTCGCGATCTCATTGGTCTTCTCCGTGAGGCTGATTTCCAATGAATCAACCCACGTCGGTGGTCACGTCTTCGACCTCGTGATAACACGAAACACGTCCGATTGTATCGTCTCTGCCACATCAGTTGAAACTCTTTTAACTGACCATCATGTAATCCAATGTGACCTTGTAACGGTCAAGCCGAGATTGCCGAAAAAAGATCAGCTACAGGAAATACACAGCAATAAACAATGCTTAGTTTGTCGCAACTGACCCTAGGAACTGCGTCGATGAACTGTCTCTTCAATAAAACACCTCTATCGCAGATTTGATCAACAAGCAGGCACCGTTTACCAGCCGTGTTATCATCATCCGTCCCAAGACACCCTACACAACAAAAATTTGTGTTGGCCGTTTGAACAACAAACGACAAATATCGGTGGACAGCTCACAATATGCGACAAATGTTTTTGTCACTATCGTGATCCTGGCATAGTTATTTTTACTAAATGCATGCATGCACACCTCTGTTGGCGAATTCCCCAACTAGAATAAAATGGCGCCGATTTTGAACAAAAGAAAGCGAGCTCTAATTGCTTTGGATACACTCATTGTACTCTGTCGAAGAGAACTGGCGAGCTTGCCACATTTCGATAAGTTCACATTCGCGTTCGTTCGTCAGCCACTCCGAAATGTTGTCAATTTGTAGATCACAGTCGTCAGCATGGCAAAAATGTTGCACTGTGATTGGCTTGTTGCATTACCGACGTCACGCAATTTACCCGCCTACACTGTAGAACAAAAGTCTGGCCGATTCAATTTTCAAATCGGCCAGACTTTTGTTGTGTTGGTCTGGACAACAACAGACAAAAGTTTTAGCAAGTCTTTAGACCCGTGCACATTAACAACGATCCAGTTGAAGTCGACAAAACACCCGACTTACAACAAAAGTTGTACAGGGTGTATAGTGTATGCCGTGCTTTACCGACCCTAGAGAATGCATCAATGAACTGTCTCCGCAATACAACACCACTATCGCAGATTTGATCAACAAACATGCACCGCTCACCATCTGCAACAAGTCACCTTGGTACAACAGTGAACTGTCAGATGCGAAACGCAAACTTCAGCAAGCAGAGCAGTGGTGGCGAGAGATGCGACTAGATGTGCATAGAGACATTTTCACAACTAAAAAAAAAAAAAAAACTAATGACAGCAAAATCCAAGAGTCTGACTTTGACATGGATATATGCGTAAATGAGTCCTAGTGTCATGTCATCCCTGTTTTACAAGAACTATTATTATTAGGCTTTTGTAATTGTATTCGAGTTATTAATAATTGGTATCCGGTTACATAAAAACAAATAAAAATTTTATTTATGGCAAGTGTCTGAAAACATTCAGCCATTACGGTAACATAATTCTCAGGAATTTCTTTATTCCAATCTCTTCTCTCAGTTCCCACATCCTCTTGTTTCATTCGTTTAGTCCTCATATTTCACACTCCATTATTAAAGAGTTGTGACAGAATTTTAGTATCTGCATCTTCCAACAGGCCACCTTGGATGTTATTTCTTGAAAGTCTTAGTCAATTCAAATTTTGTTGTTTCTGACATTTCACACTAGTTTTACAAAAAAGCAAACTTCTGTAATATTCAATATGACATATTGGTTCATTTGTGCATATTGATATTTTGTTCTGGTGAAATTATCATGCAAACTATAAAATTAGTTATGAAGTGCCTGGTTCAAAACTGCTTGAAAGGCAGTTACATGACAGAGTTGGGAAATAGCTGGTTAACCAAACAATTGTTTCGTCAAATTCACACAAAAACTTAGCCGTTGGGCATTAACCAGTACAATGTTCGCATATTTGTCTGTGATTGTTACTAGACAGAACTGGGGCAATTCCGATTCCAAAATAAGATTGAAAAGTTTATTCAGATTCCAATTCCAGAATCGGAATAGGAATCAACTTACGTCAAAGCAACATAATCAGAATCTGAATTGTTTTGCCTTTGGGTGGATCTGAATTGGAATCGGCTGGTATGATTGTGAAAGCAGTGAAATTGGAAAAATGCTTACTGGAATCATCAAATTTTAAATTCCATTAAACACCGTGGCTTTGAAAATCTGTTATATTGTCCAAGTTGTGATAAGTGCAAAAATGAATCAATGTGTTTGTATACAACGACACATGAAACTAGCTAGCACTTTGTACTGCACGGGTGATTATAATATTATTATTATTAACAAGTAAGCCATGTCAGTACTCTCACATCTAGTAAAGCTGCAGCTCACTCACAGTGCATCAACATTATTCAATGATTTGGGGAATTGCGACTGTTCACGTGGTTCACCATTCACACAATGGTGTGGGCCTGACTGGAAGGTTTCTTACGTTGGTCAAGTGTGTAATCCTGCACAATGAAGCTCAGCTCATTCACAGCTTGGGGTATTCACTAAACTTGAGGAAGTTAAACAACACCTGCAACTGGATGGAAAGTATCTTTGATGCCGAGTCTGATCATGATTAGTCCTATAAAATGAGCAAATCAACTACACTGGGTTGATTAAAGGAAATGCCAAGCCTCGTGATTGTTTTAATGGAATTGACCCTCAATTGTTTAGATTTGGAATGGTGAGGTGCAACATTGACATGCACAAGAAAATCATGGTTACAATTTATACAATTACATTTCCAACGTAATCAATATGACCATGTCTATTTTGCCTTTTTAACAAATGTAACTGAGTAAGATTACTCAAGACAAGTAATTGATTACCTGGTAGGCTGGTACACGTGATTACTGTTTACTGATTACAATACGTCCCATCTCAGACTATCTACATTGTGCAGTAAGATATATGTGTTGTTATTGTAACATAATCCTATTGTTTGCTACACAGGTTATCTCAAAGGATAATCTGAGCAGCCATGGTCGGTTTTTCCCACTTAAAGGAACTGTTTCTTGGCACTTCAGATAACAGAATCTCCACACATTTGTGTAGTACTGAAGAAATCCAAAGTTCAACATTTGCTATCTCCTATACACAACTAAAGTCAGGCTTTCCTTGTGAAATACACCAATGATTAACTACATGTGAATAACTCGCCTATTACGACTAAATATGACCACAGCCATTACTCAATCATCCTAAACAGGTCAGAAGCATCCCAGCTAGCAAATCTCATTGGACCAATGATGGCTGCAGAAACAAAGATTGGGCCAATGATGGTTTGTCATTGGATTACCATAATTGGCTTTCCATTGAAAAAACACTATTGGGCCAATAATGGTTTGTCACTGGTTTGCCATCATTAGCTTGCCATTGAAAAAACACCAATGCATCAATGATGGGATGGTTTGTCATTGGTTTGCCGTGGTTAGCTTGCCATTGAAAAAACACCATTGGGCCAATAACGGTTGTCATTGGTTTGCCATCATTAGCTTGCCATTTAAAAAACATCATTGGGCCAATGATGATTTGTCATTGATTTGCCATCATTGGTTTGCCATTGAAAAAACATCATAGGGCCAATGATGGTTTGTCATTGGTTTGCCATCATTGGCTTGCCATTAAACAAACATCATTGGGTCACTGATGGTTTGTTATTGGTTTGCCATAATATTGGCTTGATTGTTGGCCTGATGTATCATTGCTGTATAACTACATATCAAATGCATAAGTACATTTTTTTTTAATTTCACTGGAATCTTATTGGCTTTTCATTGGCATCTCATTTGCCCTAAATTGATCCCAATCATTGGGCCAGTACAGGGCCAATAAATTATCACTGGCATTATACCCAGCGTGGAGCTCAAATCATCATTGGGCCAATGAGGGAAACCAATCATTAATCAATCCAAAGCAAATAGTGAAATGAAAAGAACACAAAAAGTTCATTAACCCTTTGATTCCATGACCCAGCAATTGCACAAATTCAGCAAGATACATTTTCAAATGACACTAACTCGAAAACTGGCCAAATACAAAGTCATATATGACCAATAGTCCTATTTTGTTTCAGAGCAAATAGAGGCAGTACCCTAATGGACTTAGCTTTAAAATGACATATTATAGATCACAATTATACTGTAGATGGCACCACATGTATGAGTCATTCAACTGCAGCTTATCCATCAGTTGGTTGGGTATTATGACACACTGACCAGTTGTGGGTGTTTCTGGGGTCTAAAGAGTTAACAGATGCGTGTGCAAAATATTGAATATGTAGTGGTCTAATCAAATTAATAATAATTAACGATCACCAGGAAAGTCCTAAAATGCTTCCATTTGAAAAGGAAATCATGACATGAAAATTGCTGTGCCAGTGGACTGGTGGCACAGAGTTACTAAACAAACCCTTAATAGGCCTTATCCAGTATATAACTGGAAAATAATCACTCACATGGAATCCTCAAGGTCATGGGAAGAAAAAAAGAGAACGACCTAGTCTAGGAACATTTGCCGGCGATAACTTGATTGGCTTGAGTTGAAGCGAAAACTAATTGGGTAGGCTACACTTGGAAACAAATTACAAGATAGCACACTTCCAAACAGGTTATATGCAGTAGGGTACTTACTTTTTGTGATTCTATCTCGTGCCATATTTCTAGAAGTTACCACCTTCAATTGAAGCTCTGTACATATAATAATAATAATCCCGCGGGTTTAATATTTGTGACTGCTTGTTTTACTCGTCACGACTACTGCAGTTCAGCCTCAGGCAAGATGACAATTCTAACTTCCAAGACAAACTTACAATATCATAAATAACAATCATTAGTGTCATAAGAACCTCAAGTTGGGGTCAAGCCTAGACTATGCCTAGATCAAGCGATGACCTGCATCGATGGGAACAGCTGCGCTTTGACATATTATGGCAGAGCAAAGTCCACAAACACCTCCCGTACATGTTCCCTGTTTTTCTCCAGAGTGAACGACAGCTCTTTCCAAGCTGCATTCCCAAACAGGGACCGATCTCTCTTTGTAACTAGCGTAGTGTCTGAATGAGCGACACGCACTTACCGTTTGGCAAACGCCGGCGCCATTAACACCACAGACGCCACGAGAGCGCGCAAGAGTAACTTGCGAAACCCGGACATTTTACTGCAAGTGGTGTTTACGTCTCCTGCGGGTATTTATCCCGCGAGTTAATCGTAAGGTGTCTCAACGTCACCCCTACGACTAACAATATAGTGCGTATTTGACGGACAGCACAAAAGTACGGTTCAAATCACACTTGTTTGAATTACATGACAAAAGTCAGTTTATCGCAATATTAAGTTTTTTCAAAGAAAATGTTTGAATGAAAGGACTAGAACTCAACGGTTAATGCTAATGACAGCTAATGGTGAATTGATACATTAGAGAGAAACCGGCTTCTCTTCCTAGTTCTCCGAACTTTGTACCCTGAAATTTGAGCTTAACTCGAGACGGAACTGCCGCGCTATACTAGTTGGTACCTCGTGTTCAAACAGGAATACGTGGAACTATGACGCATGTTTCTCTCGTCTCCGTCCGTTTGTAAATATTTGTGTGAGCGTATACATCCATGCAGACTGCTGACCCATCGGCTACCAAGAATATAGTTTTATTCCACAGTTCCACCTTCTTCCCGCCACGAATACTCCGATTGCTAGTCCACAGAAAGTACGACTCGTTCCAGAACATATTCCGCCATCTGTCGGAAGTTTTGAATTAACCATTAAACCATCGTAAAACAGTATAGCCGACAGAGAGCAACACATTGCGTTTAGGACTTTAAATTGTATTTGTTACCTATGGGACCGATATATATATTTGTTCCAAATGTCTAAGATCTGCTGTATTCATATAGGGGCCTACAATATATTTTAGTTAAACGTCTCGAGTCGAATAAACTTTTACCTGGTATCTGACTCTGGAACGAACTGTGAGCCCCATTGAAAGGTCTGTATATATATTAATTAATGCATTCTTATGTGCAGACTTATAATTTATATATATAATTATATCAAGGCAGTTATCTGACAATGTATTACCACTTTTATACATTAGCATTAGTATTGTATTAGATATCATGCACGCATGCACACACGTACTCTCGCATACTCGCATGCGCGCACGCACGCACACACGCACTCGCACATACTCGCGCGCTTGTAAGGTTATAGTTAAATGTCAATTCAAAAACGATCACAACTGGGATTGTTTGACATATTTTAGCAGGCCATTATATGTTCAGAAACGCCTGTCTGTTAAGATCAGCCAGACGCGAAGTGACAGTGACAGTGACAGCGTCGTCCAGTGGTGACACATTCACAATACAAAACACAACCACATTATTAGTCAGCCAAATCGTCTCATAGATTGCGCCTACAGATTCGATGTGAAGTGGTATTTCAGAAGCGAAATGATAACTACCGTATTTTGTGTTCTAACTAAGCCTACTCTATGCAAAATGACGAAAGCAAAACAAAAACAATAAACACACATACGCACGCGCACGCCACGCACTCGCTGTTTGTTTGTTTGTTAAATTAAAGGTCAGAGAGGATGTTCGACGTAAGCATTAGTGCGTCAGCGTCTACTTCATTTTGCCAAGTATATGACGCAGGGGCCTTTTTCCACAGGTATTTGACGTGCACGCTTGGTTCCTGCGATTGTTAAGTTACGTATTACGCGCACATTATGTTTTACGTTCCGAACCACTGATTTACCCCATAAAGGTGAGAATTTTGACAAGATATAGGTCTTGCGTCGTATTTATAGGGTCGTATATTAACCTCTGGAAGTATTGGCGCTCGAGGTTCTAGCCATCTAATAAGAAAACGTTAACATACCCGCATACATACATACACACGCAAGCTCAATTATAAATATATAATATTCTTAAGACCATAATAACTATTTTGAAGGTATACTGTCTGCTAAATTGTGTTTAGTAAGCCAGTAACTACGTTCGTAATTCGAAAAATAAGCCCCCGAACCATGTTCAGCTGGTAAATAAAACATCTTGTTTTAGAACACGCTTCATTGGCAATAATGCCGAGCGGGTGGGGTAAACCGTAATTCCTTTTGATGTTCAACAATGACCCACTTTCAACACAGAAGCCATTCTGTTACAAATTAGACGCTGATTTAATTTCGGTTAGAAGAACTGACTGCCCCTTTAACTAATATCTTAAAATAACAAGAACGTTGCTTGTTATGAATAATAAGACTTTTTCTTCTTATAACAAGATGTGTAACCTCTGAATTAATCTCAGGTTTCCTTAGAATAACATAGCCATGCACTTGTTTAAAAGACTGTGGTTAGTTCAGTTGTAGTTTTTCCTCGGTGCCCGGCCGTTCCCTCTCCACCGGAAGTGGACTCTGCTGGATGTTGGTGCTGTGGCCAAAGACCGGTCGTTGTTTCTCCGGGGTCGCCTCGGTCCGTTAACGTCATGACAAACATGGCGTGCTGCACTCGAGAGGCGCACAATTTGGCAGACGATCCCTGCAATGCGGGGGCCGATAAGAGCTCCGCTTTGCGCGCGACCATCCCGTAAACACATACAATTGTTCTATTTGTAGACGCACGAATTCGACACGTGGCCAAAGACAAACGATTCACAAAAATGCTGTAATCGTCTGGTAGTCCTCTCGATCAATTTCTTACTTTGGATATCTATGTGAATTAATGTATTTAGGCTGAAATGGGCCACCATTCCTACATATTTTTTTCATGTAACAAGATTTAACAAACATTATTGATGCTTACCCATGACACTTTTGGTATTACAGTTTTTAGCCACTTGCTATGTTTTACACATCCGCCGATACGCCACCAGACATCTTTCAGAACGCGTCTTTCATTGTTTTTATTTTTCGTGAACATATATTATTTTATTTTCCATCAATTATCGAAACACCCACATTCTGTGACAACCAACCCGGGCACGGAGAATGTTGTCACATGATAAAGCCCGTACATTAAATTTCTTCTTCTTCTTCCGTTAAGTGGCCACAATCAATAAATGATTAGTCTGCCACTATTAATCCTAGCAACAACAAAACTTATGGAATTGTTATTACAAAGAGGAAAAAATCTTTTAAAATGTGACAACCATCCCCGGTCTCCCCTAAAACTATGCATATATATATATATACGCCTTTTATATATGTATATATATATATATATATATATACATATATAAAAGGCGTGTTACAGTTGCACAAAGGCTGACGTGTTGCAACACCGACAGGAATAGTGGATGACTGTCGTCGTCCTTTTTTCGACGCCCATGATATAATTATTATGTCAAAGGTGCCAAATATTACGCTTTCGTGATAGAACGCTCTGGTTTACGTAATTTTTGAGATAATCCCATGATCTGCCGTTTTAGTGCCAACATCTACAATAAGACCGTTATTTCATGTTTTAAATGTTTAATCCAAATATGCCATCTATAACCAACATTTCATGTACAAAATGCACCAAAATTAAAAAATGATCCGGTCATAGAGCCAGATTCTCATCTACCGCAATCATATCACGAAAATATAACTTGGCACATCTGGATATATGTTGTGTCCTTTTTGTACAAACAAACATTGGCTGGTCCAGAGAGTGGCGGTCCATGTAAACTAAGAAATAAAACATACAATAGGCCCTGCACTGTTTGTATGGAAATAATTCCATGCTTGGAAACATCAATTGGATATGTGCTCAAATCAACGTATTCAATATTTTTGGCACACACGATTAAGTATTTAATGGCAACCGGGATAGGAGTCGAGTTAGGGACGCTTGAACAATCGAAATGACCGCATGGCGCGATCGGGATACGTAGTAGACATCGTGGCGCTTGCAGACGATCGAGTGTCTGCAAGCGCCCCGATCTAGTGACGTATCCATTCCCGATTGCGGGATGCAATCGGGAATGGATGCGTGTGGCGCGATCGGGATGCGTTTCGAGATCGGGGCGCTCGCAAATTAATAATAATATACACGATCGTGTATATGATATCGTCTGTAGCCACGAGTAGGGTTACGTGCAAAATATAGCAGGGTGTCGTATAAAAAGGCAGGGCGTTCTTTTGGCCTTTTTTGGGTACGAGGGCGTCACCGAAAAAGGGCAAGGCGTAACGCCCTGCAAATTCGACCTAGGCAGAACACTGGTCCATCTGTGTATATTATATCACTTCAGGACACAACAGAGAAAACCGAAAAGGGACGTAATTTGTTGTATCAGGGCGTTTTAGTTGCAAAAGTGGCAGCAAACCAATAGATGCTTCGCGCTTCATTTGATTGAATCAATATGTTACAAATTGTGCACAATACTCTTACCTGAAAGACGACTCTGTAAAAGAGGTATGTCTGTTCTCTGAACTCTTTACCATCGTGCAATGAATCAGGGAATGTAAAGAGGTTGAAGCCGATTTCAGTATTTTCCTCTTCCATAAAGATATGAGGATCACTGCATGATTATCACGGGACTACATTTCATCGTGAGTTGCAATTAAGATAAACAAAATCATCATGTTCTCGAAAGGGAGAGAATCGCTACAAACCAAGATGTCAGGTGACGATGTCACGCCACACATTTATTATCAAGCTGGACGTTATTGCGGATCTTTTAGGAAGTCAAATCAGGTGAACTTCTGACAAGAATGGAATATGGTTACTAACAGTCTCACAGCTCAAGACAAGGTTGCGAGCTCCTTCGCAAATCCAGTTTTACCAAAATGAAGTTCAAGCTAATGATGTCGCCATGCTCTCAAAATTGTCAACGCCACTTGACAAGAACGAAGACCACTGTCCGTTTGCTGATGATATAATGCTACACAAACTTTACATGGATAAAGCCATCCATTGATATTTCCTAGGTCTGGAACGCTGTGAGAAAAGAATGCATGCATAGTGATAATTGTTCAGTGGACGATGGAGTCATCATAGACGAAAGACAAATTTCTTGGCTTGCGAGAGATATTATGCTGAAAGAAGACTTTCAGGATTCAAACCTGGTGACTTTCTGACAAAAAGCTGGTGGTGAATACCCATTTCGCTCTGACTGACCTCTAATAGTCCTGATATCAATATATTGTGGATGACTTACATTTCTACAAGGATCAACATTAAAACCAACACATGAAATATGTTAGATCTTACTGATGACCTGCAATGAGCTCTAGCTGTTGCAAAGTCTCGCATTTCAAAGGTTATCGAGAAGATGCAACTTCAACCATACACAGATACGTTAATAATCTCTAACATATTGTTTGTAATACTCTTAATCTGACTTACAGGTAAGGGAGCCAAAGTATACCTAGTGGTATATATTACAAATAAATATGACAATTATGCGGATAAATTTTCTTTAAAAAATCTTTTTTTCGAATTGGTGTTTAAAATTGGAGGGGTAATTACGGTCTTGTTGGCTCACGCGAGGGGTAACAGTCCCAAAGAGGTTAATTACTGTTGTTATACAGCGACAGTTTCCATAAATCCCACAATGCCGTAATCTGCGATCAAATTCAGTAATGATTACAGAAAATCTGTAATGGTAGGCAATACTGCATATTGCAAACTCACGTTTAATTGCAAATTGGTCTTATAATAGTCCACCGAACCGTATGCCTTAATATATGTGAACACGTCTTACTATGCTCAGGTTATTGAAGGAACACATGTCAACACGCAACTTCGCTCTAAATAAAATGCTGCTTGATTAGTGGACGTTTATTCGCGTCATGGTCAAGACGGCACCATTGAGGAAATCAGAGGTCTCGCGAGAATCTTCCATTTTGAAATAAAATTCTGAGTAATCTGAAATTGAAAATGTTGATTGTAGTTGCAAATGTGGTGATGTTTTAATAACTCTTAGATGTATACCACTGGCACTGTCACAATTTCTGTGTAAAATTTTACACACTTCAACTCTTTATGAGTACGGCGAATACTTTATACAATAGAGACCATTAGCTAACGCAATTAAGCGCCACGACCATACGCCAAATCTGAACGCGACCTTAAATTTGAAGTAAACCGCAGATCTCGTGTCGACGTCTAATAAAACACCATTAACTAAGCGCGCAGTGAGCGGTTTTACGATCGGCTACAGCAGGTAATTGTTTTCTCATATGTAGTGATTTTCTGTGTGTTACTAACAGTAAAATGCATGTACGAAATATGTAGATATATGTATACATGTGCTAACGGAACTATTTAACCTTTATCGCAATCGATAATCGCAGGAATGTAGAATTTAGAACGCAAGAACGGCAAATGCGAACCCCAATGCAATCATTCCGGCTCGTACAATTAGGCTAAGCTAACACAACATTGTGTTTCGAGTCCTTTTATGCAATAACGTAGCCTAATCATGATGTTTGTATACAACAGCGTTGGGTACCGTAAAGGGCAATATTTTCTTTAATTAGTCTAAGGTATCAGGGGACATCCATAAAGTAAATTTATGTCAAGTTTATGCGTGGCGAGTGTGACGAAACGTTGTATGGGATGGGAGGGGTGTCGGGGTAATTGTTACGTTACCATTTGTAAAATGGTTATAAACGTTGTGTTTTTTATTAAATATGAACAGCGGGAACATACTGCAAATAAACGCCACAGCTGACACTGATTGACAGCTGGTTAGCGCACTTTGCTCAATATTTTTTTTCATTAACAGTTTTTTTAATGAATAACGGCTGCGACGTGGGCAGCAAAAGCAGGTTTCTCGTCAGAACAAATTAAGGCTATGGGTCGCTGGCATTCGAACTCGTACCAAAAATATATCCGGGTAGAATCAATCTCCAGCAAACAAGCCACATAAGATGTACCAGCCACTCAACATACAACTGACCACATGTAACTATTGTTTCATGACGAGTCTACCCATTCAATCAAACGTTCGCCTGGTCGTTACACAATGGGACGGCGAGTCTGGTAGATCTGCAACAATCTGCAACCCCGGATGTGGCGGCGCTGCGACACTGAATGGGACGAACCTTCAAGGCTAGCTGAGCTCTTTGAACTTTACGTAGGCATAGCGGGACAGCCTAACACGAGTTCGACTTGCTTCTATCAGCAGAGACTGGGTTTTCCTGTTGAGGCCCTCAACTAAGGATATACATTTTTTGTTAGAATTGGCTTGTTTTATTAGTCATCAGCAGCCCTTTAGTGGGGGTTTTGGCCACCGCATGCGAACATGGGGGCCAGGGGGTTTGAGCCCCCCCCCCCCACTTTTGTATATAGCAAATTGCGGTAAATAATCTAGCTAGTAATATAGAAGGTGTGCAGTATGCACACATGTATCTTTTCCCTTGAATTATATATTGTAAATCTGTGACAGTTCGTGTGCTGTAAATATGTCTAACAGTAACAGCATTCAAGGGTTTTTTCAGTCACTAACTAGCTAGAATGGAAAATTATTATATATATGTACAAATTGTAGTACATAGCACATGCGGTACATAGATCAGTAATCTTGATGTACCTGTCTGTGCACAGGATGCGAAATACACTGTATAGATTGTCTGTGCACAGTGGCAATCCATGTGAATTAATAAATTTGGATTGCCCATTGGCATTACCAACCTACGCAATAGTTGGTGTAACTTTATACAAACAGAGAAAGGGCTGCATGAACAATTCTGTAACACATGTCATCATAATATACACTGGGGGTGTGGTGGTACCGAGCGGAAGTAGCACACGAATAACAGTTTTTTTAATCAACTGTCTGCATCTAGTCCAGTCGGCAACGTAAATATGCCATAAATCTACATTTTATATAAACCGCCAAATACAATGCTTAGGTTTCTGCTAAAAAGATATATATTTTCGTAATTGCCAAAAAAAACATGATATGCCAGCATTGCAACATAGCCAAAGTAGACAAACTGCAACCAACGACTCAACTACGTTTACAAAATAAATAAATAAGGTTAATATACATAGTAGCCCATATAACTATATGTGTGGGCTTAATAAACATTATATAGACATGTGTTACAATATGGTATATAGGTGCGCCTAGCCATGCATAAGTTTGTGTATTGCACTGTTATTACGCCTCACTGCATCGCTGCAGATGAATACAAGCAAGTCGTAGGTCTTTTTAAAAGGCGTCAAACTTGCATATAAATGTAATTTATATGTCAACTTTCTTTATAGGCATGTGTTCCTAAAAGGTGTACCTATTACTCTGTGTAGTTACATTTGCATTACCATAACTACTTATGTACGAAATAAGTCGGCGTTTGTACTTACGCGAAATATCCATGTTTGGCGTTCATACGCGAAGTCGAACCGGCGTAAACCTCTGATTGGATCGCAAAAGCTGTGACGTAGAACTGAAGTCTCAATTAACTTTGCGGTCGGCGTATGTTTTTGGCGTCAGGGTTTTGCTTATTGTGTTAGCTAATGGTGTCTAATGTTAATGTTTACAACAACATAGCTACAGTTAATAGATTGAGTGGCCAAACATCTAAATGTTAATTGAACGTAGCTTTAGTTTAGGGTAATATTTCTAAAATGTTCAATCGTTTTGTTGTCGTACGAACGTTCGTTGAATTTCAGTGGATTCAGTGTGTTTTTAGATTGGTAGATGTTTCATATTCTTGCGAGACGCACACCGTCACCGGGATGACGAGGTCGATGCTCAAGCTGACTTCGTTGATATCATGACGACTGTCTTACAACTAAATTTAACTAACTAAATTTCTTTTAGCCAGTTTTGGACATACACTCTCGGCGATCTTTTACTTTCTGCCCTAACCACCACCAACAGCCGCCAAACTTCTCCTCTCATATCTTATATACATATGTTATACACACACTACTTTACAAAAACAATTCTCTTACCTTCCAATAACGCTAAAAATTCACAGAACAAACTCAAGTAAAACTCGACTTCTACGGCGGCGACTATCCGTTGCCCCGCGATTACCATAAAATCAATATTGTATCGAGCTTCACAGAAATTCAGTAGAGTGGCGCTATCATTACGGTTTGCACAGAGCCGCGACAGTGATTCAGTGCAAAGCTGATAACGCTACATATACATTTTATTTATAATGATTACTACACACATGTCTATGCATATATGCTGATTAATATTAGTTATGCTACTTTTATTAAATGTTTTCATACCTATATATATTATAGCAGTTTAATTAGTATTTATTTATGTAATGGTGTGGTGGGAGCATAAATCGTGCATCCTAATATTTTAGGTCGTTTTAACAATAAATCTGATTACAAAAACCTAAGAGTGTCAGGAATTGCGAGATTTCAGGGACACAATTTTTGACCTGGTACAAATTTCTCAGTCGTGAGTATAATTATTAATTTGTATACCCACAATGCATAAAAATAAAATGTTGTATTATATATATATATATACATACATATATTAAAAGGGTCTACAAGTCATACATTAAAATTACAAGTAAAGATATTTCTTAACAATATAATATAATATATGTTTAAATATTTTAAGGATATTTTGTGCATCATTTTAAAGGGGTGGAGAGTTGGTGTATAAGCCTTACAGCTTGATAATGGGATGATGTGTCTTTGTGAACATTACATAACGATTGAGAAAGTTTGCTCCTCTGTTAAGCGAATATGAACCTAGGACATTGTTGTGGTATTGGTTATTATTATATAAACCAATAGTCAACATATTAATATACAGCAGTAGCACTCAGCATGACTGTCTGTATGGGGCCTTGTTTAAATATACAGTGTGCTTCAGATAACTCGAACTGTCATTTTAGTTGACTTTTGCTTATGTCGATCTTTCTCTTCAGTCCCAGTCATATAAGGCGATAAAATATAGACCTATTGACTTACAAAGTAATATTTTTGAAAAGGTAACATATTGGCATTTAGCATGATGTCCACAATGCCATAATAACAAAATGAATCTTACAGTGCAAACAGGCGGAACATGTCACATTTCTATTTAATGCTTCGTCATATGTCTCATTGTCATACTCTTACTGCCATGTTCACTACCAGATTTATGCAGTGAATTTGCATTCTTTCTTGTTGTTATAACGTCTTGGAAAATACAATGCGTACCATGGGTAATTTAGTACTATGAAGATTCCAGAAACTTGACTGCAACATTACACGTGACCTCTCAGTCAATTCAACCTTGCATAACTTCACATCTAACTTACTTACAAAGTTAACACATTTAACAAGGTGAAATGTTAGCATTTAGCATGGTGCCAACAACTACAACTACAAATGAACTTTACAGTGCAAATAAATGCAACGTGTGACATTTCTATTTAATTTGTATCACTATCTGTCTCAATGCCACAATCTTACTGCCAAGTTCACTACTACATGTATGCACTGAATTTGCATTCTTTCTTGCAAGTCTTCGAAAATAGATGGAGCCGAACAACAGTATATCACCCAATCAGCTTATGTTTGATAGTATGACAAAGTATAATTATGGTTGGTTGCTGGTTGATGACTGAAGATTGTTGGCACTGCGTTTGGCTTCAGTTTACGTTTTCCATAGGTCCTGTTCAAAATGAGACTGAAATTAAAGAAATGTATGCGATTATTTGTAGTAATCATGCCAAGAAAGAATGTTGATGTTTACACATTTATTGCATTGCACCTATAACACCCAAAATTCACAAAACAAACTCAAGTAAAACTCGACGTCTACGACTACGGCGGTGACTATCCGTAAAATCAATATTGCATTGTTGTTATGTTTTCTAAACTTGTAATATGATGTATAGCAATGATTTGCAGTGGTGGTCAATCATCATAAATATCTCATTCAAAACAACTCATCTACTTTTAGTAAATCACTTAAATTGATCAATCGATTACATAATAGTTAATTAATCTGCTAATCTGCAAGTGTATCACCTATGCAATAATTTCTTCCACATTTTGCTAAAATTGCATATTTATATAACCATAGCAAAAATGGCCACAACCTGCAAAAGCATAGACATAGCCTATTCAAGCTATAATTATAATAATACCATTACGGGATCAGGGTATTTAGGCATTTTAACCATGTCTGTTTAATATCTATCAACGTATGCATACAGACTGACTGACTAGAATACGGCAAACGCTTAAATAAATGCGGAGTTAAAAATATATATTCCTGGATCTCGCGGTAGCCTCCTGTGTTTACCATTGCCATTGTATTGATTGAATCAAATAGCGAAGCCGAAAAACAACTTGTTTTTTTTACCAAACTCATCTATCCATAATCAGGTTGGTAAAAACAGGGCACAGGCCTATACCATAACTGCGTAATAATACAACATGGACAATTTTCATCATCAGTGGCATAAATAAAAAAACAACGTTGCGTACCTACCAAAATTATTATCGTATATATAACGCAAATAATGGCGCTAGCCGGCCCTAGTGTGTTTTCGTGGTAACATAGTTTTGCCGTTGTTACGTTGACAAATTGTAGGTACTTCACTCAAAGTAGTTTCAAAGTACAAATTGTTTGCACAAATTTCATTAAATGTACGGTAGAGATCTAGACTATGGATATCGTATGGAAACGTTTGCCGCCGTTTTTCTATAAACAAGCTTTTCCTATTGCGTACTGCAAAATTGCGAACCACTACTACTACTAGTGCATTAACCTTGGCTTGAATATCGCCACCTACCTCGCACAGTTTTGAGCCCCCTGGCTTTGGTCTCCAACCTTCCCGTTTCAATTTCGCTTCCCGTACGTTCCTCCTGCTTTTATCGAAAGGAAACCCGAATAACCGTAGACCAGTTTCGCTACGATTAGAGCATCCCCAAGCAGAACAGCACGGCATTGCATCCTGTTCTCCCCGAGGACGCATTGGACCGAAAATGGCGTCCACAGTCATCGACCAATCAAAAATCGGAACCTCAATGGCCAAACGCTATAGGTAATGAAAGGTTTCTGCTTAATGTAAAAACAAATTAAGTCTTACGAATAGCCTATAATTGTGTTCGTATGTGTGTGTTTGTCTGCGTACGTGTGTGTCTGCATGTATACTAATACGTTCTTTTGATAAGGACATTAATACAAATTATTATTCGATTAATGAAATATAATGCTGCCAACAGATATGTATTAATAATAATAATATTAGCACATTGTTTGTACATTCAGTACTTGTTAACAATAATGAATAAATAATAATGAAATATGGTGGTAGAAAAATACAAAAGTTCTTAACGATTTGATCGCACTCTAAAATAATATTAATATCTTAGTGCTTTTTTTGTTTTCTTTATTGTTGGAAGAACGGCTTAATCAATAAAATTCATTTTCAAATTAAGCTCGTCGTAATTTCGCAGCAGTTACGTCGAATTGCCGTGTTCACCGCCAATCGATATATCACAAGTAGTTTCCTTTTACATACAAAGTGGCAGCAAGTTGTACGTAATTTGTTCCAAACCTGCACTTTTAATGGTGACACAAAAAAACTAGCTGGAAATGAAGAATGCGCCTTCTTGGTTGAGTTTGTCACATTAACTAATTACGAAAATTACTTTCCCAGCTTTCCAAAATGCACAATTTAACCAAATTAATGTTCACATAAATTAATACATATGATTCATCTTAAGACTGAATGCCCCTAAAATTGTATCATTCGTTGGAGCACTGACTCGTGCGTTGGTCATCAACTGAAAAAGAATTGACCCACAGGAACACAATTATTGGCTATTCGTAGGACTTCTTTTGTTTTTTAAATTATGTAGAAACTTTTTATTTCCTGCAAACCATACTGATGATAATAATTATGCCTTAATTAGTTGAGCCACTTTTTAACAGAAACAACGCCAATATTATAACTAACACCCGCACGCACACTCACGCGCCCGTATATATTAACGATACTAATATTATATATATAATATTATTATTTATATCGCGCGCGAACATGCATACAGTAATGATAGCGCCACTGTACGGAATTTCTGTGAATCTCGACACAATATCGATTTTACGGTAACCGCGAAGCAGCGGATAGTCACCGCCGTAGGAGTAGACGTTGTCGTTGAGTTTTACTTGAGTTAGTTTTGTGAATTTTGGGCGTTACAGGTGCAATGCAATAAATGTGTAAACATCACAATTCTTTCTTGGCATGATTATTACAAATATTCGCTGATTCATTCATATGAATGTTTGTGGGAACTATTAATTTGTTAACAATTCTTTGATGTGATGTAGAATCAAGTCTATTCGAATCATGTTTCAATAAGTACCTTTTTTCAGAGATAATTAACAATCACTGCTGGTATTGCGTAAAATTGTATTATATTGTATGTGACAAAGTAGCATTACTAATGACAGTCCAAAACCCACTAGCAGCAAGACATGCCCTGATGACATATCGTCACCATCTGAAAGAAGCCATCAGCTGAAAGTAGCAAAAAGGAAACTGCAGCTGATTCGCTATCGAGATTGCCGTGTGTCGAAATCGAAGAGGCGAGAAGAAACCTTGCAGAAGAGTACGTGTGTTTCGTTGCAAGACATGCTGTACCAAATGCGCTCCTTCCAAGATATGTAGAAACTGCATCAATGTGACAATGACAGACAAGGAACTGGCTACTGTGCGAAAGTGCATTCAGACTGGAAATTGGAACAACCAGCCGATTGACAAGCCGTACATTACTGTACAAAGTGAGCTGTCGTGCGTGGGAAATATCGTACTGCGTGGTACGAGGTTGGTGATGCCCAGCAGCTTGAGGAAGCAGACGTTGATGCTAGCCCACGAAGGACATCAAGGAATAGTGAAAACCAAACAGAGGCTCAGATCAAAAGTATGGTGGCCGGGATTGGACAAAAGCGCCGAAGCAATATGCAAAACATGCCACGAGTGCCAACTTGTCGGTGCGGCTGCGCGTCCAGAACCGTTGATAACAACACCGCTACCGAACAGGCCATGGGAATATTTGGCTGTAGATCTCATGGGTCCGTTCCCAACAGGAGAAAGTGTGCTAGTAGTCGTTGATTACTACAGTAGATTTTTCGAAATTGCAATAATGAAATCGACAACAACAAGTGTGATCATTGACCGGCTCGATGACATGTTCGCGAGACATGGAGTTCCGCAAAAAATTAAAAGTAACAACGGGCCGCAGTTTGTGTCTGATGCATACAGATGCTATCTGCAAGAAAATGGATCACTTGAATACGTTTTTGGTTAGAGCGCAGCAAAAAATACCAAATTTTCCCTATTATGGCGGCCATATTGGATACCTAATTTGCATAATTTATGCGAAACATGAAAAAAAACCTTAACTATGTTGGTATGTATCTGCATACCAAATATGGTTGATCTGTGTTGAAAACTAAAGATTTTTGGTGAAATCCATACTACCTACCTTAAATCACAGCTCATTTGCATAGTGGTTGCCATGGTAACCGAAAATCCTGTAACGACTGGCATGCGTTTCCAATAATCACTATTCTGAGAAATATATTAATCCCACATTGGTTATTTTGCATCAACTAGGATGGTTATTGTATACAATAAGGGTGTTTTAGACGATTGATTATGTATTTTCTGCATGTTATGACCAAACGTAACATGATTTTATATTTTAGCAACACACATTTTTTTCATTGTCACTGGATACCAGCACCCCATATAACATGACAATATTCCCAACCACCTTATTGTATGTCTTAATGTACAGGGAACAATTATTGAAAATTTCACTACTGTATCTTGTATAGTTTTCCTGTTGCATATGCCAAAAATACAATGTTGAGAAAAGGGCAAAAAACTAAAACAACTTTTGTAAAGTTGATGTGTCGTCATGACGTATATCATTAACTACCTATCAAACATCTTATTGTGTGCACTGCAATACTGGGAATAACTGCTGAAAATGTCATTCATGTATATCTAATAGTTTTATTATAATAATGTTTATACAATTGACATGTGCTAAAAATTAGTGTCAATAAATATTTAAAAAACAATGACTGGTATCATTGAGGTGTGAACATTTTGTTATTCACTACCACAGAAACAATGTATTGTATTTATTTCAATGCATGCTTTTCATTTGATCAGTTGAAAGATTTACCAGACAGCTAGATATCACAATCACATATTTTGTTCGCAACAATATTCACAAGATTGGATGGAAATCCTGAAATTATTATATAAAACCTGCGAGACTCACTTGAAGTTAATATTATATCAGTATTCCAAGAAACATATTTAAACATGCAGTAATGTACTTCAATGTAACTAACTAACATTGCAATGTAATTGGCATTGTATTGTAGAATACAACAGTTTATACAATGTCCACTATCCACTCTTGCGGCTCGTTCTCAATTCCTCCTTTAGTCGACAACGTGCCCGAGTCTCTTCTCATCCATGTGCAGTCCAATAACCAAGTGATTGCTATCAAACTCAGGCTTCACAACTGAAAGAAGAATTCAATGCTGTAGCAAGTGTAAATAAATGTTCCTGTGGCAAGCTGTGGTGCAAAAACAGGTATTATTAGTTGTTTACTTGTGAAAAACAAACAACTTACACAACTCATTTGCGAATGACACGATAGTAAAAAAAATATGCTGAATGAAGAAATATATCTAAATTAAATAATTAATCAATAAAACTGATGTTTTTCAATTTGGAAAATAACCGTCGCAACAATGTTAAAATGACTTGTCTTTATAAAAAAATTATTATTGATAACAACTTGCATGTGACGGCATGCCCGGCCCATGCCATGGCCATGGCATAGCCATAGCCATAGGCATAGCCATAGCCTAGGCCATGGCCATGGCCATGGCCATGCCATGCCCATGACAGCACTGCAGAGCCAGTGGGCGCAGCTATTAATAAAATATTATGTTATCGTTTTCATTCTACTCACGTACCCAATTCAATCCTGCTTTTAAACTAACACAAGGTAGTATCTTTTTATAGCAATATCTGCCGCATTGGTCCAGCATAATAATCCGATTATCAACAACATCAACATTGTGACTGTCAACATGAACAATGTCAATGACGTGTCAACGGAACGAACACGAAAGAAACGAGATCGTAACTGTCGCGATTTTAAATAATTTCGCATTGACACGAATTTATATTAATCTTTGCTTAACTAATACATACTTACACACCGGTCTTCACTGGTTTACTGCCTCCTGCCATGTTCCATATGCGCTTTTGAATATCAAATCCCTCCCTCCCTCCCTCCCTCCCTCCCTCCCTCCCTCCCTCATGCCCCTGGAATAACTCAATTAATTGTTTTGTTTCGTCCTCGTTAAGGATTACGTTATTTATTTTCGGCGCCATTGTTACGGACGATGATCCCGGCGGCGGGTTCTGATTGGTCATTTCATGCGACTGAGCTGCAACTAAGTTGCACATTATAGAACATGTTCTAAATATGCAACTTGCATGCAATAGAATTGTACTGATCAATGTAGGATGTAGATATTGTAGTTTGATTTTGTCAGAAATGTAGGTTTTTGTTTATGTACAAATGCTGTTGGTTGAATGAACTGAATTTAATATCCGCAATAGACTGCATAGTCAGGACACAAATATGTGAATGCTTCAGCTGTATCTAATCAAGTCAATTATAAACAAATATATTTCCATTTCAGAGAATGAGATAAAAACAAAGTTACGCTCTCTTCGTACACTATACTCAAGAGAGCTGAAGTTGAAGCTAAAATCACTAAAATCCGGCACTGGAACAGACCAGACGTGTGTCAGCAAGTGGGCTCCTTTTTACCAATTTGACATATTTCTGAGGCCACATGTTACTGTGCGAAGCTCTGTCTCCAACCTGGTAAGTCATTGGAACATAGTAATAAAACAGATTACTACACCA